>CACRXP010000665.1:340331-363459 GCA_902702965.1 Spirometra erinaceieuropaei
ACTAGCGAGACACGTAGTTTAACAAGCCAAAATGATCCCTTATGTCCCCTACGGAGAATCTTTTCTCGCCTTCTGTCCCCATATTTAGAAGACACAACGCAGGAACAGTGGCTATCGCCTTTCCTGAAAATACCTCCTGAAGAGGACAGCGAAGCGGATCCGTTTGATACTATATTTCCCAGAAGCATCCATGGTGGTGAAAAGCACGAGTATGGCGATAAATACGTTCCATGACTAATTTCCTTGGTGTTGGAATGGAGAAACCTCCCGGCTAGTGTAGAGGAAAAGCATTTTAATCATTCTTTTGATTTTGGGAAATGAAATACAAAAAGGGAATGTTTATCTACAAGCATGTAGACTTCTTCGTATCCACACTTAAATGCCAAAATATTGACGTTTTCCTGTCAGTTATAAAGAAGCCCATATCTTAAGGTTCCTATGAAAGAAAAAGCCCCTAACAGCAGTTCTCCTGTGAAGAACACTGTCCTTTGTTAGATTCGAAAAGCATTTCATATGCTGCCGAAGGTCTGTTTATGTCTAACACCATTCTACTGTCCTGTCAGTTCACGCTCTTCGTTTCCATATACAGTTTCATGTATGCGTTGTTGTTGTTGTTGTTGTTGTTGTTGTTGTTGTTGTTGTTGTTGTTGTTGTTGTTGACGTCCCAAAAAGGTGGCGCCGTTGTGTCCTAGTGCGTGGGACTGCGATCGTCATAACATTCTCATGTCGTATCGGAATGAGCTTTGAATAACCTACCTCCTGTTGCAGTTTATTCACAGCTGTCCGAATTTCACGGTGCCTACTCTGACTCTACAGCGAAAATTTCGAGGACCAGTAGGATAACATTGGGAATTCGTTCGTCCCGGTGAACAGCATTTAATTTTCAAAGTAGCACTACCTCTCGTTCAAAACCCCCCAATAGCTTTATAGGTGGTAATTTCGCTTTGTCTCTGCCTCCCAGTGGGTGACTGAAGCTGTGAAGTAGTCAACTGTGCCAATTTCGAGGCCAGTTTTCTAGTGGAGTGATTTTTACTTGTCTACACCACGCACGGTGACCTCGATGGGAGTCCTCAATGTCGTCCTGCCTCAGTTTGGCTACAAGCCCACTCTTAGTTGTCACCAGGTTTTAGAACAACTCGTAGGCAGGCTCAAGACGTGCAGATGCAGTGCTCATGCACATGCGCGCACGAGAATTCACATTCACACTCGACGGTGTAGTAGTAGATGCGGTGAGTCAGCACTCAGATTACAGCCTGCCTGTAGAGAAGCTAATCGAATTCCTTTTCGGTACACACACGCACACACAGCTGGTCGGCAGCTTAGTCCCCTCCATGCAAGACCAATGTCTGAAAGGAGATGAAGCCCCGGTTTGAGTGGCACAGCAATGCAGAAACAATTGCCTATAGTAGCAAGGCTCACTGGTTAGTATCAGTATCAGTGTATTTCAGGGAAAGTAGGCGTATGCCTTTGAAATCCCTATTGGTTACATGCAGAGGAAGTATATGGAGAAAATGGAAAGGAAGTAACCTGAAAGAAATACAAGGGGAATAACAAAAACTGTACAGATGAACACGGCATGTCATCCGTTAACAGAATTTAGATGCACATGAACTCGGTTTGTTGATTAAATGCAGCAGGCAGTTGAGGCACACTTAAGACACAGGAAAAAAAGTAAACTTTTTTAGTCTGCAGGCATCGTGGTGAATGCGAGCAGCGGCGTGCGACGTGGTCCGAAAGTAATAAATTACATGAACATATGTTACTTTTATGTTGGTAGTAGCATCGCCATACCACTAAATTGTCAACGTTGACTATCAAGGTGGCCGTAGTCCGGCGTTATTGTGGTGCGCCTTCCAATGTTGATCTAGCCTCCGTTTAAAAGTATCTACGGATCCCCACATAGTAACATCCTCAGGCAAGGCATTCCAAGCTGCAACCACTCTGTTGGAGAAGGAAAACTTTCGTGTGTCTAGCCGGGCACCAGTCACACGCGGTTTGAGTGGATGGCCTCTCAGGTTAGTCGTAGTCGCCAACTCGAAGAAGTCTCCAAACGCGAGGCAGCAGCCCTGATTGTTCACGATGCGAAAAGCTTGTATCAGGTCTCCACATAGCTGTCTGTAACTCAAAGGAAAGAGGTCAAGATTAGCTAATCGTGTTTCGTAGGGTAGTGACCACGGCCCAGATACAAGTTTCGTTGCTCGTCGTTGAACTTTCTCGTGCATGCCGACGTCTTTAGCGGTCCAGGGTTCACATGCTTGGATAGCAAACTCCAGATTCGGTCGCAGGAAAGTTTGAAAGACCTTGGCGAAGCAGTCCTTATCAAGGGAGGAGAACGCCCGTGTGACGAGGTATAGAATGGACATCGCCGACTTGGCTACCTTTGCGCATTGCAGCGAAGGCTCAAGCGAGGTTGTGATTCATACACCCAAGTCCTTCTGGGCGTCGACTTCTTGCAGTGGTTTGCGAGTTCGATGGTAGACCGTGCGGTTAGGAGTACTGGTTCTGCCGACTCGTAGGAGGTTACACTTGTTTGCGTTGAACGGTAGAAGCCAGTCTTTCGATCATTGCTCGAGGTGGTCCAGATTTGTCTGCAGTCGCGCCTCGTCAACTTCGCTTCGTATAGTAGTCCAGATTTTATGTCATCGGCAAACATTGCGACATTAAAATCCATTTCGTTTGCGCACTCGTTGACGTATACGAGGAGCAGTGTAAGGCCAAATCAGAGCCTTGGGGAACACCACTCCTAACGGCAACCCCGGCAGATTCCTGGTCACTGACATGGACGGCTTGAGAGCGGCCAAGTAAAAGGCTTCGCATCCACATCAGAAGCTTACCTAGCACTCCTTCAGGCTGAGTTTGTATTGAAGGCGGTGGTGGGGCACACTGTCGAAGGGCTTTTTGAAGTCCATATAGATGGCATGCACCATATCTCCTCTATCAACAGCCCTAGTCCAGTGTTCCAGACAGTAGAGAAAGTTTGTCACACAGGATCGGCTTTTGCGGAATCCATGCTAGGAATCGGAAAGCAGATGGTTGACCAAAAAGGATAAGTTGTAGCTGCTCGTTCTCACGGTCGTCGGCGTCGTCGCCTCTCCACCCCGCCTCCGGTCCGTCTAGCACCCATGACGGGCACTGCGTGCGTGCCTGACTCAACCTCTGACTTGCGACGCGATGGCATCGTTCAATATTTCTCTCTTCACCGATTGGCCGCTATCTGAAAAACTTCGGCTGACACTTGCCAGGTGAAAACGCCAACTGCAAGCGCTTGCGGTGCCGTGTGAACACTCTCGACCTCAGTAAAAGCTTGTTCATCTAATTGTCTTCCTTGCTTCCTGATTTTGGGAACCTCAGTGTGGTCAACTATGGTACCTCGAAAAGGCCTTGAAGAGCGGACTATCCATTGCTTTTTGAACACGTAGCCCTATACAGATACTCGGTTCTTTGGGGAACTTAGGGGATACTTCTGGTTGAAATGGTATCAGTATCGTAGGCTATTTCAGTACACCTCTATTAAGTCGAATGACAAATAAGCGGGCTTTTGAAAGCTAGTTTCAATTATCCCCCTCTCCAGCGAGCAAGCGATGCTGCCCCTTTTGCGTAAAGATTCCAGGCTTGCCGGTTAGGGGTGTGTCACTGCAGAACATCACGAAAGTTAAAACTAGACTTTTTCTGACGAACATAACATCGTACATGCATAGTAGTACTCTTTTCTGGCACCATAGACACATACTGACGTTCGTTTTACCTACTATAGGCTGATGTGTCCCATGTACATTAACGTGCTTTGTTTTCCTTAAATGAGTTGTCCAGGCACGTTTTATTGCCTTCTTACTAGGCAATGTTCACTGCGGCAGTGGAAGATCCATAAGCATGGGTTTTTGTTACCTGACCTTCTGAATGCAAGTCTTAGTAAACTTTCCGGCGAAAATCGTGCAACTCAATCGTTTATGGAATAAAAACGAGGGATAAACGTCCCAGGAACAGAGTCTAAAAAGTTGGCCGACTTTTAAACGGCTTTGCTTCCTCAGCTACACAAGAAAACCAGATGTTGCTTCACCATTATGGATTTTTAATATATAAGGGATCCCCATCGCCTTAGCAACCAAAATAGGAATCGTATGACGAACGTTCCATCCAGTTTTTCAGACAAATTTTACGAATGTAGGCGGAATACGTCTCGTCTATTAACGATGACATGGAGACAACGAATGAGAAATTTACCTTAATAAGACACTGGAATAGTGACCTCCTGTGATACAGATTACCTTGCACTAAATCCCTATTTCCTAGCGCTAGCCCATACCTTGAATCTAACCCGAAACCTGACCCTTATATTAACCCTCACCTTAACTTGCCTTGATCCCAACCCTACCCTAACCCTAATCCTGAAGCTAACCTCAACTTTAAACATAACCTTGACCTCCCTGGATTTAGTTCAAAGGCTCCCTGTACTAACGGGGGTTCCTATTCTCTTGTCCTGTCAACACACTTTAGTTGATTAAATTGTCTCTAGGAATTTTCGAATTTCAAGGGACCGGAGGTTTCAGTATTAAATGTAATTCATCTGAAACTCTATAACTCGCCCGTTAAACTGACTAGACTCTTGTCGGTCTTGTTAGACGAATCCCTCATACCGCAATTCAGTCTTCTCACCTTAAACTGACAAGGAATACGATTGTTTGTAAGAGCGACAATCCTGTGGTTGTAGACAGTTACGGACACTTTGATATTTCGCCATGTGCAGTCGCACGAAGTGAAGCATTAAAACAACTGGTCTGTGGAAAAAATTCTAACCTCTTGTCTAACACCACAGACGATTTCCAGAAAATGAAATGTTGAATAATCACGCCGCCATAGACAATGCGCAGTTGGTTACAATGGTTGGATTAAGGTTAAAGGGCCTCAATCACACAAATCCACTGCACAAAGGTTTCCCATAGTATACCTCACCTGTGAATTGTCCAGCAACTGACAATTAGTGTCAAATACAAACATTTTAAATTAATTGCAAACGTTCTTGTGAGTCGTCCCTATCCAGTCTCTGCTTGGCGGCAGCAGATGAAGCTCACAGTTCGAGAGAAAGACATCCCACAAAGTTTAATCCTGGTACCCAGTTGTTTCCTTAGGCCTTATAGGGGACTTGAAAGAAGTAGATTTATATATCACGACCTGGAAGTCATTCTTTGCAATTTCAATGAACAGAATTCTAAAATAAATCGCATTGTGTTGTTTGATATCGTTGCACTTGACCCTCCGCTGGGAACATTCATTCTCCGAATAGAAGACTCCTGTTGTCTCCAGAAACGCATAAAGTCCTCATTTTTTGATGGTGGATACTAAAGTCGTCGAATCATTTTGATGAGGAGCATAACATCGCAAGTTGAATGCTGCGCTCTACCAAGCATTCCTTACAATTATTCCAGAAAATTGCTTTCCTGTGTATTTGGAAGCTTATGATGTTGAAAGATTGGTGACGCAAACCAAGAGTGAATAGCACTCGCTCAACAGGACGACAAATCATGAGACATCAGACGCAAACACAGTGTCAAAATTTATTTAATCAACATGAGCTATCGGAATCCGGTTAGTAGCATGTTTATAGCTACAATAACATCTCATTAAATGGAATTAGGGGCCATCGGCTGGGCGACTATTCCGAGCAATAAAGACCTTCTTGAAGTTTGCCTCGTAGATAATACTGTAAAAAACTTTCCAGTTCCTTATGTCATTCCAACCACGATGCATTCGTATTTCAGTTCTAGCACACAACCATAAAAAAACAGGATAAAGGGAGTCGGCCCCAACGGTGAACCTCGTGGAATCCCAGTACCTATGCTCATTCTCCTTGACTGTCTTTGCTCTTCACGAGCAACGTTTGCGCGACCGATAAGACAGCATGCGATCCAGTTAGGAAGCTTGTATTTGTTACCCATTAATATAGAGGGGGTGCTGATGAGGGATGCCGTCGAAGGCCTTCAAAAAGTCAATGTAACCGACATACACAATGTGTCTTCAGTCGAACGCTTTTATCCGTTTCTGTATAGAGTAAAGTAAGTTCGTTTCATGGGAATTTTTGCGAAAACCGTACTTTACATCGGCCAAGAGCTCGAAAATTTTCATGTAACCTCTCAATTTCTTTTTGTAGGTCTTTTTCTTGAATACGCAGAGAACAAGTTCAGGAATCCGGATCAGTAAGTGGTTGCAAGCGCAAAACTATCACTTCTTTGAATGGTTTTTATGTGCGCATTTTCAAAACCGTGGGAAAAATTGCAATATCGAGCCATTCTTTAAAAAGACAGATTATCGCGTAGCCCGTTCTCAGGAAAGTACGAAGAGGAGATTAGTTGGTATCTCATCTGGACCAGAAGATTTAATTTTATTAAAAAGCTTCAGTTAATGAAAAGTAATTGTACCGCAAAACAAAATGTCTTCAGTAATCGGAGTCCTCGTATAGGTCTGTATATGTTAAAGGTAATAGGCAATGCCCTTGAAAACCCTATTGAAAACGGTACATTCAATATCTAACTTTAAATAACCATGGTACTAATATTTTGTCAGTAATATATACACTTAACAGAACGTTTTTCTTCGAAAATGCAGGGCCGATACTCGAGAAGATTCGGTTGTAGATTATATCGGTAAAGTGAGATGACAATCATCCGCATTAACGGTAGGTGTATGCAAGGCGTTGGTTTTATGGCAATAATTTTATCGAACGGCTTGACGAGGGATGGAGTTTTATGATCACCTAAGTAATTTCGAATATCATAACGAGATCTTGATTTAAGTGCTGGAAAAATAATGGAAGTTTTCTAACAATCAGGAAGAAAATCTTTCCTGAGAAAGTCTGAGAAGACTGCTCTGCGGAATGGGAAAAGCTCTTAGCTGCTTAATAAGAGGGGGGAGGTTCTTGAAATCGATGTAAACGATATCGAACTTTGTTCCTTTGTCTAACGAGCGGTACCACTGCTCCGTTGAAAAGAGCATATTAGTAAGCCAGGAGTGATTTCGTCGAAAGCCACCCTTGTGAATGGGGTGTATTTACGCCATTGTCCAATCAGAGGGGAGAATGCCTCGGTCAAAGGAGGGCCTGAAGGTATGCGAAAGCTGCCTGGCGAGTTCGCAAGCCAACGCCTTCAGAACTTTTGCCGGTATTTGGTTTGGACCCGAAGACTTACCCTCCTTAAGCCCTAGAAGTTCCTTCCTCACATCTTCCGTGAAGTCGATGTTTTCTATTATTTCGTCGGTTGTTCCAGTAGGCAATCCAGCCTCGTAAAAGGGAGTTTCGTAGGTTAAAACAGGTACGAAAAACCAGCTTGGATGTTCTGCCTTAGCGTCATTTTCGATGATATCCTCATTTTTCTCTTCTTTCAACACTAGACGTCTCCTTTTTCTTTAACCTACTGTTGACGTAACTGAAGAGCACTTTTGGCTTATCGACGGCCCGTTCCATAACTCGCGTTTCATACTCCTTCCGCGACCTGCGGATAGCCGACCTTACCTCGTTTCGCTTTCGACTAAACTGCTGGTAACGAGATGGCTGTTTTGTTGTTGCATACCTTCTCCGTAATTTGTTCTTCCGGTTTACGTCTTCCTTTATATCACGCTTCATCCAAGCAGGACGATTATTCTTTTTGGCTCTCTCTGTCGGACAGTTTCGATGCATGATGTCAGTCACAACTCCTTTGAGAGTGCTGATAGAAGCGAACAGGCGAGTCCCAGGTAGCAGTTCAGAAGATGAAGATGCGATCACTGGAACAAGAAGTTTATTTGCCTGAAGTTTCGGATTCTCACTCGAACCCATCATCAGAGACATTCGCAGATATCTGCGAATGTCTCTGATGATGGATTCGAGTGAGAATCCGAAACGTCAGGCAAATAAACTTCTTGTTCCAGTGATCGCATCTTCATCTTCCTTTGAGAGTGTTCCAATCAACGTCTGGATGTCCGGAAAGAACATCATTCCAGTCCACTACCGATAATTCACTTCTCATGGCGGCCAACTCTCCTCGCCAGAAATTCAGTCGAGGCTCAATCGTGTTCACTTGTTGGCTCCATAGGCGGTATTCCCAAAACAGCATGGCATGGTCACTCTTGCCGAGCAATGTTATGGACCTAAGTTTACCAGGGCTAATTGGGTCTTTTGTAAGGACGAGGTCTAGACAATTTGCTCTTTGGCCCTCTCTGATCCTGGTTGGGAACGTGACGTTTTGTACCGGAAAGAGATTAGCCTTTAGCTTCAGGAGCCTGGAATCAAAGGAATTTCGTGAAACATTTGCTAATAAATTGTTCGACGGCACAGCCATAGGTGAGTCGGTATGAATTAATTAGTGACACCACGCAAATAAGATCAGCAGGGGGAACGTCCTCATTGCGCAACTACTGTACACAGTATTTCATCGTCGCGATCGACAATATCCACCGCATGTCCATCGGTTTGGGTGCAGGACCAGTGACTTGCGCATGAAGAAGTTCGCAGTGAGGCAGGAATGTGCGGCATCTACCGCACTCTAACTTCCCTCACCCACCCTGCTCCGAGGCTAACCAACGTCGAAACGGCCGAGAATCCGCGCGGGCTAAGTGTCCGACAGGTCTAAACATTTTGTCCATGCCTGGCACGTGTGACACGCGCGGTCTGGTGTGCCTATATGTATCAGGCTTTTTAGTTCAGTTTATTTGGTAAGGATAATAGGCAAAGCCTTTGAAAACCCTATTGATTACATGTCAGCTCGTTAGAAATAACTGTACACAAACAAAAAATGTTCACTATTAAAACAGTACTTGGTTCATTTGAGTAGCATTTTCTCAGAGAAAATATTTGTCTGGACCAGGGGTATTAATTCAGATTCAGACTGTCGAGGGAAAACAGGGGACACAAATAATCATCCAAGCGTTTCTTGAAGAGTTGCAAGGACGTAGCCTCCACAACTGACTGAGGGAGATCGTTCCATTTCTCCACTACCCTCTGCGTGAAAAATTCAGAACGAAGATTCAGCCTGGACATTGTTGTCCGTAACTTCATCGAGTGACCACGAAGATTGGGTGAAAGGTGCCACTGAAACATGTCCTCAAATTTAAGTCCATACTCAAGGCCATGTATTATCTTGTAGACGAGGATAAGATCACCTCTTTGTTGCCTGTAACACAGAGGGAATAAATTAAAGCAATTCAGTCTTTCAGTCTTGGCTATCAGTCTCCCAAATCACGGTCTTCAGTGCGTCATGCCACAGTTAAGCGTGTCAGATATATTATGGCGAGGAATACGCGGATTTGCAGTGTGGATGGGTTCCTCACTACCGGCCTCAATATCTTATTCTTTTCCATGCACTAATCGTCTGTTCGATCCTATCTACCAAAGATGGTGAACGCAAACGCAGTGTCTGGGAAAGCTGAACAGCCAGACTACGCGTGACATGCATGACCTGGTCCCTACCCCAGGTGGACCAGTCGGTAGTAGTTAATTCGGTGGATTTTGAATTCAAGACTACTAAAAAAGACATTCTTAAGATTTATATTAGGTCGGAATTTTTTAACTTTTGCTTTTTAAATGCGTTTTTATAAACACTTGTTTTTGTAATTGGTGGTTGCAAAGTCCTTTCGGGTTTCTTGCTAAACTATGCCTATTTGATATCTTTTTTGCATTCTATGATTCGAATATCGGACTTTCTAGCTTGCCGCATTGTTGCAGGTCTTTGTTCTATACAGTTTTTGCGGGGATTGCATCATAGACTTTGATTAAACTCTAATCACGTTAGGGCCTAAATCGAGCCAACATAAGGCAAAAAGCATTAGACATCCGCAGCTCTTTGTCTTTGCATCCAGATGTTGTTCCAGTTAATCTAATTTCTAAAGCAGAAACGGCCACTTCCGCCCGGTTGTTTATGTTAGTCTGCAAAGCCTATCCGTGTTATGTAACCGTAATGATTAATATGTTGAATTTCGGTCCACTTTCTCCATTCTTGGTACATGTTCGAGAGTACTGTTCTCGACTTGCCCTCTCAGGACTGTAAACATATTCATTCTTTCGTTAATTTGGCTGCCAAGAAAGCCTGTGACAGACATAGAATAAAGCTTATCTTTCCCGGGAAAAACACCCCTGGGCCCAGATAACCAACCGATGTTACTGCAGATTCTCCTTTCTTATATGTTTTAATTATAAAATAGCTGAAGTAATTTATAGATTGCTGTCAAGCAGAATATTATCGGGCTTTTCTTTGCCCACTAATTATAATTACTGGGCAAGGAAAAGCCCGATTTCGACCCACCGTTTTAACTCGCCAGATCCAAGATAAGTTAAAATTGGTTAGTATTCGAAGATTTTGACACATTTAGCATTTATTATCATGTATATTTATTATTGGTGTTTTCGTGTACCTGAATTCCTAAATCGTTGGAAAAACGTCTAAATTTCTATATAATTCTATTCTAGAAACTATGGCTGATGCTAAAGTTACCGCCAATAAAATAGGTCTCTCGGTCATCTTACGTTCGCAGAACTCTTTCGAGAAATAGGGCCACTAGTTTATGATTCTCGAATCGCTATAAGACCCAAATACATTTATAAATGGCGTGGGAACCGTATTACAAATGGAATCGATCATGCACTTGCTATCATTATAAATCGCAGATCACTCGAAACGCAGATCTAATATCATTATGCGTAATATACCCTACACAGTTAACTCAACGTCAGCAATCCAACACTTATACACTCGTGTAGCCTTAACATTTGTACAGCTCCCATCAAACGGTTACATTCACGAAACAAAGAAAAACGAGTCTTAGTAACCTCGCATTCACAGACCACGACCGATCTACTACTAAAAACCCTGAACTAAACGAAGATATGCACAACCTAACATCACTCATAGGTCCGCCCTCACATCTATGTAAGGACGTAAACTTCAGGGCCAAAACACTGAGTACGAGCGCGATAATCAGCATATCGTTTATCCAATTGAAACTCTGGCAAGTACTTATAATTATGGTACCAATACGAAAAAGGTGCACAACCCAGTATAAACACAATAATCAACAAGCTCCTCCCCAACAGTACGTCTGGCAAGTACTTCTGATTCTAATACTCATAATAAAAAGACATGTAATTGCTAAGGCAGTTGGGAAGGGAGACAAATGAAACGAACTCCGCAAGACAAACACCCTACTTGGACAAAATGAGGCCGCAGACCCCGGACGCATCCAAGTAATACTATAAGACAGTAATTTAAGTTCTTCTACGATGCTCCAAAACGCTCAGCCAATAGCAGAAAATGTCGACCAAGCAACACATGCAAACCAAAAAGCCTTATTAAGTAATCTGACGCAACCAAATAGCTCAAAGTATTCGAAAGAAATAAGCTCTTTGGGAAAGATTAACAAGGCTTATTTAAATGTTCGATCTTGGTTCCCCAAGTCGTCTTCAGACGTGGAATAAGTGTGCAAAACAGTCAACATTTAAACATGCCGAAAAATCGATTTTGCCTTGTCATTCCTGCTGGTGTCTTGTTCTGATTGGCTAATGCCTTTTCCACTTTTCCTTGAGGCTGTTGTACACCGTATCCAATTCTACGCGTCTATTGATGCATGCGTTATCAGAATGGATGGCCTCTAAAAATGCACGGCCCTTTTTAGATGAACAGACACCTACAATGCGGGTCCTGTCTCAGGCGAATTTGTGTCCGGTTTCCAACGTATGCATGGCAACTTGGAACAAGTAGTCTCGCCATTGCACCAGTCTTCAAAAATTCGGGCCAGTCTGATACCCAAAGCTATCGTGGTGTTTACCAAACAACGGCAATAGCCAAAATCTTCGAAAAACAATTTGCAATCTACTGCTTAACCATCTGCCAAACGTTAACTTCATACGACCTTTTTACATAAAAAAAAGTTGTGTCAATCCCGCTATCGCACATTCCTGGAATTCGTTTATAACGATAGAGATGACAGGAACACAGAAGCTATAATGTGCCTTGATCGTAAAAAGGTCTTCGACAAGGTTCCCCAAAAAAGACTTATTATAAAGCTTATACCGTTCTCGATTTTTTTAAATCCTACGTTCAAAACCGATAGCAAGTAGTACAAGTTCGGAAGGCAGTGCCAGAACCATCATATATCACCAACGGAGTACTCCAGGGCACTGTCATATGCCTAATTTTATTTCTCATATGTACGCGGATAAAGCGGAATGTCCACAGCCGGCTGCAGTTCACTTGTCTATAGGATAGGGGAAACAAATGCAGTTTGGTCAGTTTTTCTGGCTATGACAGAGTCGTAAGAGCGTCCACCAGTTTTGTCGTTGATCGTTGCATCTGCTCGACGGGATCACCGTTTTTCTTCATCCAGGACATCCATACTGGCATTCCATATTTCAAATGCGGTCTGACGCACATAGCAGAGACCAGAGAGAAGTGTTCTTAAGGAAAAACCATGAAGACATTATTAATCTAGTGCATGATGCTTTTTTGCCTTTTGGACCCCTAGTTTACAGTGTTTGGAGGGTAGTAAATTCGATGCTGTCTAGACATCTAGGTCTTTTTGTGTATCCACTTCTTTTAATGGAATCCCGTTTATAGTTTACCGGCATTTGGAAAAGGTTTCCGACCATCTTTTAATTGTAAGACTAAACATTTGGAAACTCTTAACTCTAGGTGCATCCGGTCGACCATGCATCAGGCTTATATATATATTTCCTTGCAGTTTCTGAACGTCGTCAGCACATTTGACTGTTTCCGAGATACCTGAATCACTCCAAAACGTGATGACATCCCAATAAAGATCTTCAGTACAGTTTTTATGGAGGTCAGGAAGAGGACAAGACGTATGCTCGAATCCTGCGGAACACCGCTTCTACTGGCACCCATTGGGATCCTGCAGCGCCAACAATCAGTTTTAGCAGCCTGGATGACTGGAAACTTTTAACTGACATAAAAATGTTGCAACTGGCACAGGTGCTCAGCTCTAGTCCACCTTCGTTCAAACCCTGTTCACCTTTCTTGATTGTACAAGCATTAGGATGAGAGCTTACATTACCATCAGCCAACGGCATAATCAAGCGTTTCCACTGCTAGTTAAAGACAGTCCTATGTGTCACAATCGGCTAACAGAACTGGTTGACTTAATTTCTGACGCGCTTTTTGACAGTCACGCGACAATAAAGTCGGATCTGGACTGCTAAGAAACCGAACTGGTGTTCAGAACTACTTCCGCACTGCCATAAAAGATGACCACCGCAAACTCTCGTTGGGATCTTCAAAAATTCAGAAATCATTGTGTGCCATCCGCAACTATTTATGGTTACGCTATCTCCGGTTCTACCACAGACTCCATAGACCGAATCATATGCCCAAAATAATAATGATAAATTGTTTTATTTAGAACCTCTAAGGGTATTGTCGTAGTAAGTAGAGACACAGTCTCGAGTGAATTTTAGGGACAAGTTGGCGGATACTGTACAGCGTTTAGTTCGTTTTTTGTAAAGTAGGCAGTCTGATCTGGAAAAACGCTTACCGAACAATGAAAAAGTGACTTCATTTTTTTAAAAATGTCCAAAACGAATGTGTTCTGATTAGCTTTTAAGAAGAAGAAACTGTCCTTGTAGGGAAGGTAAATATGGAACAGTACCGTCCCGTAATTAAGATTTCATAAGGGCTCACAACGGTGCTCGTCAAGGTCAAATTTATACACCGGGTGAGGCTTTTCATTGCAGGTGCAATCTTAATATTTTTGAGTTGACAGCCGTTAAGGTGACCAGACAGGAGGCACTCAGCGCGATCGCTCCCAGTCCCCATAGAATCTAAGGGAGGAGGCGGTATTAAAGTCAGTGGGAGTCATCAAAGCGGGGGGATCCGACTTTGCTGCTTATTTGCTGGCGACAAAAATAGGGGAATGCACCGTGTGTCGTCAACAGATCGCTGGGTACCGAAATGTGGTGATGGAGTTAAATCTGCGAAAATCATTGTTCACGAAAGGATATGGAGGGACAGAGTGAATTCTTCCTGAGGGTAGGATTAGAGCCTCGCGATGTTAGATATTGTCAAACCCGGGATGAGACTGCCATTAGGGTGAGAACTCGAAACCCCATTCACTTCAACGTGGCCCTTATTATTTCTCCGAGAAGTTGGCAAGGGAACGCATCGCGTTTTGTGAGGTGTGCGATGTATGGACTGAAAAATCAAAAAATCGAAAAACCGCGTGGTTGACCGCACTCGCATGTTTGTTCAGTGTAACCGGGTGTGTAGGCTGCTGAAATCACCACGTATGGGATCGTTTCGGATACCTTCGTTTAATTCAAAGACCACCCGAATCCATCCCGGTGCCATTGACGTTATCTGCTTCGACCGGTTCAAGGCTGCCGTTCAAGAGAAACAGGTGGACCTACCCAAGGGACAAAAATATGCAGACAACATATTTCCTTTTACTCCACATCCCCAACCGTTCCCGACCGTTTGTAAAGTGGCATTCAATATAACTATTGTTAAGCCAGTTCCATTTGACTTCACATTATCTTTCCAGCTATCTTAACAATAGCAATACCTGCCTGTTCTGTATTTACTGGTGTTTTATGTGATCCTCTTTATTGTGCATGTCATGATTGGTGAATGTTGCAGTCACTTGGCCCAGTCTGCATTACGTGGACATCTCCATGCTTTATTAATTTTAATCATTTTCGAAACCCTTTCTTCTGGACTTCGGTTCCTAATTTTGCTTCTTAACTTTTAGTTCTCTTGCAGCATCGTTTTAGGTTTTACTGCCCGTTCGTCTCCAGGATGCCCAGCCACTGACCGCTGTTCTAAATTTGCGCTGCACATGCCGATTTTCAACCATATCTCCATGATTTCGCAGATCCTAGCGGACAAGCCCTATCTGCCTAAAACCTGTAGTTAAATGAATGAATAGAACTGCAAGCTACTTTAAACATAAATACTTGATTCTAAATGGTATATACTGCGTTTAATCTACAAAAGATGAGGGATAGATAGGATTTTATAGGAGCCAACGAACGAGAAGTCGTCTCCAACGTCATTTTACTTTATAAGGCAAGAGTAGTCGGGGTAATTGTAGGAAGTTCCGTACCGTTTGCACTCAGTAGTCATCGTTGCGCGAAGAACCTTACACCCGGAAAAGTCTACTGAGGGAACAGAACCAGTTTGTTTTAGTCTTCGTCCAAATAACTTCAGGTATTGCGCTATGACACGTAAATTATTAACACAAGGTGGTAGCAAAATCGAAAAACGTGATGTCGTGGAACGAACCCTGCTGTTTTGTGCGTTCGGGTGTAATCAAACAGAAATGCATACTAGTTCAGTTGTGCAATGAAAATTTAAAACAGAAATAAAATATTGATCCAATCATACATGCCTAGTTATCTATTTAATTACCCTGTTCTGGGAATAAAAGGCGAAAACCTTTACCAACTTGGATGACTTACATCGGTCAGGTTTGTTAACTGTACCAACACTGGGAGAAAAGAGTCCTTTTATTCGGATATTCATGGATTCGTGAACATCGGTAAATCGTAGTTGCAGTGGAATTTGTGGGCCGTACATTTCCCGCTCTTTTAATGCTTAAATTTGTAAAACTGCTCGCAGCCAGTGGAGGGCTTTTTGGGATCTGAGGATTAGGGCTTCTTGTCGCAATTTCGGCTACGAGTCCGGTGTGAGTCTTAAGCTGTACATGATTTAAGGAGATTCGTTTTGTACACCCAAACAAGCTTCACCTGCTCATTTAAGCATTGATCTTTTGACTGCTTACGAACAGCGGTCAGAGCATACTTGTTTTGTCTTCCTTACCAAGGAGCATCTTCAGATGTTTCACTTTGGTTTAGGACTTTATCTAAACCCACCTCAGTGCTCTTATGATATTGGCCACACCACTAATATACTTGTCAGTAAGAACCTGGGTACACAGTTTCCAAGCGCTTAGGCCCATTCCTCTTAACAGCAATTTGATTCGGTCGAGGTTTGGCCAGACTACTGTGGGTGTGAAGGTAAAACAGCTTAACCTTTGAAGAAAATCTGGCGGAATTTCTGGGAGAAATGGAGGAATTTCTTCCGTCGTGAGCTTTATCAGTGGTGTGAACTACCTCTAATTCTTACTTTATGCATTGACGTTAGCCTATTTGTACGACACCGCTGACAAGTGTGCTCTTTTGCACTGACTCTTGTGACGATATTTGATTTTTTCAGTTAGTCTTCTTGAAAATTCCGGGTTTTTAGACCGCTTAGATCGTCGGTCTTCGAAGTAGTTCACGAACCAAACTGTTCGAGTGCAAGGCTTACGCAGAGCAGGCACTGTCCTTCACGTCTAATGACTTCATTTTGTGCACTTGGCTTTGTTCAGTTGCACTAGCCTTGAGTGACAAGGAAATCCAAGCTCAGGCAGCTGTTCCTATGCCACGCTAACGTATTTCTTCTAACTGTCGTCGAAATGGCTTCTGTGGCCAAGCCCCTGGCCGCCCATCACGTCTAGACGGTGGACACTGGGAATTCTTTCCGAAAAACATTGCCTGCCATAAACGAGCCAAATGGGAATCTGGATCGGTTTTTAGTGCGCTGCGGTAGCACAACGAACATGTGGTTGACACTATGTAGCCAGTTGGCGTGTCGCACACAAGTCAGCGTAACTGACCTTAATAAAGATCAATGGTGACCAAAGTTTTCCCGCCACCTTGCTGTTTGGGCTAGCCAAAGGGCTTCCAAACACAATCCGGAAGAGTTTGTCCCTCACTCTTAATCCAACTTTCGCGACAGTACAGCTCATGTTATATGAACGCACGACACGACATTTAGGTAAGTGATGCCAGTCGCGTGGGTTCAGAGCTGGCCACTAACTTTCCTTGTCAAGAATTCCAAGTCTCTTATTAAAGTGTACGCATCAAAAATTAACACATACTGCGTACACAAGCTTAGACGTTAGTGCTGCATGTCAGCCTGCCGAGTTTGTCCCACGGTTAGCACTGTACCATTTCTGTTATTACGTAGAACGAGCTTTTAAGTGGCATGGACATCGCGTGGTGCTGTACAATCACGACAGCATCAAAGGCGTTAGACTTCACCTCGGCATCTATTGCATCTATTTATCTGTTGCCGTTACGGAAGCATTTTAAGTTGTTGCACATTAATGAAAATCGGCTTTTGCGCTTACATCCGTGCGGCCTCAAAGACTGTCTTAGCCTGTCTGGCAGCATTCTTTCCGCCCCAGTAATCAAGTCTTGACTCTACTGTATTTTTTGCTGTCTGGCCGCCTATAAACAAGTAGAGGTGTTCCACGAGTTGCCTATGCCTAACATAGTTCACAAGACATTTTATTGGTTATTGGAGCTTCGGTTACTACGACATCTCCTACGAGACAACTTCAAGTAGCATACCGGTGAGCATACGTGCCTTATCGCACCATTGTTAGATCTGGAGCACTTGCGTCCCTTTTTCGGCACTTTACTCAATGCTCCTGTCACAAGCTTTGCTTAGAAGTGCTACTTTTCCGTTTAAATGCAATACCTTGAGATCATTTCCAGGGTTGGTAGTTTGTGCTTTTTACGACCTGCCTATTACAGGTCTATGCCTTACGTAGCTCGTCGTCTTCCGTGCACTGTGAAGCCATATTGAATTTCGCAGCGGCTTGTTTGGGGAGTCCTCCAGACTTGTACAACCATTTCTGCAGTAAACGACTGTAAGATCAAACGCGGTGGCATAGTCACGCACACCCATGCGTTTGCCTAATACATTTTCGGTGTCCTCATCATTGACAACAGCTGGAATGCATTGCAATGTGACAGAGCGCAAAAACTGTCTGACGGGGTTCTGTTTATGAGGTCGAGTATCGACTTCGTGTTAGTTTTCGAAAGCAGTTTCGCGCTCTTTTTGCTGTCATAAATGCAGGCAAACAATAACCGCATGAACAACCACAAGTTAGCCAATAAATAACAGCCAAAGCTTTGCGTCTTCTACTGATCGTAGTAGAAAATTAACTCCTGAATAGAGTAAGTGAACAGGAAGGGGCCATCGCCTACTCGATCAACTAACGGATCCAACTTCCCCGAACTTATGTGATCTTGTAAACACATTTCTGGTGGGCAACCTCGCTAGGTGGTAGTGAGCTACGCACATACCGTGGATGGTCAGTCCAGCAGCCACGTCCACCCCCTTCCCAACTAGTCGCAGACAGCGAACCACGGGCGCAAACCGACGTACACAGCAACGATTCCCTTTTCATGTTGGCTGCGCAGCCGACCTGTCAGTCTGACAGTGCTGAACGGCCACATATTTCGCTGGAAAATTCAGGCCCAAAGCAAAGCCTGCCCGACGATCACCGCCTTCTTTTTGGTTTAGACTTGTTTGCACAGTTGTCTAACTATCCAAACACCCCACCTCATAGGTATGCCTGGGCGTGGGACCTAATTAGGGTTGACCTAGGATTTCAGCCCTGGAGTGATTTTCCGCAACCCTGAACATTGCCACTTATATTACGTGAAACTCGCGTACTCATCGTTTTATATTTCAACTGATCTGACACCGACTGTGAACTTTCGACGAAGTTAAATAAAAACCACAGGTTAATGCTTGATTTCGTTTCAATCGTGTTTCCTAGTGTAAAGTTCGTCGAGGTAGCAGACATTGTCAATGACTCAAGTTATTTGTCTTCTGCCATGATCTGGTCCATGCCTCTGACAGCGAACCTCGAGACAATAGTTGTCGTTCTGGTGGAATTTATGTTTTGGTTCACTTCAACTATCTTCGCACCTACAGGCAGCACAGGACGCAATACTCTCAGGGTACTCATCAGTTCTCATGATCGGGATCCGTTGTACGTGATCCATGGTCCAGTGCAACACCCGGGTGTTCTGCCGGTGTTCAGCCCACTTTACAATTTAGTCCTCCTAGCCAAATCTCGTGACCCAGGGCACAGCCGTGATAAATAAATAAATAAATAAAATACATAAGTAATTTTTATTAAAAATCCGTCGGGATCCCATCAAATCATGCCTAATTTAGCTGGTCTCGATAATGTCACGGATTAAACCTCTCCACGCATGACGATCTGCGACAGCGAATCCAGACAGCTCGACTCATTCTTTTTTCCAACTGCGGGGACTGAAAACCGAAGGTCCGTGAGCAATCATGTCTTTACGAACTGTGCCGAGTTAGGTTTTGAGTCGACCTCTTCTTCGACTCCTCCAGGTTGACAACGGCGCTAGATCGGAGGTGACAACACTGACCTCCTGTCGCTGATAACAAAATTGTCCGACTGCCGGGCTCTGAAAAAACCGGATGTGATATCACATAAGTCACCCTCCGGAATAACTACTTTTGTATGCCCCATCAGCGGTAATAACTTTGACGTCGTACGGTCTTGCCGTAAGATCGACGCAATGGATTCCCGATAAATGATCTAATTCAACAGCAGACTCCACAAAACACGATTGTTAGCTGCTGCCACCACTGGTATTGCTGGTATTCGCGTGGCCAGCAAAACAAACATTGTTTATGCGCACTGCCCTTTCGAGGCCGAATGTCTCAAGTAATCCAAAACTATTAAGAAGGAGGATGTGAAAGTGAATTACAGCTCTGAGGAGGCTGATACCGATGTGCTATATAGACGACGATCTGCCGCCTTTCTTGAAAGTAGCATGCTCATTGCGTCAATCCGGTCTAACTGCGGGTCCAATTTCCGAAATTTGGGAACGACTGACCGGTTTTTATCCATTTGGCCGACGAGTATCCTGAAGCGGTAATTGTAAAAGCCGACTGGGAGGCAGTCCTAGCCTAGGATTCTGTCATTCCTTATTTTTCGTCAAGGCCTTAGGTGTTAGGCGGAGGCCACAGCCACAGTTAAACTCTGGCGTCGCTAGTGTCCTAAATGGGTTTAAGAATATCGAGTTTTTAAGATTCGCAAGTCAGCAAAATTCTCCTTACATGCTGACAGTACCGTAGAATTTCGGCTACCTCTCGAGTTCGAAAAGGACAAGTAAATAAATAAATCTATTTTCCAAGTCCGTTGCAACTGAATGATGTCATCGTTAGACTAGGCACGTTTGGGCGATTAGTCGGTCTTACCACAGAATTTGTTGTGAAAGTTTCGTGTGGAGTGAGTAATCTCGACGAAAGGGCCGTAAGTCCGAGCTACCGGTAGGACAAGCTGCCGCGGCACTGCCATCGGTCAGCTAGTCTCACCACAAATCCAGTCGTAGCGGCAACTCTTACCATGGCCTAACGCTTTTTGCAACGTTTTGGGGAGTGTGTTTCCGATCGAAGCGGTCCTTTCTTACTAGAAGCGTCTCGGAGGCGACCGTCGTCTGTGTCAGAGCGGATGGGTGGTTTACGATGGCCAAACGTAAGCCGATGGTATCCGCAGGATCCGTCAGAAACAAATCACTGTATTTCTTCGCTTTCCCCACCTACTCGATGCCATTTAGTTTGTATTGCACCCTGGCTCTAACAAAAGTGTGGTTGAAGCCCTTCCCCATCGAACATTAGGGTCAACACGTACTCAGACAGTCCGCGCAGGCAAGTATGTAGTCAGTGTTGATTTGTCTTTATCCATGAGCTGAATGCAGGGCGATTGGATGGCTCATCGTCATCACTACCAAACAATAATTTTTCGTTGGTAAATGACTGAGAGGTCGTTTGTTAGTTGCGCTACACCTACCTGGACCGTCACTAAAGCCCTTTCAGCAGCAAGGTCGTGTGGGCCTGACTGCTGTCTGGCAGCTACTTTTGGAGAACTACTCTAACATCACCGATTTTCCACTCGGGGTATCTGTTACCATCCCTGGTGACCATAAGTTTCCGTGACCAAAACGCGCCAAATTTGCCAGTTAACAGTGTTTCCAGACGTGGCATCGTTCAGAGATCGGCGAAAAAGTGGCCTGCTGAACAAAGTATTTGTTAGGACCAGACCTGGTACTCAGAAATAACAGATATTATGCGTGCTCGACTGTTGTGCCGTCTACTAGCACGGCAGAGAAGTAGGAGACAATCGACCGCGACAAAATGTACTGAAACCTGAAAGTCGTTCCCACTAGAAAGTCCCTTTCAAAACGAAGGAACTAAAAAAGCCGAAGAACTTCTCGTAGATATGGAGCGATTAGGCTCCAATGGTACGCTGTGACCTCAGCCAATGAAAAGAAGCTGTCGAGGGCGTGCTGCTGCATGCAGACGACACACAACCCTGACGTGCGCACGTGCTTTCCAGAGAGATCAACTGATTCATTTTGGGAGTATAGACATTCCCAACGGTATTTCACCCGGACCTTAATCATCTTGGCCGATCGAATGACATTACCGACAAAGACAAGGGGGACTGGGATAACCATTTCTGGCTTATTAGCCGTCATCAGCCAGTCATACCCAACCCCGAAGTGTGCGACACCTGGGGTTCGATCCCGTGACCTGTTAATTAGGAGTCCAATTCCTCCAACGTTGTCCTGTCGGTTGTGATCGGGAACATCCAATAGTGGGGGGCGCGCACCAATCGTCTTAATGGAACTCACTCGTCCCGCCGTGCTTTAGGGCTCTCTCGAGCCAAACCAGCAGCCTCAGCGGCACATGATATACGCAAAATAGCATCACCAACATGCGTCGCATCGCGGCTGCTGGTCGGGTTCGAGAGAGCCCTAAGGCACAACGGAACGAGTTAGTTCCTTAAAAACGATCGGTGAGCGCCCCTCTACCGTCTTGGTCGACTCAGTAGGGGCTATATTTAACTCCCCTCCTTTCCAAATTGCTCCTCTAACCCGTATCTGCCCAACTTTCTGTACCATCAACAGTTCAGCGAGTAATGGCATGCATTTAAGGGATTTTGTGTCCGGCTCGCCGTCCTGCAGCGAAGAAAAATCGGCCTTGACTCTCTCTCTCCCTCTCTCCCTCTCTCTCTCTCTCTCTCTCGTTTTAGGCTTTGAGACCATCATGGATACCAAGTTGCTCAGTAGTAGAAAGCAATGTTGGTGAATGCACGTTCCCATAAGTTGACATTGATCTGTATTCCGACGACCTGACTATGTAGTCGGAATGACACGATGAAGAATTGACAAAAACGTACCCTCATCAAGATTTTTGTCTAACTAGTTTGTTTTCCGTATGAAAGGCCAGCTAATTTTGGCACCCTTCAATGCCAACTCAAAGATTCAGTAAACCGTCTTCGTCGCACCGGATAGCCATCTCCGTCTCGGCCCGTCTTTATAAGTTTTTTCGCCTCATATTTGGCTCAAATAACTTGACTTTGTAAGATATGTTTCGGCTTTTTAAGATGTGACCCATCCATTTTTGCCCATGCAGGTTAGTCAGGTGATTTAATGGCCATTCGTGCCTTTGTTCATGCAGAATACACTAACAAACTTCAGGATTGCTATGTGATTCCATCATCTTAAACGCATGTGTGGTGGACGAACAACAGTATCACTGCGACCTCAGCAGCTCCAGGTCTACCCTGTCCACATTGCCACTGCACCTTCAGATCACGCATCGGCTTAGTCAGTCATTTGCGAATCGCACAGGGGCTGGCTGATCAGTGCCTGAACCACCAGCATACGCCCGTCGTCACCACTTCGACCGACCACAATGCCCACTCACAGTCAGCCATCGCATGGGCCTACTCGGCCACATGTGCCTTCATAAAAATATGTAGTAAATTACCGCAAAGTAGACCATATCACCGCACACTTCCCCATCAGCACATGCACCACACCTAAACACGCCGAACAACACACCGCAGCCATAAGCTAGACGCCTCATGTAAGTGAGAAGTGTCTTCTTCGGCTTCTTCTTCACGTGGATCTTCTGTTGTATGTAAGATCCGGCCAATCTACCCCCTTCGTGTGGAGTCCTGGGTGTTGTGTGGGCGGCCAGGTCGCGGGTGTATGCACGCGCAGACGGGCTGTTCTTAGCTCTGTTAGCCACTTCTTCCAATCTCAGCATCAGTTGGTTAGCCGGATCGGACAATCGACTGGTGTACGGGAAAGGGAGGAGAGAGTGAGGTCGATTCACAGCACATATTCCTCCCTATAAGCGGTCGGACGCCTTTGTGATTTACTCAGTCACTGCACCTGATCCTGTCTTCGGTTTTCTTGACTCTGTCTTGACGCCGGGCCCAGCTGGATGGGGGAAAGAATTTGGCAAATGCACCGCAGGTCCAC
>CACRXP010000666.1:0-29163 GCA_902702965.1 Spirometra erinaceieuropaei
TCCCTCTTCAATCATTAGTCCATTGGTGCCTAGTGTCTTCTTCTTTTGATGTGATTTCAGTTGCCTGAGTCTTATTATCGATCACCTGCTTGTCCGCTCGGTGATCATCTGCTATCTGCTTTTTGGGCTTCTACATATGTAGCAACTGGTAGTGGTCGACGTCCACGTTCTGTGAAAGTCGTGTTGCTGCTTGTGGACGATGCGAATATTGCCATCTTGAAGAAAATGTTTAATTCGAGTGGGCTGCAGGAGCGTCCAATGTGTCGAAATGTAGAAAAATATGAACCCCCGTCGGAGGACGAAAGTTTGAAATCCAATTCTAAACGCGCGCATGGGTTGGAAAGGACTCCTAGCGACCGTTTGGCACGTAATTTGTCACAGCGAAAGTTTATAATGGAGGTAATCTGTGAACGCCATGGTTTGGACGTGCTAGGTAACGAGAGTCAGATACAACAACCGAAAGACCCACAGCGACGGGAGAAAAAAAATTCTGAAGCCGTTTATCGGATCTCGCACAGTTGCGAACAAAAAAATTACGTCGGACAAACCAGAAGACTGCTCTGAACTGAAATGGCCGAACACACGGTAGCAGTGCGGCGAAATGATGCCAACCCTCAGGTCGCCGCGGGTCATTCGACGAAATCTGGCTACAAGTTGAAGTTCAATGAGGCCCAGATTCGCGAGGAGTGAAAATAACGTGAGCATCTAGCTGTTTAAATGATGGTTCACTGCCGCCCGCCTGACGTTTCTGATTCTCACTCGAATCCATCACCAGAGACAGAGTCAGGTAAGGGTGGTGGGTTGCCCAGGTGTTGTAATATCTACAGGATGTAGTTGCTAGGCCGCTACATGCCTATCACAGTTGTCAGCTCCCGAGTGCATCACAGCTGGACTGGCCAGGTGTTGAAGTATGCAGTTGCCATGCCGTTACTACGCGTCAAGATTATCGGCTGCCACGCTTATCGCACGCTGCCGAGTGGCTGACTGCCGGATTTCGTCATCCGTCTGGACTCTTGGGTGAATTGACCATTGCCTCTGATGATGGGTCCAAGCAGGAATGTGAAATGCCAGGCCAATAAAATCCTTGTTCGGCCTAATTCGTAACACCAGCCGCTGCGAGCCTGCAGTGAAGACCGTGCTGAGAGTGTGTCATCCTCTTGTCACTGGGTGGATGCCCCTATGCTACACACGCAACTCGAGTGCGACTCCAGTCTGCACGCACGAAACCCCACCCAGCCACCAACTCCCTCCCTCCGCACCAGATGAGTAGTTTTTACTGCCAAGCGATGCATCTAGGCTTGCGTGGGACTGCTCGTGGCTGGTATTTCGTTTGTGATCGATGCGTCTAACCCTAATCTAGTGAGAGCATCATTCGCCATGACGTAATGCAGAACTGCAGGTTTGTAACCAATTTACGGGTAACGTCGTGCCACGCGTGGAGGTAAATGCAGCGCAAGTCTGTCACCAGTATAATCTCAATCATTTTGTCATGACTGTGGTCCAGTCAGCACTGAATTGTCGGTCATTTTGACAAAGAAGTCATCCATTGAAGTCGCCGAGATTGTCGTTTGTTGCGTTCTTAACGTTGGAGTCTTCAGAACAGTTCGGTGATCGAGCAGACCTTCGAGCTCCAAACTAGTTAAATGTTTAAGTTTTCTGTAGTATTGAAGGTAGGGCAAACAAATGCAGTCTGCTCTGTGGTCTCACAGCAGCACTCCATACTATTTGTTCACGGATACCTATGACTGGACGGCTGTCGTCTGAAATCTCTGCTTATAAGAAATCCTGCAATCGTGTTAGTACTGGACAAACCCTGGTCCCTAAAGATATCTCCTGAATGTTGGCTGCAATATACGCACTATCCTGTCAGTATGCCGTGTTTACAGGAACTTCTGATAGGTTGTGTTTTTTGAGGATAGGATTGGTCTCACGACTAAGACTGAGTGGTCTCCAGTGTAGGAGACAAAGTAGTGTTGGCCAAATGCCATAGTTCACGTACACATGCCATTTGAATATTTATTTGCGTACTTTACTCAAAGAACTGTCATTCAAGTTATTCTACCTGAGCCATTTTATTTGCCGGTTTTTTCGCGTGGACACACGAAACCCCGCGCATCCGCCTTCGTCCGCACCAGATGAGTACTTTTTACTGCTAAGCGATGTACCTAGACTGGCGTGAAACTGTTCGTGGTTGACTCTCGGTTTGTGAATACTACGCACGCGATCTTAATGCAATGAGAGCAACATTCGTTATGGCATAATACAAGACTACAGATTTGCAATCAATGCACAGGCAATTTATCGCTGAGGACCGACTCCTCATCTACCTGAGTCTGCCCATTTTTTTAGAAAAGCACAAAACCCGGAAACGTCAAAAATGGCTGTAATTTAGTAAGTTTCGTTTTTAGACGAAAAGAGTGTCTTCTTATCCATCAAAACGGAGTAAATATCAATGTACAAATAACATAACAATTAAACCGAGTGTTTTCTATGAAGTCCGCATCTAAGTATCGTGTAACAATTAGTGTAATCTCATGTATGACGATTTGTCAAGGGCCTTCAGTCGGAGTATAGATTCCAAAACAGTTTGCGGAGATTTCGCGGTATTTTTGACTTACTTGGCCTGATTGAGATGTGGTTCAACAGGAGAAACTAGATTTTGCTTGGCTTCGCCGATGGAGGCGTCTTAAGAACAAAAATTTACATAACGTCACATGCTGACAGGCCAATCGGTGATCGGCGTAATCTTAAACATATTACAGTACGTGACCTATCTCATCAAAATCTGAAAATGGAAACTGATGAGAGAATTTCTAGACGCCTTTAACGTTGAGCATTTTGTTCGCTCTTCCACTTCCTTTAATAAAATGTCCTTTTCTTGTACAGAAATTGTGTTTACGTAATTATATCAAGTAAAATATCTGTAAATGTTAGCGAAAATGGACGTTGGATGATATTCGTGTAATTTCCTATACTAATACGTGTCTTAGACTCTGGTTACGCATCTGAGCGGCTTTTTCATTGAAAGGACATTAATTTGCCCATAAGAGTTTTAATAAACAGGTTTAGCCGGGCAATAGATTTTATTTTAAATTCGATCATAGCCATGTTGATCCACCTGCTAACACAAAGGTTATTTTAACAAAACCAGAGGTTTTATCAATTCCATCAACGGGGTGCAGTAATAAAGCACTTCTTAAAGAGGTAACTTACTACCGAAAGTTTTTTCATTGATCAAAGGCATATTCGTTGCTGACTTTCGTTGTGGACAGACATTTTTCTCGAAAATGAAGTTTTATGTTTGAATGAGTCTTCAAATGTGACCCAAACGACCATCTTCGTGAAAAGGAGCGCCCGAACACTCACTAATTCGATAAATGCCTTCAAGAATAATCTTATTTTAAAGTTCTCAACAGAGAGGCAATTCAGAATCTGTCTTTATGGACGATCGGGTGAAAACACTGAAAATCACTAAGTATTCAGCAACATTTCGAGGCCGATTTGAAACTCAACGTTATCCAAAACGAAAGAGAAGTGTAAATTAATTTAACGGAAGAATATTCATCTCTATTAACTCAAAATGGCACGTTTACGATCACGCCTGTCAGTTCTATTTAAATTTATAAGGCACCGACCGGTCTCGTGGCATGTCACCTTATGAAAACTTTTGTTCCTACGACGTCCCCATCGGTGAAATCAAGCAAAATCCAGCTTCTCTTGTTGAACCTCATCTCATTTACTTTAAACAAATAAAATGAAGGAGGACTCACTGGAAAACTGTTTTGGAGTCTGCACTCAGAATGTAGGCAGTTGACACACCGTCATCTATGAAATCACACTACTCATTAAACGATATTTAGATGTAAACTTCACTAAAACACTGTTATTAGACGTTATTTTATGTCTACTTTCATATTTACTACGTTTTTGGTATGATAATACATTTTGTACATCTAAAAACGACGTTTACTAAAATAGAGCCATTTCTGACGTTTTCGGGATATTGCGCTTTTCAAAATAAATCGGAATTTCTAAATAACGCAACACTGTCTTTAACAATTCTTATGGGTTTTTACTGCTTTTAAACTTGTAGTTAATTAACATAGAAATCGGACTCGTGAAATGGTGTCGGTTTGCGAGTGATTAGCAATCATTCGTAAATTTCGACACATTTCATGCGTTAGGTCACTAACTGTATTTTTTGGTAGGGGACGCTCACCGATCGTTCTTACGGAACTCACTCGTTCCGTCGTGCCTTACGGGCTCTCTCTCGAACCCAACCAGCAGCCGCACAGCGGCGCATGATATAGGCAGTATGTTATTACCGACAAAGACAAGGGAGACTGAAATGGCCATTTCTGGTGTATAAGCTGTCGTTTGCCAGTCATACTCAAGGGCCCAACCCCTCGTAGCTGTGTCACGCAGAGGCAGAGTATCGGCGAAACACATGTCTGGGCTTTTAGTTAGTACATGTGTCCGGAGTACGGTATGGTATCTTTGATGCATACATTTTATGCTACTTGTGGTAGTACTCGTTTGTTGAATTGGCATTACGTGGTTATTCTACAGTAGTCGATTGTCTTCGACTCTTGGGCTCGTGGCCGAGTGGTTAGAGGCGTGTACATCTGACAGGTCGCGAGTTCGAGCCTCGCGTGTTCCACGCTTCGGGATTGGGTATGACTGACTGACGACGGCTATTAAGCCAGAAATTGCCATTCCAGTCCTCCCTGTCTTTGTCTGTAATAACATACAGCCTATATTATTTTGTGTTTATAAACAGAACTTTTTCTTGCGTTAAATCAACGTTTAATTTTAGTCTCTTCAGGATAGCGTTGCTGATTTTCAGTGTTGTCATCCGATCGCCCATAAAGAAAGATTCTGTAACATGTTTCTGTTAAACTTTTTAATAAAGCATTTATCGAAGTAGCGAGTGTTTGGACGTTCTTTTTCATGAAGAAGGTCGTTTGAGTCGAATTCGAAGACTCACGCAAGCATGAAACTTCATTGTCGAATAGAATAGCTGTCCACAACGAAAGTCAGTAACAAATAGGCTTTCAATCACAATTTGAAAACCCTCTCTAATAAGTTACCTCTTTAGGAAGTGCTTTCTTACTGCACTCCGTTGACGGATCTCTGTGTACTTTGCACTTTTGCACGGTGAGGCCAAGAAAAAAAATATGACAATTTTGGCCGTTTCTTTCACGTTCCTAAACCATTCTGATATGTTTCTTCCGTAAACGCAAGACTATATCTTTCTCTATATATTGCGACCATTTTCATTGTTTTTGCTCGCGTTTAGACTCCGTTCTTCGAGGAATGTTTCTTATCTTCAAGACTGGAAATGGCCATTTGGTTGTGGTCATTTCTGTGACATAACGTTAAATCCTCTAGACGGCAAAACAATTTCAGCCCATTTAAACGAAGGAATCCCTGTCTGCGTTATTACTGCACTTCAGGGCACCAAGTCGCACTGACCTGCTAATATGACCTTTTAATAATGGTTAAAATATTTGGTTCTTTTAAAATGACCTTTGTGTGAGCAAATTGATTACCACGGTTAGGATCGGACATAAAACAAATTCTCAAGTCCGCAAACCTCTGCTTATTAAAACTCCCGTGAGTAAATTAGTCTCCTTTTAATGTGAAACACGCTCAAATGCACAACCGAAGTCTAGGACAGATATTAGCATATGAAATGGCACGAATGTATTGCAATGTTCATTTTTTCTAAAAAAAAAATAATAGTTAATATTTTGCTGGATATAATTGTGTAAACACAATTTCTGCACAAGAAAATGACATTTAATTGAAGGGGCCGAATATGCAAGCAAAATGCGCAACTTTTAAGACGTCCAAAAGTTGTCACATAAGTTCCCGTGATCAGGTTTCACGAGATAGGTCACGTACTGTAGGTAAATGTCGTAGTTGACGTTACGTATTCTCTTTGGGTATTTATTTGCGAACGTTAATAATGGACTGTCTTTAAAATTATTCTGCGTGAACTATTTTATTTGCTTGTCTTTTCGCATGGACATACGAAAGCCCACCCAGCCACCCTTCCCTCCGCACCAGATCAGTAGTTTTTACTGCTAAGCGATGCACCTAAACTGTACGTCTGTTTAGCCGGACGACCATGTGGTTTTCACGAGTATTCTTTATCAGCACAAAACGAACCAAAACCCAGTGGCAATAATTGAATTTTCGCAGACTGTGTCTTCATTATCAAGTTACATGTCAGTCCATTTGGCTTTGAAAGTGCGCCATCGGCGGTGTCTAGCCCACGTAGTCCTGACCAATAAAAATAACTCGGGGGTTCTCGCCTACGCATTACGCCATATAACTGTGCCGACTATCGCCCAATCGAATCCGCTCTTTGAAATCGGCCAATCAGGACCTGAAGGTCATGAGTGCGTGCGTGCGGGCGGGTTCAAAGTGTGCTGGCACTATAAGAGGCAGTGCTAATGGCACTCGCGATCATTCGTCGCTCCTGTTCCGGTTATCACTCGCAATGGCACTCGCAGACGTCGAAGTATTCGAAGACGCAGTTCCCCTGATTCGCAGCTGTCCAGCCCTCAACGACATTCGCACTTCGGGGGAAGTGAAAGAGCTCGTCATAGAGGTAGCTGTCTTTTCTGTTACCGTTCTTTACACGAGAATTTGTTCATGCTTGTTAGGTGAAGCACGGCGCTATTCTCAATGCCCATCGAATAATACTAGCAGCTCGTATTCCGTCATTGCGAGCTGCTCTCAGTGGCGCCCTCGGGAAGGATAATTCGGTGCTAAAATGGCCGACGGTGCCTCTGAAGTAAAGTCATCCTCCTTTCTCTGATTTTGCTTTTGCACTTTCTAGCCTCGCAAAGTCACTCCTCCAGTATGTGTACACCGGGCAGTTGGAGGTAACCCAAACGAATGCGATGGCCATAGTGATGTTTGCCAAAATGATGAAACTGTCTGATCTGGAGAATTGGGGAGTGCAATTCATGGCCAATAGGTAAGCAAGTGCCGGTTCTTTCTGTCTAACTGTCGGCTGTAAAGAGTGAATTTAGAAAATCTGGCAACCACGTGGGACTTTGCCAGATCTTCGAATATGGGCTCACTGATGGAGACTTGCATCAATCTGATGCGAGCGCAGTTTACGAATTTCGTCTCTACTGACCTCTTTATTCGTCTGCCAGCTGACACCGTGCTGACTTTGTTGCGAAACGACAATCTGTCAGTGGACTCCGAGGAGGCAGTTTTTGAGGCGATTTCAAGCTGGGTGGCTGCCGGCGACAAGGAGTGCGATAATGAGAGACTGAGATTGCACGCCTCGGAAATGTTGAAGGAGGTTCGTTGGTGTCAGACGACTCTCCAATTCCGCAGTCGCCTAGTCGATAGTCATCCAATGTTCCGGGAAGGAAATAGCTGTGTGTAAGTATATGCTGTTACAGTTCGTCATTTATTTTCTAATGAAAGTCGCCTTATGGCTCAGGTGGAGCAGTGGATTAGCAACGCAGACAAGGACAAGCCTCCGTGTCCCTTCAACCGACGTCGGAGACCGCCTCAGACGATCTTCTTTGTATTTGGGAAGGACAAAGATCAGGACAGGTGGTCTGTCCTGCGTTTCGATTCGCAGCTGCAAAAGGAAGAGAGGATTGCCGACATGGAGGAGCGCAGATTCGCCACCTACAGTGTCGTGGGCGGTGAGTTGCCTGACAGTTACGCACCTCCTCTTCTGCGCACCTGCCTTGTTTTCCTCTTTGTCTAATTTGACCAGTTGGTGTCTCCTTTAGCCAGAATTATAACAAACATACACACACAGTCCTGCCAGTACAGCTGCCATCGCCGCACAATACATAGGATTGCAGTAGTAGTAGTAGTAGTAGCAGTAATTGAGGGGTTTTGAGGTCTTGGAGTTGTCCATTCGCCTGGCCTGTCCCGACGCGCGTTAGTTTTTTTCGTCTTCAATTTACCCAACCGTGTCTCCACCTGCGTGATCTGTGTCCGTCACTGGCGGCCACTCAACTGGGAGATTTGTCCATCCACGTCTTTTTGTCCGACGATGTTGTTCCCCCTCTTTCTGTCAACTACACGCCTTTTTTCTTTTATCTTCTTTTATCTTTCCACTTTATCTTTCTTCCGGGCACTTTTCTATCCCACCCCACCCCCACGGAAGAGAGCATTTTTGTGGTTGGAGGAAGCACTGCGCAGGAAGGGACCTACTCCACGAGTGTCGAGGAGTTTCTGGTGGCAGAACGGCGCTGGCGCAAACGGGCGTCCCTCGCCGTTGGACGCCGCAAGCACGCAGCGGCAGTCCTGACGGAAGCCGGAGGGGAGGCGCTTATCGGCGTTTTCGGTGGATACAACCTCAACGGTGAATGGCTTTCCTCTTGTGAAGTCTATGAAGTCGGTCGGGACAGGTGAGAGCACACTCGTCCTGGCGCCTCTTTTTTTTTCTTGCAAAATCTTCCTGTTTTGCTTTCTCACTCGTCTCCTGCCCAACACACAGGTGGTTGAAACTGCCCGATCTGCGAGAGAAGAGGAGCGCCATGGCGGCTACCTGCCTGCCCGGCGACAGTCGAATCTTCGTTTTTGGCGGCGGGAATGGCTCCTCCTCCTCCTGCCTGGCCTCTGTGGAGTTCTGCCACCTGCGAGCAGACTGGCGAGAGAGGGCGACCTCCTCGGACTTTTGGCAGCCAGCCGCACCCATGAGAACTGCACGATTCGGGCTGGCAGCGACACACTTTCGGGGGAAAATCATTGTCGCCGGGGGATTTAATGAAAAAGATCTAGACGTGGTGGAGATGTTCACACCACCAGACGCCAGGTGTCCCCAGGGCCAGTGGACAGACTTGACCGGCATGAAGGAACCCCGCAATTATTTCGCTCTTCTCACCTCCACCGACGACGTCATCTTTGCTCTCGGTAATGATGCCTCCTCCTCCTCCTTCTTTGCTCTACACTGACTGCATTCCTTCTCCACTTTCTCCTCTTTTTCATGCCATTCCATGTCCTTTTCTGTGTAATCCCTTTTTCTGAGGAAGATTAAGACATCCCTAGTGATTGCAACCATGTGAAAATATGACTTTGCCTGGCGTTTCGCAAACACAACGAGGTTAGGGCCGATGGTAGTCCTTTTGTAGTGCAAATCGTCTGCTTATTAAAGTAGATTTTTACGAGAATTATGCAGCCGACTGTTTAAAGCGTCTTCAGTAGATACTGCGTTCAAAGCTTAATTTGTCTACTCTGCGTTTTATTAAAATATTTTTTTGTCTAGCGGTATTGTGCAAATCGTATGCTAAGTTTGTCTATTTTGATATTTATGAAAGCAGAATTTCACTGGAATTATTCACAATTTGCAGGCTGTTGGAATGGATCAGGAAACACGGTGGAGACTTTCACAGCACCAGGCGGGCCAGCTGATGTCAGCAACGACTTGACAGCTTGGAGCTGGTCGTCGAAGAAACCACTGGAGACGTTCGCAAAGATCGCTGGAGCTGCAAGCATTCGCATGTGAACTTTTGTGTTTCTTGATGTTCCTTCTATGACCCGCATGTTAAGAAATAAACTAATTGCAATGTAAGCTGTTTTGTCGTTGTTTTTGAAAACGTCAAAAGGGTGTGCAGTGCCCAACGCCTAAGGCAACTGATTAATGGCGTGTTTATCTCTGAAGGGAATGAAATGCATGAACCAGTTATTTTTTACTAGGAAGATGCTCTTTTTCGGGATTAATGCTTGATTATGGAGAGAAATCATTGTCGCCAGCGGGTATGATACTGGAGACGAATTAGATTTAGTGGTGGAGATGTTCTCACTGCCAGGTGTCCCTAGCGGGTTTAATAAACATGGCCTCCAATTTTTTTTAAAAAAAAAACACCAAAAGGGTGTAAAGTGTCCAACACTTGGGGTGAAAAATAATCTCTAGCATATCTCTGCGAGGAATGAGAGATGTGGTCGAGGTTAGTTTAGCAAAGAGATGCCAACTTGCTGACGAAGTGAGTAACACTAGTAAGATCGCAGATCGGCGAGCTTGTGTGTTAGTATGAATGGCACGCGTACTACTTACTGAGGCGACAGGCTACAGGAAACAGTCAGAGCGTGGACGGCGGACCTGGCACTATGAATTAGGACAGATGTACCAAGTCCTAATAGTTTCCCACTCCTAAAAACAAATGTAGCCCACCCCCGCGAAATGCGATAGACTGGTGTGTGAGTTGCTTTCGGCCTTCTCTATTAAGGGAATTCGGCATAAGTGATTGTGACCTGATATGTCATGAAACGTTACATTCCTTAGTATTCGGTCGACGGAAGATGTCGGATGCATGTACGCTGTCTGACACCGTAGCATAAATTGATCCTTTTCTTCATCTAAAAAAGATTAAAAGGTTGGACTGTCTCGGGACTTATGCTTAGCAAAGTTTTCACCAAGCACGACGAGCTCACATGAATGATGTCAAGGGTATTTAACATAACGTATGTTCAAATATAACCCAGGTTAGTGATTTGGATGTAACCAGAGATACGATTAACTGAATCGGCACTAACTACGTGGGAAGGCCCTGCTTCTTGTTGCGTACAGGTGGACTGTCAGTTATCAGGGGTGCACCTCGAGTTGATGGCCCCTAAACCGTGAGGGTACTTAAGGAAACGCATGTTCAAACATAACCCTGGTTAGTGATTTGCTTGCAAACAGAGATACGATAAACTGAATTGGCACTATCTGCGTGGGAAGGCCCGGCCTCTTGTTGCGTATCAGGTGGACAGTCAAATGACGCAGCATGCATCGAACTGAATCGGCACTATCTACGTGAGAATACCCTGCTTCATGATACGTACCAGGCGGACAGTCAGTTATCGGCGGCGCACCTCGAGTTGGTGGCCCCTGGACCGTGAGGTGGCCTGCGAGCCTGCCGAGGGAAAATCGATCGCGCTCGATGGATGACGCAGCTGGCAGGTTTCGCCAGATGGCCGAACGCTGAATGCGACTAGAAGCGCCCCTAGATGACCTTGGCAGCAGGTAGTCAGTGGCGTGTGCGCAATCATTGCGTGTGTACGTCACTGAACAATGGCAGTGTCCCTGAGATCGGTCAGCCATTAGATGCGCTGGACCAACACGCGGGCTAGATCGGGTTTGTTTGGCGTTAATTGGGAACGTCAACTCAGGAAATGTCAACATTTGTCTGACTTTCAGACAAACGTAGACATTGTCCTTGCTAGATATCCACATTTCCATCAAAAATGTCAGTTGCCGATGTCAGAAATGCCAGAGACGGCTAATGAAAACAAAAGGCTGTGTTTTTACTGAAAACACGGTTAGATCGCCGTCAGTCACAATTTGGACATATCTACTAGACAGGTCATCAAACGAAGTGCGAATATTTGCAGGAGTGCAGACGTTAGTAATAAGAATATGCGTGTGATATCAGAGGAATTTCAGAGTATGCATATTTCACCCTCTGTTTCTTCACAACTTCAATTTGTTGCTGTCTTTGTTCGAAAATGAACTTGAAACTTCAAGTGAACATTACTTTCGTTTTAGTGATCGAGTGATTTTCCTCACAGCAAAATAACACTGTTAAGGAAGCTCCAGTTCTGAAAAGGAAGTGGGTTCGGTCTCCGAAGTTGCTCCTAAGAGAAACCGCAGTGTTCGTCATACTTACTTGATTCCCTACGGCAAAGAAGGCATAATTAATCAGTCATTGTGAATATCTGTATTTTATAGTCAGCAGACTTTTTACATTCAAAGTGAAACAAATGCCGTGGGATTGTGATTAACATCGAAACAGCCAGTCCCAAGTTAAATTAGTGCGGATTCGACAATCTACAGGAGTGTTTCACCGAACGTAGGTGCAAGATGTCCAGTCAATTGCGAATTCACTGAAAGATCACATGCAATGCGAATTTCTAAGCTACGTTATGGTTTCATTTTTTCAACTGTCCGTGTTAATGTATTCGCATAAATTAGATATGCATAATCCAGGACAGTAAACCAAGTGGGATTTTAGAATTAATTTGACGCGCTCCGTAAGGAGTGGATTTACCTACGTTAAAATTCGTCGTAGCGGAATGTGCATTAAATAAACAAACAGTTTTTATTAACATCCTACACTGTTTTAATATAGACACAGTCTGAGCGTCTCTCTGGCATTAATTGGAAAGGGGCAATCAGCAAATTTCAACATTATGTCGACTTCAGCCTGCCAGGAAAACCGCATTTCTAACAAAAATTCCCGTTTCCAAAGTCATAGAATCGTCAAAGTCAGTTTTTAGAACCAAGGATGAGGTAAGTATTTAAAAAACGGCTAAATCGTGAACAGTCAAAATTTAAACATATGTACTCGGAATACCGTCAAACGACTAACGAAAAGCTGAAGTGAATGCGGTCGTTATCATTATAAGCATGCGCATGATAGAATAGGAATTGCAGTTTTATAAAAATTTCACCCTCTGTACGTCCTCAACTTCAATCTGTTGCTGTCCTTAATCGAAAAGGTGTCGGGAAGCTCAAGTGAACATTTTTTCCCTCCAGCGATCGAATGATTCTCCTCACATCAAATTGACACTGCTGGTTGTAAACCTGCAGATATGTATTCTCTTACGAATGTTGCACTAATTGCATTAGGGCTCCTGTCATCATTATTCACAAACTAAGTGACAGACGCGAGCAGATCACACCACTTCAGGTGCATGGATTTGCACTAAAATCTACTGATCCGATGCCGAGGGAGGAAGTTGGCTGGGTGGTGTTTCGTATGTGCAGATTGCAGGCGCCCTCGTGTTGCGTGCTAACATGGGGGCATCGACCTACGTGAAAGAAGAGGATGACGCAATCTCTACTCAATCTTCTCTTCAGTCTCGCAGCGACTGCCACCCTGAATTACACAAGCCCTTCGCCTAAGCTAAATGTAGCCACAGGTGATCAAGATGGTGATTGGGAATCGCCGTCTTCCAGATGCTGTACGTCAAGCATAGTCTGCTGTGGAGAGTGTTTTCGATCAGAGTTAGGCAAACACCAGACAAAATCGGACTGATGTAAACTGCACTAGGTTCTGTAAAATACCCGCTTCTGTTTTCATCTTGGGGGTTATAAACGACGGTGGCGTAAGTAACAGAATGAGAGCCAGAAAGATTAATTCAGATGATGCGCCGGCTCCATGGTGGCATGAAGGCGCGATTAACAGACAATAGGACATGACAGGAGATATCAAGAAAAATGACACCCAGGTAAGCCGAATATTGACTTGTTGTCTTTGCCCGCTCACAATCTCCATTCCAGCAATGAGCTAGATTAAAGGCAAGACAAGCTTCCAGTCGCTGTCGCCACCGTCACCGCCGACCCCGAAGCCACTGCCGAGAACGCCTCCGTGGAGAACCGATGGTGTCAACAGCGAGACACGGTCAAGTCGACCGCTCTAACAGACTTCGGCCACGCACGCAGACAGGGAGGCGTTCTCGGCAGCGGCGTCGTCGGCAGCGATCCGAAGGTTGTCTAGCCGTTGAACTAGCTCATTGCTGAAATGAAGATGGTGAGCGGGCAATGACAACAAGGCAACATTCAGCTTAACTGGGGGTCGCTTACCTTGTGGTCTCCTGCGAGGATGTAGGCGAATACGCATCTTCGAGATGACGAGGCGATGGTCGGTTCACCCATCAGCACCCGCGACCGCCTTCGTCACCAGCACGTCCCGCTAGCCACGCCTTCGGACGAGAACACAGTCCAGCAGGTGCCACTGACGCGATCGAGGATGCCTCCAGGTGGCCTTCTCTCGCTCCGGCAGACAGAAGAACGTGTTCGACAGGATGAGGCGGTGTTAAGAATGCTTTACTTCTGAAAAATAAGTGGTTTCAGTCTCCGAGGTTGCTCCTAAGCCTAACTGGTGGGATTCGAACCCACAACAGCAAAAAGAGTCTTTAGTACATCCAACGGTCTAGCCACCTGATATAAGAGGCCCCACCGGACGACGCGAGTTTAATTACATCTAAATCAAGTTTACCCGTCCGATCTAATTCAAGGTCTGGTATTCACCAGATCTGATAAAGTAAGTTGATTTCCCAAGCAGAATTTTCTAATTTATTTATCTAGAATTCACCTGATGGCTACGAGTCTCACGTAATTCATAGGTATTATGGCAGATACGATTAATTTAGCTTCGTCCGGTGGAGTCTCTTAACAAGTGTGACTAGAGCGTTAGCCGTATTAAACTTCTCCACCGAGAAGCCGAGTATTTCATATCCGCATCAAAATAACGCGTCTTTGTTCTTGAGTTTAATACGGAGATATCGACAATAGTCGGCCAAGCTGCAATAGGCGCGCCTTGCGAGTCAAAATAAGAAGCTATGGATTACTTGACATAGTTAAACCCTTGCTGTCGTGGGTTCGAATCCCACCGTGGCACCGAGGTTTAAAAATTCAATCAACGTGGATGCGTGAGACTTTAGGAAATATATTCTGTAAGCTGAAGGGGCTCTCGGTTCTGACGTGTAGGCAATTTAAGACTATACAGTGGTTATACCTTCTGGTGTGGCACAACACTGACATGTCGGGTAAATTCCCCGCGATCTGGTTGAAAAGCCGCAGCTCTGTATTTCGACTAACAAACATTGCACTCATTGCATTAGGCCACCTGTCCTCATTATTCAAAAACCAAGAGACAGACGCGAGCAGATCACGCCACTCTAGGTGCACTGATTTGTACTAAAATCTACTGATCCTATGCAGAGGGGGGAGCTGGCTGGGTAGCGTTTCCTGTGTGCAGATTGCAGGCACGCCCGCATTGCGTGTTATCAGGGTGGGGCATCGATTCCCGTGAAAGAAGAGGATGAGGCACTCTCTACTCGATCTCCTAAGCTCAATGTAGCCACAGGTGATCCAGATGCTGGTGTGGAATTGTTGTCTTTCAGCGGCTGAACGTTACACTAAGTCTCCTTTAGAGCGTGTTATCGATCAGAGTTAGGCAAACACCAAGCAAAATCGCACTGCTTGAAAACTGCACAACCTTTATGAAATACAGGCTTAAGATTTTATCCTGGGAAGGATAAACGACGGTGGCGTAAGTGACAGAGTAAGAGCGAGAAAGATTAAGTCAGATGATGCGTCGGCTCCAAGGTGGCATGAGGGCGCGAGACGCAGACAATGGGACATAACAGGAAAAGTCAAGGTAAACGACCCCCGGGCAAGCTTAAAATTGCCTTGTTGTCTTTGCCCGCTCATCATCTCCATTTAAGAAACGACCAACCTCAGCGACTATACAACATAACGGTCGCCGCCGCCGCCGCCGCTGACAAGAACGGCTCCGTGGAGAACTGTTAGGACAAAATCCAGTCGCAGGCGCTGGCCGTCCTCGGTCGCGAATCCCGCCATCTATAACTACTCTCCGAGAAGGACTGCCTGCTAAAAGCCCACATAGACCACCCCACCGACGAAGACGGCAACAAAGCAGCATTCTACCGTTGCCGCCGCCTTGTGCAACAGCGTCTGCGCGAGATGCAGAACGCACGGTTGGCCCGCAAGGCCATGGAGATCGAAAGGCTCGCGCGACCACAACGAATGGAAGAACTTCCTCTCCGCCATCTACTGTCCGCCCGCTAAAGGTACTGCACCTCTCCTCAGCGCCGACTGAATGACCACGCTCACCGAGAAGACACAAATTCTGCAGCGATGGGCCGAACAATTCAGAGGCGTCCTCAATCGCCCCTCCAACATCTCCGACACCGCCATCGCCCGCCCGTCCCAAGTGAAAACCAACGCCAACCTTGACCTCCCGCCATCTCTCCACGAGAATATCAGGGCCGTGCTGCAGCTCTCCAGCGGGAAAGCGCCCGCATTGGATGCCAGCTCTGCGGAGGTCTACAAGCATTATTGTCCCCAAATCATGGAGAATCTGACGGCACTGTTCCAGGATATGCGGCGTCAAGGAGAAGTCCCGCAGGATTTCAAGGACGCCACAACCATCCACCTATACAAACGGATAGGAAGCCGCCAGCTTTGCGACAACCACCGAGGCATCTTCCTGCTGAAAATTGCCGGTAAGATATTCGCTCACATTCTCCTCAACCGCCTGAACAATCACTTGGATCAAGGTCTTCTTTCGAATAGTCAATGCGGCTTCCGCAGTTATGGTCGCATCATGGACGGGATCTTCGTCACACATCAGCTGCAGGAGAAGCGTCGGAAGTTGCAAACCCACCTGCACTATACATTCGTGGATCTGACGAATGCATTCGACAGGGTGAATTGTGACGAAATGTTGAAAATCATGCGGTGATTTGGCTGTCCGGGACGATTCAGTCGGAGGGTGCGTCAGCTCTATGATGGCATGATGGCACGCATCACGGACAGCGGAGCTGTCTCGGAGGAATTCAATGTGACCAGCGACGCAAAACACGACTGCGTCATCGCGCCTACCCTCTTCAGTCTTATGTTCCCGTCCATGCTGATGGACGCTTAACGCGACGAACGCCCTGGGATGCGCTTCGCCTAAGGGACGGCTGGCCACCTCCTCAACCACAGACAGATGCACTTCCGGTCGCGTATATCCACAGTCACCATCCATGAACTTCTGTTCGCTGATAAGCACCTCGGGATCCGCATCGCCATACAGACCTGTGAGCAAACTGTTTTTACACAGGAAGATTTAAATTTGATCTTCCACATCCACCGTCCATTAGGAGAGTCAGACTGAAACAACTCCTTCTCAACGTGTTCACGGCACCCTCACGCATGTCAGATGTACGCCGCAAGACTTCAAAGACGCAACCATCGTGCATCTCTACAATCAAAAAGGGAATCACCAAGTCTGCGACAATTACGCGGCATCTCCTTGCTGAACATTGCGGGGAAGATCTTCGCTCCCATCCTCCTCAATCGTCTGAATAATCATCTGGAACAGGACCTCCTACCGAAAAGACAATGCGTCCTCCGATGTCGTCGCGTGACCACGGACATGAGCTTCGCCGCCCGTCAACTTCAGGAGAAGTGCCAGGAGATGCGAACACACCTGTCCTCTACCTACGTAGAACTGACGAAAGCCTTCGATACGGTGAATCGTGAATCATGCAAAAATACGGCTGTCCGTAGCGATCCATTGAGATGGTGCTTCAGCTGCACGACGGTATGATGGCGCGAGTCACGGACAACGGAGCTGTCTCAGAGACATTCGTAGAGTCCAACGGAGTGAAGAAGGAATGCGTGCTGGCACCAACCATCTTCAGTCTTATGTTCTCTGCCATGCTGATGGACGCCTATCGTGATGAGCACCCCGGGATCCGCATCGCCTACAGGACGGACAGTCATCTGCTGAATCAACGGCGGATGTACTTCCAATCGCGCGTATCCACAACCACCGTTCACGAACTTCTCATCGCCGACGACTACGCCCTGAACACCACATCGGAAGTGGAGATGCCACGGAGCATGGACCTGTTTTCCGCCGTCTGCAAGAACTTCGGTCTGGTCATTAACACGCAGAAGACCGTGGTGATGCATCAACCGCCACCCAAATCAGCCAGAGCCCACAACGCGTCGCCGCAAATCAGCGTCAACTGAACCCAATTGCAAGTGGTGGTGGACTTCCCGTACTTGGACAGCACCCTCTCCCGCAACACCAAGATCGGTGACGAAGTCGCCAACAGGATCTCGGAAGCCAGTCAAGCCTTCAGTCTCCTCAAACGCACAGTTTGGACTCGTCATGTCCTTCATATGAGCACGAGGCTAAAGATGTACAAGGCCGTCATCCTGCCGACGCTTCTGTATGGAGCGGAGACCTGGACGGTGAACACGAAGCAGGCACGCCGACTGAACCACTTCCACCTCAATTGTCTCCGTCGCATCCTGTGGCTGAACTGGCAGGACATCATCCCCGACACAGATATGCTGGAACGAACGGAAATGCTCAGAATTTACTCCATGTTGAGACTGGGGAACCAGTGCCTGGAGCACCAACCTACACCCACCGCACTCGCCTTCACTGCCCACACTGCCCTCGCACCTTCACTCATCTCATGGGTCTATTCGGCCACATGCGCATCCACGACGACCTGCGGTAGACAACCGCCGGTTTCATCACACATCCGCACACCTCCTTCCCTCCTCCACCATCACCACTACGCATCAACCCTCACACACCTCATGCACTCAACTGCCACCTTCCACGCAAGTGGTAAGTGTGCATCTCGACTTGGTCCCCATGCGGCTTCGGCTGCGCGGGTGACTTGAGTCCGAGACTATCCCGACACGTCAAGCGTCGTGGATAGGAAGGTTGCTGATTGAGGCCTGGTGTATGTGTGTATGGGAGGCCAGTTCTTGCAAGTGGCGCGCGCAGTCGAGCATGACAGCCACCGCGCCCATTTCCCACTTCAGTCTACTGACCGGCTCGGACTGTGGCCTCGGTGTGGGAATGGGAAGGGAGAGTGAGGTCAACGACTCAGCACACCTATCCTAACTATAAACAATCTGACGTGCTTGAAGCAGGATTTTGAACAACAATACACAGATTGGAGGCTGGCACGGCCGAAACCGCACCTGGGCGTGCCGCCAACGCCTGGCTCAGATCCCACACTGTGGTGGGAGTGTCATAAAGGCCACATTAAAAAGGAGCCATTGCAGCCTGACTCTCAGACCGCCTCCGGTTAAGAAGGAGTTCAAAGTTACCCCGTCAGTTGGCAACCTTCCAAGCCACGGCTTTTAGCGCACCGTGATAGTTTCAAGCGCGTCAGATTGTTTATAGTGAGGAGAATGCGCTGAGTCGTCGACCTCACTCCCCCTTCCCATTCCCACACACCAGCCGCCGTCAGAGCCGGTCGGCAAACTGGAGTGGGAAATGGGCGCGGTGGCTGACACGGTCGACTGACCATGCCTGCGCGTGCCACAGCACGACCTGGCCCCCCATACACACACAAACACCAGAATTTCACACAACGGGGGTTGAACGGCGTGTCTCTCACTTGCGTGAGAGTGCCGTGGAAGGTGCTGCTTCAGCCCGTCCCCAGCCCACCAGTCCGCCACTCCACACAGCACACACACACAACGCGACGAACTGCGTGAACCGAGAGCGGGCGTCGATCAGCAACCTTCCTATCCACGACGCTGGACGTGTCGGTATAGTCTCGGACTCAAATCACCGGCGCATCCGAAGCCGCGTGGGGACCGAGTCGAGATGCACACTTCCCACTTGCGTGGAAGGTGGCAGTTGGTGCTAGCGGTGGATGAGTGTTGATGCATAGTGGTGATGGTGGAGGAGGGTAGGGAGTGAGTGGATGTGTGGTGTAACCGGCGGTTGTCTAATGCAGGCCGTCGTGGATGCGCATGTGGCCGAATAGGCTCATGCGGTGCCTGAAAGTGCGAGGGCAGTGTGAACAGCTGAGACGATCTTGGTGGGTATAGGTTGGTGCTCCAGGCACTGGTTCGCCAGTCTCTGTACGATGGATTCGCAAGTGACCGACCAGACCGATGCGTGAGGTGAATGTGCGTGGACAGTGTGGGCATGTGAAGTCGGCGGTGTCAGAATCAGCTACAGAGGAGGCGTTGGTGGTGGCGCAGATGGACGGTGCGAGGGTGGTGCTGGACATGATGGGCGTGTTGGGCGTGGTTGTTGTGTCGGAATTGTGGTCAATTCCGCTCTCGTGGATGCGCATGTTGCCGAATAGAACCATGCGATGCGTGAAGGTGCGAGGGCAGTGTGGGCACCACCACCACCACCACCATCATCATCATCATCTTTGAGAGACTCTGCGAGTGCCTTGGCAACCACACGACGCAGCAGACTTCCCAGTCCGCCACAAGCGCGTGCGGTGGTCTCGCCCATCTAATGCTTTATCTCCTCCCGCGGTACCAGCCTCACTGAGATCTGCTACGTCACCAAGTCTGATCCGAACCTACTTTGTCTCGATTGGATTGAACAACTTGATTTGGCCGATATGCCACTCCGTTGCACATACATCGCAGGCGTGCTGCATTTGTCACCGGGAAACAAACCAGTCTTTCATCCAAATCCACCGGTCCCATATACAGACTTACCATCTCTCGAGGCTGTACTGATGTATTTGTTGAAAGAGGGAATTCTACTTCCTGTATATTATTCCGCCAGGACCATTAAAATTGTTGTGGTTAAGAAGCCTAATGGTTCGATCCGCATTTGTGCTAACTTCTCCATCCATCTTAATGCCGCGTTGACGTTGAGCTGCTATCCACTACCGGTTCCGTCTGATCTTTCCAGCCTGCTGAATGGTGGCACTTGCTTTGCCCAGTTGTATCTAGCGAATGCGTATTTGCAGATTGAGATCGCTTCAGTTTCGAAGCATTGACCATCAACACCCGCCGCGGTCTGTTCCAATACACCAGAGTGCACTTTGGTGTCAAGACTGCCCCAACTCTATTCCAACAAACCATGAACGCAATGCTCCCCGGCATCCCGGCACAGCTGGGCACCTAGACGACATCGTCGTCATCGTTAGTCGCTCCCCTGCTGAGTTGCAAGACCAAGTGTGCGTGCAGTATTCGGCCAACAAGTGCCAATTCTTCCTCGGTTCCATCAAGTACCTCGAATTCGTTTTTGACGTCACTGGTCGCAATCCAGATGCTGAAAATATTCCTGCTGCACAACAGATACCTGCACCCAAGAATGTATCGCAACTTAGCTCATACCTTCGCCTGATCAGCTAATAACGCGGCTTCCTGGCATCGCTGCGTGACTTTCGAGTCCCCCCTCCTCAACAGTCTGCTGCAAAAGGATGCTTCCTGGTGCTGGTCTCCCGACTGCGATAATGCCCTCGTCCAGTTAAAGTCGATGCTGAGTACAGATCTGCTGCCCATGCACTAGCACACGACGCTGCCTGCCGTTGTTGCTGCAGATGCTTCCAGCCACGGAGTTGGTGCCGTCATCTCACATACGTTTCCTGACGGACCTGAAAAGGTGATCATGCATTCATCTCTCACACTAACTCATTCGGAGAAGAACTGGAAGCAAACAGAAGAGGAAGCACTAACCCTTGTGTTTGCCGTCAAGACTTCCACAAGCTGCTGAACGGTTCTCCCTTCATGCTGTTGACAGATCATAAACCGTTGCTGTCAGTTCTCGGCACGAAGAAGGGCATTCCTGGCTATTCAGACAGCCGACTTTAGCCATGTGCAACCATTCTTCTTAGTTACCATTTCGAAATTCGATACTGCTTCACTGCCGACTTTGGTTAGGTGAACGTCCTTTCTCGTCTCATCTGAAATCACTGCCGCGGACATCCGACGCACTGGTAAACAGGATCTCTTCCTCCACCAGGCCATCACCTGGGTGCAGACCTGCCGGTCAAGCATTGCTATCGTTTGAGATATTTACCAACTGTTCCTGCGCCGAGCATCGCTGTCAGAGGTTGATACCTGCTTCATGATTGCGGGTCGTGTGGTTAATCCATCTTTCCATCGACCTTCGCTATTACGCCAATTTTACGCGGCACATCCTGACACAAGCCCGATAAAGTGAATAACCCCCACGGTTTTGCGTACTGGCAGGCTGCCTACAGTCAACTTACTACCAAGATGCCGACTAGTCAACCAATAATGACCTTGCAACTGCCGGAGAGACCTTGGTCAAGCGTGCATATCGAATTTGCTGGCCCACTTAACGGAGTCTCCTACCTAATCTTGCTTGACGTCTACTCGAAGCGGCCAGAGATTGCTCCGCTGAATCCAGAAATCGCATCTGCCCCTATCGCCTTCCTACGACACATCTTTGGCTTGCACGGACTACTGGCAGTCCTTATTTCGTATAGTGGTTCCCAGGTTGCTTCATCGACATTTGAGGGTTTCTGCGGCTGTCCACACAGCGTCAACATCTTTGTTGCCCGTCCTACCATCCCAGGCCAACGGAAAGCTAGAGCCATTTGTCGACACGTATAAGAGGGCCCTCTTGAAGGACCGTGGGGCAAGGTGGAGGGGACCAATGACGAGATGGTCCAGGCGTCTCTGTTTTCCTACAGGACAAGGCCGAACCCGGCGTCGTCTGGAGGCCTTTCTCCTGCCGAAGCTTTGGTGGGCCAAAAACTGCGAACAACGTTTCACGCCAATTTCATGCCGCAAAGTCTCAGTTTTGCTTACTGGCAGGGTATCGACAGCGACATCGACATCTAGGACGTCAGACAAAGTGCGTGCACCGATCAATACTTCCGATGAAGGTCAGTCCACGCCAAAAGGGTACTGAACGACTTGAGATGAAGGGAGGTGTTCAATGTGCATACACTCCAAAAAGCCAGAGCCAAGCAATCACCGGAGTCCAAGTGCACCCTCTCTAGCACATTGTCAGCATGATGTTGCCGCCTCGCCATTGGCTGCTGGCCTCGAACCTGGTTGGTTCGTGCATACGAGAAACCGATCAGCTCACCTGGAATCTTCTTCTCGATGTGCATTGGACGGAATGCAGGCGACCCCCGGCAGGATGTTATAAATGCGAGTTAGTTCCCCAGGTAGAACGACCTGCAGATCTCTGATACAGATTTTACTGAACGGTCGTGTTCTCTTCCTCTGCCGCATTGCTACTGGTGATAACAGTCGAGTGCGCGTACGCTTAACGTGTTTTCTGAGTACCGGGCCATGGCAATCAGGAAATGATCTCCCTGAACTATTATCTGGCTTATTTGGTTGCACTACGTGGTCAGATTTGAGTGGCCTGGCACGAGAACGAGATGGATTCGACCCAGGTTTCTGCACTATGCCATTATTCTGTGACATGGAGGTCGGTTGTGATGAAAGGGATGGTCCATCTTTACTGCTGATGACAAGTGGCCTGGTACATTTGGGAGTATCGGCTTCTTGATGATGTTTCGAAGTGGCAGGTCTCACCTGGGTCGGAGACAGTGCGCTCGGGTGAAGAGTTAGGTAGAACTAAGGCGCCCGCAGATAGGCGGAAATGTTGGCTGACACCAGATGAAGGACCTACCTCGGGGACAAATTTCAGATGAATAGAGTTTTGGATGGCATTATTTTGGCTAATGAAGTGAAGCACTGTGTTCAGTTGGAGTTTGATTCTGACTAATAAAAAGCTTACTTCCATTAATATATTAAGCGAAATGCTCCAAATGTGAGAAAATAAAGTCTTCTTCTATCGACGAGGGTGGTTTGGTCAGAAAGGGTGGATTTTTGTTCCAAGACGAGAGTTTTTTAGCTTTAGCTTCCCTTATGTAGAAGCCGCAAAGGTGACAAAAATAAAGGCGATATCATGGGATTGTTCACTTTAAGTAACATTTTTTGAAATTAAAGTCAAGACGGAATTTGTGTCTGTATTCGGTCTCACTAGCAACAATGACGATGAGGAGTACGAGTTGCTCACATTGGTGAGAATTATGTGTTGACATTTCTCTTTCATGAAGGACACCAAAAATAGGAAAAGTGACTCATAAATAGACATATAACTGTTAACATTTTCAAGTGCTTTAATGTCCACTTTTTCAGACTGGTGGGAGTTACAAATGAGAAACTTAGAATTCGCCTTCCTTCTGGGAGCAACGAGTGATTGCACGAGGTTTCACGTTCGGAAAAGTAAAACGGGAGCTTAGTTATGATTTTCAGAGACAATAGCTGCTGAAAACTTGAATATGGCTTTCAAGAATAATTAACTATTAATAATTACATCAATAACGCTCCGGAACTGCTTCTTTGTAGACTTTTATCTTCTTCAGAGGATTTGGGCTTGGGGCTACGTATGTGGAATAATTTTGAAAATTCATCAATATTGGTAAACCATACAACAGAACAGTCACTTGCAGAATTCTTCTTAATACCAGAATGATCTGATAAAATAGGGATCAAATGACCATTTGAAAGGTGCTGAAATAAAACTGTGAGTAAAATACGCATTTAACGATGAGGCTAGGCAGGATAAAGTAGGAGACAGTAGAGTACTCTTGCTGGTTGGTAAATCGACAAAAACCATGGACAATGGAGAAAACGTATCGTAAAATACATACTGATTTTTAAAACTTTTACAGGAAAATCCTTCTATATATGTATCGGTAGAATGTAACAGGATTGAGTTTATGTAGGGTGGAAAATTATGGCAGTATATATCCGCTTGCTGATAAGACAACAATACACGACGGTAATTGCAGGTGACGAATGTTCAATTCTTGAAGGTTTTATCTAAATTTAACTGACAAACTACGCAAGAGGTTAAGAAATCTAGTTAACAGTTAAAAAATCAATCATCTTTTAGAATCGAGCAACGCACGTCAACCTTGACCTGCCAGCGGATGCGCTCCCTGAAGAGGAAGGTGAGGGACATGTCGGGTCTGATTTCTACATGTCTAGTAATATGCCATGGAGAACAGTGGGTAGGGGACGCACTTGGTCAGCCGTCAACGGTAAATCAGCCGCTGCATTTCTCATTCTTCTTCTTCTCCCTCGACAGTCCCATCAACATCCCCTGCGTCATCGTGGCCATCAAGTCGAACGTCACCGTCGTAATCACTCGCACAGACGTCTTTGTGGACGATGCAGATTCCACCTCTCGGTATTGTCACAATAATTTGAAAAGCCTTACGGAATTATTGCGATTTTTGCGGGCAATCAAATTATGCTTTTTAGGATACTTGTCATGCTTTATTGATGGGAAAACAATTCTCATAACAGCGGTTGGTCCTGATTAAACCTCTGTGGCCAATCAACTTTAAAACCCACATCCAGTCGTTTCTCGAATCGTCTGCTTGAAGACGCCTCGTTTGGCTGAAGATATTGGTTTCCACTTACGTCGACATCACCTGCATACTGAGAGCACAGATGTGCGTGTTACAGAACTGTGAAAATTCCTTATTTGATGGTGAGCTGCGCTGCGTGGTCGATACGCAATAAAATGATGTGTTTTGAGCAAGTTCAACAGTAAAGGCTGCATATCTCAGGTCCACGACACGTAATCCTGCAAGGCGACAACGGCGACGATGCATATGTCCGCAGTTTGCTTCCGGACTGTTAGCCTGTTCGAGAAGTTGTCTATAACAAAAAGGGAGCTGAATGATGCTGCCGACGTAGTAGGGCATATTCGGGCTTACTACTTAAATAACCGGTTAGCCAGTGCAAAGCAGTTCGCGCGACCAATACGCCTTAAGACCAGGACACACAGTAAGTACCTGTGTGAATTTCAGACTTGGCACTGACATTCGAAACTTGGTGCACTTTAAGGCATCAATGCTGATGAACCCAATGCCAGTAAGCAGCAGGGCGTATTTTATTTTACGATAAACACGCCAGTACGTCGAAAAAAACACTGATAAGTGGCGAACGTGTTTTCTAGTGTTAGCCTTTGGTTTATGTCAGATTTCGACCAAACCCTCTTAACATACTGGAGAAAATTGGACAAACATTATAAGGCTTAGATCTGTCAGTGTAACGCAGACGGAATGAATTAAGGCAGTTAAGTCTTTCCATGTAGGATCGGTTCTTTAAACCCATAATCAGCATTGTTGTCCGGCCTTGTACACTCTCAAGGCCTGTTTGGTCATTTGTTGGCCATGGCCCACACGCTTGTACGCAAAATTCTAGATGGTAAAAGAAATGGTAAAGAAATTTAGTTAAAAGTTAAAAAATCACTCATCTTTAAGAATCGAGCCTCACACGTCACCCTTGACCTGCCATCGGATGCGCTCCCCAGAGAGGAATGTGAGAGACATGTCGATTCGGATTTCTACATGTCCAGTAATATACCATGTAGAAGAGTGGGTAGGAGACGTTCTCGGTCAACCGTCACTGGTAAATCGACCGCTGCATTTCTCATTCCTCTTCTTCCCCTCGACAGTCCCATCAACATCCCCTGCGTCATCGTGGCCACCAAGTCGAACGTCCTCGTCGTAATCACTCGCACAGATGTCTTTGTAGGCGATGCAGATTCCACCCCTCGGTATTGTCACAATAACTTGAAAAGCCTCACAGAATTATACCGATTTTTGCGGGCAGTCCAATTATGCTTTCTAGGATACTTGTCATGCTTTATTGATGGGAATACAATTCCCATAACGGCGGTTGGCCCTGATTAAACCTCTCTGGTCAATCAACTTTAAAACCCACATGTTGCTCTGTGTCCATACAGTGAGATCGTTCTGCAAAGATTCGGCCGGAAGGGTAATGTTCTCAAGGTGATATGCCCTCCAGCTGTCATTTGCATGGCGGTTGATTGGGCGCAGATCAAGACGGCACACTTCTGCACACTGAAACCCAGAAGCCATTTCTCGGACCACGTTTGCAGTCAGCGAGGATTATTTTGAAGGGCCTTCTGGTCATTCGGGTCCTAAATTACTTTCCAGAGGTGAATGTCTTCAACAAGGATTGCTTCACTGCAGTTGAGTTCTTGAAGGCTGTCATTGACATGAACGATAAAGAGTAAGCGTTCGAGAACTCAGCCTTGGGGAGCATCAGTTCACCAGGTCTGACATATCATCTCCGATACGGACACGCTGTTTTGTGATCAACCGAAAGCGCGCTTATCCAGTCAACAACGCCTCGTATGCCTACAGCCGCCTTTTCACGCCTTACGGGGGTTGTCATTGACCACAGACTCTAGGCAAACGGCTTACACCAAGACATGAGGCCGATGGTGCCGCCTTTGGTGAGGGAGATGATTGAGTTCTAATCAAACGTCAGTGATCCTATGCATAATGCGGATTTGGGGAAAGTTATCTGATAATGTCTGATTTACCTCAAATGGTGACAGCAGATCTAAACATTGCCTTATTCCTGAAATTTATTTTCTAAAGACTTTTGTATAAAACGTTTAAGAAGGGGGCACACATGAATGTTAGCTTATAAAATAATGCATTGGGAAAAACAGGCAATCAATTTTTCACCCAGACATGCTCGCTATTACAGTTTAGCCGCCAGTTTAAGACGCGTCTACCCATCGAGTAAGGTCGAAGAAAACTTCAATTGACCACATTTGTTAAAAGACTCCACAACATTTTCTGATTTAACAGCAGCTAAATTCCTCCCAAAACGAACATATTAACTGCTGAAATTTTTTTAAGTGTTGCTAGTATTTATGGAGAAATGGATATGCGTTTTGTTGAAATGTTTTCGGCCCTTCAAGTTAAATGGATGAAAGTCGGGTAAAAGTTTAATTTGAAAATCAAGTTATTCTGTTGAGCAATGGGCAAACGGCTTACATCAAGACATGAGGCCGATGGTGCCGCCTTTGGTGAGGGAGATGACTGAGTAATGTCTGATTTACATCAAAGGGTGACCGCCGATCTAAACGTTGCTTTATTCCTGAAATTTATTTTCTTAAAACTATTGCATAATATGTTTAAGTAACGGGCATGTATGAATGCTAGCTTATAAAATAAGACATTAAGAATAAAATGCAATCATTTTTTCACCCGGACATACCTGGCCGCCAATTTAAGACGCGTGTTCCCATCAAATAAGTTCGAAGGGAACTTCAAATGACCACATTTGTTAAAAGGCCCCACAACATTTTTCGATTTAACGTCAGCTAAATTCCCCCAAAAAGGACGTTTTGACTGCTGACAATTTCCGTATTGCTAGAATTCCTGGAGAAGAAGATATAAGGTTTGTTTAAATGTTTTTAGCTCTTCAAGTTAAATGAATGAAAGCCAGGTAAAAGATTAATTTTAAAATCAAGTTATTCAGTTGAGCAACGGTGGAGAAAATACACTTGGATATGGTCCTAAACGGCCATGCGCAATCCCTAAATTGAAATACCTCATGTCAGTTATTATCCAAGTAATTCATGTGATCTGCCACACGGCTAAATTCATATCACCTCATTTCGGCAAAGAACTTCTTAGAGGTCAAGCCAGTGTCAGATTTACCGAACAAATTCCAATGATCAAATATCCGGTATCCTCATCGGAAATCCCCATCGTTATATCAGCAGGGTGCTTGCTTTAATTAGTCTCAAACATTATCTGCTAAGGATGCCTGGAGATTAGTCACCGGGTTGATCGTATTCATGAATTGCCATATATAGCGGTTTGGAATGGCTTATATGATTAAAGTTCGAAGAGGCGCATCTAGCCGGTCTGTTCTTCTCTACGGGGTATTACTGGAAGGTTTGGTTGACAAGAGTGAAAGAGTTAGTGGAACCGAGGGGCAAAACCACAACACACAGTAAGTACCTCTGTGATTCGTCGGTATGTCATTGCGATTGGGCCTTCGAGGCATTTCAATGCAGCACTGAGGAGGATGCATTTCCACACTAGGCCAGTTACTTAGTCGAATAAAACAATAATTTGTGGTCAGCAGGTTAACTTCCATGCTGTATGTCGATTTCAGTGCCTGCATATACAGAAGTATAGTAAAGCAAATTGAATGAAATCTGGTTGACGTTTGGTGATCCGCTGGTCCGCTCTGGAAAGTACAAAGACTAGCGGTTCGAGAACTGGGCCTTGGAGGAGCATCAGTAGTCGCGATCACCAGATTTGACGTATGATCTCCGATACGGACAGGCTGTTTTGCGATCAACCAGAAGCGCGCTTATCCAGACGTGAAGGCCACGTATTCCGGCAGCCGCCTTCTCACACCTTACGGTGTGGGGGGGTTTTACGAAAGGTTGTAGGCAACCAACTTACACCAGGAAATTATGCCAATGGCTTCGCCTCTGGTGAGGAAAACAACTGAGTTCTGATCAAACGTCAGTGATCAAATATATAATGTGTATGTGGATAAAGTTACCATAAAATGTCTGCATTCGCCCAAAAGGTTAACCGCAGATTTCACTACCACTTTCTTTTTAACATTTATACTCCCAAGACCTTTGCATAATACCTTTAAAGAAATGGACACGTATGAATGTTAGCTTATAATTTAATGCATCGGAAAGAACCAACAATCATTTGAAACCCAGACACACTCGTCATTCTAGTTTAGCCGCCAGTCTCGGACGCGTGTTCCCATCGAGTAAATTCTAAGAGAATCCCGAATGAACACATTTGTTAAACGACCCCACAAGATTTTACGTTTTAACACCAACTAAATTCCTCCAAAAAGAATATGTTGACTGCTAAAATCTTTTAGTATTGCTAGTATTTATGGTGAATTGCATTTGGGTTTCTTCTTTAAATGTTTTCGACCATTCAAGTTGGATGGATGAAAGACAGGTAAAAGTTTAGTGTCGAAAGTAAGCTATTCTGTTGAGCGATGATGGGGAAAAATACACTTGAATTTGGTCCTAAACGGCCATGCGTGATCCCTAAATT
>CACRXP010000666.1:37526-48926 GCA_902702965.1 Spirometra erinaceieuropaei
CCGGGGCCTTAGTTGGGAGTAAAAAATACCCAGCACTCCGGTGCCTATATCCGCATTCCAGTCGGAGAAGAAAAAAAGAGGAGGATGACCGAAAAGGCTGACTTGTAGCGCTCACCTCCTGACTCCTCGTTGGGGCCGCACACAGGGGTAGGCTAGCTCAGACAGCCGTGCCTCTCAGGCTGTTGCAGCGGCATTGTGGTTTGGTGGCGACTGGGGTCAAATTGCGGTCTAAACTAAGTGCTACCCTTAGGGACGAAAGTGAAGTAAAAAGACAACAACTTGCTCGGCGTGTTGTTCCATGATCCCACTGAACACTGTTCCTTTGCTGATGGAGAACAAAGCCGTCTGGTTAGGAGAAAGGCTAGGGGATGAGTGGTGGTGGTGGCGGCAGTAGCGGCGGCGGAAGGAAAAGGCAGCAATTAATGGAAGAGACAAAGTGGGAGGATGGACAGCGTCAGGAAAAGATGGGCGAGAAAGGGGCAGCAAGACCGGGAAATAAAGTCCACCACGGTTGGAGGAAGAACGCAGAGCAGAAGTACTAAAGAGTGTGTGATAACGATATGGTAGCGGGATGAGGATGACAAGAAAGCACGAAACGCAAGTGAACAAAATGCACTGCGAAAACCAAATTGGTTAAATATTAAACGAAAACGAAAATTGCGGCTGTAGACGTAGGAAGAAGAAAAGGTAAAATAAGATGAATAACGATGTGAAGAAGGACCGTTCCAACTTTAGGGATTCGTAGAAAAAAAGGTGAAACCACAACAGGGGCGGAAGCGGAAGCAATAATCGCATTGCAATCCTTTACCAAACAGACAGTGAGATAATGTTTATTTCTCTTTTACTGTATACCCACTCAGTTTCACGTATGTGTGTTTGTGTAAACATGTTTGAACAAACAAGCAGGCGCACCTACAGCACGTTACCTAACTCAGGAAATGTGTCAAAATTTACAAATGATTGACAATTACTCGCAAACCGACACCATTTCATGAGTCCAATGTCTATGTTAATTAAGTACAAGGGTTAGATGGTAGTTAGTAGCCGTCGGGGTACCTAAAACCCCCAGCAACCTGTCTTACGGGACCGGTGGTAATAGGGGCTACATGGGTGGGGTAAATGAACGGAGGCGTAAATGGCGCCGAAGGTGTACCGCAGAAAATGGCGTTCCCGGGTTGGTGGAAGACAAATTTAAATAAGGTGAAAAATGCAAAGTGGGTATAGAAATGAGCATGGATAAATAGTACGGTATGCGGAACAAATGCATCCTTGCTCCAGATTAGAAAGAATCGCAAGTGAAGGCCAACTGCCAATAGGAATAAGGCGGTGTGTCCTAAGGCCAATCCGCAGTATGTGCGAGAGTACCCTAACCAACAGATTGGTCATGAAAGCACGCGAGCTAAGCAGTGGCATACAGGATGGCATAACGCAAGCGGGGTACGACTTTACTGCGTAAAATATGTTTGGGCGGAAAAAAAATCCGCCAATAATTGCTTATGGCCAGTGTTGCAGCATTTAGGAATAAAACCATTGCAGTAGTTGTGCGCTATAAATGAATGGTGTATTATACAATGTTAAAAGGAATTAGCGCTCTGTATATATAGTTCCACTTTGTTCTACTCGCAGAGCCCAGCCTCTGAGAAGGCAAAGGAAAGCAGGACCGCAAGTGGATAGGCCTACAGAATATTCGCGGATCCTTGAAATAATCTACTCGCCTTACCTGGTGCAGTATCTCCAACGGAAAGGACTACTGACCTGTAGGGTCTTATGTAGATGTGGGAAGGTCATGCCGTTGCAAATACTACGCCAGCACACGGACGGTTATGCCTTCAGGTAAGGACTGTGTACTGTGGTATGCAGACCTAAGATGCGCCCGCTGTGGTGATAAGAAAGCACTAAGAGTGGGCTGGGTGTTTAAAGGGAAGCACCTGTCACTACCCAAGACGATGAAAACCTGCCTTGTTTTCATTGAAGGCAGCGGAGGATGAAATGCATCTCACGCAGAGGTAAGCATCGGTACTGATGACATAACTCATCATGGTACGTAAATACAGGCGCAACGATTGCCGCCCCAGCTCAGGGCCTAAAGAAGGGACAGCCGCAAAGGAAACACGTAGACAAATGAAGTCGATGAAAGCCAAGTGATATCTAAACCCTCTTCTTTTCTGGCAATAGCGCAATCATTCCTATTTTAATTGCTGGCCTCCTTTCCTATGCTTGTTCAACTGACTGGGGAGTACAAGTGCAAGTGCAAATGGTATGAGAACGTGTTTGCTAAGTTGGTGGACCGCCTGCATAGCTGGAACCCGACTGAAAGAATCCATCCAAAAAGGGGGGACTGGAGAAAGGTTGGACGCGATAGAAAAAACCACAAGCAACTCCCGCAAATGATCGCTAACGGACTAAACTCCAGCCGACGCTGGTTGCACGGACGGAAGGTAAACACCCCCGGTTTGACTGGCGTACGAGACGCCTTGCTGTTGTAGTCTGAACGCAAAAGGTAGTAAGTGCGCGATGTGGTAGGTGAAGTGCGCCCACTTCAAACCCAACACTGTTAAAACGGGGAGGGGCGGGGGGTTGTAGTGCCTTTAACTGGAAGTAAAGAAAAGGATTGCTAAGTGGCCATGGCGGTGTTTACATGGCGTCCCTGTTTAGGTACCCTGTCTGCGCGCTGGTTGCCCTTTCGTGCACGATCACGGCGGGCTTCACCGCAGGCGCTGGAATAAGAAGATACGAGGACCGAGGCCAACCATCGGTACGGAGACTCGTGTCAATCCGCCTACGTTGGTACCTATGCAATTTAGCTGATACAGCTAATACTGTGCGCGCATGCAGTTAGAAGCATAAAGAGAAGCAGTGCGAATCATAAATCCCCCTGGGATAAATTTCTCGCCTTTCACTAAGGACTTCAGTGTGGTGGTGCAATACAATGAGTCTATATAGACATTTTTGCACCGCCTCGTTCTCGGGGCGGTTAAGGTGATCAAGGAAGTCATCTAGACAGGGCCTCATTGCGTGCACTCCCAGAGATAATAAGAACTGAAATACAAGCGGGCTGTTCGCAAAGGCGGAGGGTGGAGGCCAACGTTCTGCCAATACGACCTATGCAATGGGTAGAGTATCGGCAGACATACTGTCTCCGCGCCGGTGGCCCTGCCGTACACGATCACGCCGTAACGCACTGGAGGTCCGGAATAAAAAGACGCAAGGACGAAGCCAAGCCGACGAAAGGGAGACCCGCGTTTAATCGGCCTAAGATAGTACCTGTGCAATTAATCTGATGCAAGTGATACTGAGAGCGCAAGCAATTGAAAGCATAATGAGAAGCCGCGTGAATCATGAACCCCCCCCCCTAGGATAAATCTGTCGCCTTTTTAGCTAAAGACTTCCGTGTAGGGTTGCAACACAATGAGTCTGACGCCAAAAAGTAGGATAAGCTCCCCGAAATGAAGGATGAGGCAATCGAAAGGTATCTCTTCTAATAAAAGTCGATATGGGGCAAGCCTCATTGCCGTCGGCACAGGTGTCAATCCGCCCAGGATAGTACCTCTACAGTGAATCTCATGCAGGTAAGACAGTGCGCGCGTAAATTTAGAAGCATAATGAGAACGTAATCACAGCTACTGAAATCGAGTCAGTAGGTACCATTGTGGATCCTGTGGGCACGGCTACCAACTACCATCTTACCAGTACAAGTTTAAAAGAATTAAAAACATAAACGTAATCTTGAAGTCAATGTTGCGTTGTTTAGAAATACAGATTTCTTTAGAAAGGCCCAATATCCCGAAAACTTCAGAAATGGCTCTTATTTTGCGAACTTCGTTTTTAGATGTATATAATGTATTCTCATACCAAATATGAGAGAAGAAATAAAATCACGTCTAATAATAGAGTTTTAGTGAAGTTAACATCTAAATATCGTTTAGTAATTGGTGTGATTTCATATATGACGGTTGGTTAACTGCCTGCATTCTGAGTGTAGACCCTCAAACAGATTTCCATTGTTTCATGTTTTCGTTGACCCGTTTGAGTTAAATGAGATGAGGTTTAGCAAGTGAAACTGGATTTTGCATGATTTTACCGGCAGGGACGTCGTAGGAAGAAAAGTTTTCATAAGGTGACATGCCACAAGACCGGTCGGTGCCTAATAAATTTAAATAGAACTGACAGGCGTGATCGTAAACGTACCATTTTGTGTTTATAGAGAGAAATGTTCTTCCGTTAAATTAATTTACACTTCTCGTTTGTTTTGGATTACGTTGAGTTTCAAATCGGCCTCGAAATGTTTCTGAATACTTCATGATTTTCAGTGTTTTCACCCGATCGTCCATAAAGACAGATTCTGAATTACCTGTCTGTTGAGAACTTTAATATAAGATTAGTCTTGAAGGCATTTAAAGAATAAGCGGCTGTTCGGGAGATCCTTTTCACGAAGATGGTCGTTTGGGTCACATGTGAAGACTCATTCACGCATCACAATTCATTTTCGCGAAAAATGGCTGTCCACAACGAAAGTCAGCAACTAATATGCTTCGATCAATAAGAACACTTTTCTTAAAGGTTTCCTCTTTAGGAAGAGCTTTATTACTGCACCCAGTTGACGGGTCTTTATGTATTTTGCATTTTCGCACGGTTAAGCCAAGGAAAATTTTGACACTTTTGGTCGTTTCTCTTACGTTCCTAAATAATACTGCATTTTTCTACCGTAAACGTAAGAGCATGACTTCTTCTATGCATTGAGGCCATTTTGGATGTTTTGCTCGCTTTTAGACTCCGCTCTTCGATTTTGAATGAACGGCAGAGAGTCCATATAAATACTGATATTCTGCTGAAACTATTAATATTTTGTTTGTTCTATTTCTGAATATGGTGTGCACAGAAGCTAAACGACACGACAAGTAGTGCTTCATATGTTCAAAGCTGGAAATGGGCAGAACAATTTCATCCCATTTAAACGAAGGATTCCCTATCTGCGTTATTACTACACTTTAGGGCACAAAATCGCACAGATCTGTTATTATGACATTTAGGAATTGACAAAACCTCTATGTTTCTTAAAATAACCTTTCTGTTAGAAGGTTGATTACCACGGTTAACATCGGACATAAGATAAATTTTCAAGTTCGGTTTATTTTGTTTATTAAAACTCTCACAGGTAAATTAATATCCTTTCAGTAACAAAAGTCGCTCAGACGCGTACCCAGAGTCTAGGACATGTATTATCATAATAAATTGCACAACTATATTGCAAAAATATATAAAAAATATTTTTGCTAAAACTTCACCGACATTAGACTTGGTATAATTTCCGAAACCCAATTTCTGCACAAAAAAGGACATTTCATTGAAGGTTGTGGATGAGCGAACAAAATGCGCAACTTTAAAGGCGTCCAGAAATTCTCGCATCAGTTTACGTCATCAGATTCCATGAGGTAGGTCACGTACTGCATGTAGCAGGATTCGCGATCACTCAAAGGCCTGACTGCTGTAATTCTGCCGAATACTCTGCAAAAGTGCATATCTGTCGCAAGGGACGATCAGGGGCGTATAAAACGTCTGACATTGACTGGCTGTTCGAACTGACCAATAGCATCATTTGCGCAGGCCTTCCTAGGCTCCCCGTTGAACAATCACCCCAACGTACAAAATAGAATGTGCCCGTGGACTCGAGTCCTTCTCAAATAACGGCATGGAGACATTTATAGTGAAACATAGTAATACGACTGCGACATCCTGTGAAGTAGTAGTAGTAGTAGTAGTAGTAGTAGTAGTAGTAGTAGTAGTAGTAGTAGTAGTAGTATTAGTCGTAATAGTAGTGGTTGTAGTAGTAGTAGTAGTAGTAGTAGTAGTAGTAGTAGTAGTAGCAGCAGCAGTTAGTCTAGCATGCTCATGCACCGTCTGACCTTTTTCAAGAACAATAAACGCCAAAGAAAACGGTCCAGTCATTTATGGTAAACGGTTAGTTTTATTTGTTGCCACCCAGACTTCTGACCAGGTTGTGTCCTCCGTGTCACCCCTGTAGTGACACGTCGTAAAATTACGTCCCATGACAACCCAGCCTAAATGTCTGCGATGTTACTGGCTGAGAAGAGTACAGTTAAGCAATAATGATTGTGTGGAGGTCTAACGACTCTTTCTACGTACCACACTTGGATGTTCGTATGCTGGATACGCTGGACCATCCCGGGGGGTTGTATCAGGGGCCGGCGTGCGCTCCTGGCATGAACGCCCGTGACAAGCGCCATAACTTGGGTTGTGATAGCCCACCTAGGCGCATGCTCACGCCGTGTCGTTCACCTACGCCTGATCCCGTCTCCGGTCTTCTTGACTCTGTTTTGACACCGGACCCAGGTGAAGGAGGAGAGAGTGCAGTAGGTACAGCGCAAGTCTACTGTCACTATGAGCAGTTATCGTCCTCGCACCTGCCATGATGTGGGACGCACCATGGACATCACCACTAGAAGGGGGGAATATTCCCGTGTCCGACGATGCATTTCCACTCTTTGCCTCCACGTTTATGTTTGTAAGTAGAAGATCTAGAATCCATACGAGTGCCTTGAGCTCCATTTGTCAAAATATTTCCATCAGATTTTAAATGAGTAGGGCATCATGTTCATCTAGATCAGAAGTAAAGATGCTCTGCTCTTATTTTGTGGTTTTCGTGCCTATTTAATGTTCACTAATGCACGCTTTTTGAAACTGACTTACCAGGGTGAGGGACGTTTTAAACAGCAGGAAAGCGTTTTGGGAGGTGACTACTCGACTCACCAAATACTCAGCCGAAACCGGTAAAATTCCGTCACCCTGCTGACCACTTCTCTGATCATATTTCGGTAGTTTATACACCAAAAACAAAAATATGAGTTTTAAGGAACTTCCCGTATCACAGGAATGGTGTAGGTGAGATGGCTGTCATCGATCAAGACTCTCTTTGCTCTCCAAGTGTGCCTTCGTGGTGCAGGCTGTATGTGGGTGGAAAGATTAATGCTATTTCCTAAGAAGGCAGTCATGATTCCGACCGAAAAAATGCTGACCCGTGGTTAGAGAGTTAATTCTCAAATTTGGATCAGACGTTGTAGCAGACGACAGAGAAGTAGCCAGCGTTCAACTTCCCTCCCTGTGACTGAAAACGGTCTTTTACGAGCGCGGAACATCCAGTCGTCTCTTATTATGTAGGAGAAATAGTTTCCCTCCATTTCAAGGAGTTCCGGTGGTATAAATCCTGCCAAAGATGCGTCATCACATGTCTGGATTTCTCAGAGGCCGAGGCCATGCATATAACAAACCAATTATTATTAGCTTCTAACCATGGTGACTTTGTACGATGTATTTCTCATCTGGTGGGTAACGTTTTATTGAATGAGGGGAACGAGAACAGGTGGAACATTTCTAACAACAAAAATGGCCGTTATGCGATGCCTGAAAAAAATATCAGATTGTTTATGAAAAAGGACAACATTAAGTAGTCACGAGGAAGTTATATGTATATCGTCGCAAAGGACAAAGCCTGTGATCAAAGTGGATAAGTGGAGCGTCAGGCTTGTGGCATTTGTTGGCTTATTTTGTGAATCATGGATGCTATTTTGCAGTGAGTGCTTATGAAATCCACCATAAGTTGGTGATACGAGGACATATTGAATCACTCATAAGATCTGCGGCATCATTTGATGCCGCCTAGCATTCATACTCCTAGACTCTCACAGTCGAAACGCTCAGTGCTAGCTTTGCAATACTACGATAAGAACGACAACAAGCTCACATCTCAGGATCTTACAGAGCTTCATGGGTACTGCCTCAAACCGACCTTCATATTCAATGGGATAGCACGTGGACAAACCAATGACATTTCTACTACAAGTTCACCAATCTGTTGACTTATATCGATAGCAGTTTCCAAAAATATCGCAAGATGGATGTTCAATGCCGTAAAATCTTATTAGGCAAGTTATGCTGACGACACTCTTTACGTCGTTGCTCGGAACAAAATAAAATACTGTGAAAAGTAAATTGAGGACAGACTTTCCTCCCAGATGTATTTGTTCGCCGACGACAGCAGAATACAGGAAACAGTAAGCAAAAGGCTAGGAACGAGAAGTTACAAAAGCAACAGCGTAACATACGCACTTTCTGACCACGAGTTTGACAGACGCCTGCTAGGTAGCATTCATTGAGACAAGCAGTCCAACCAGCCCAGATCATGAAGGCTATTCTGTACATTAACTGTGCTTGCTTGACTACGGTCGGATCGGTCGGTCCACTTGCATTAGGAGCCCCGCTTACAGGTCTTCTAAATGCTGTGTCGTCAGGTGATATGTCAAACTACCCCATCTTCAGTCAGCAGAAGTTTTCTGACTTCAGTAGGGCCTGGGGGGAGTGAGGCCGAGAAACCGACCGACGGTTTTGAACGAGGACACACGCGTTCGGGGCGACAGCCCATGCGGCACTGATGGGACATAACTCCAACTTCGTCGTCCATGTGGTTGTGGGCGCAGAGCGGGCACAAGAGTCATGGTCACGGACCGGCCGATCGTCTAGCCGATCACCGCGTACACATGCCCGCACTCTGCGTAACTTTGTGAATTTGCCGCCAGCAGCCACCACTCTGACGCCTGACGTCCTTGGCCAAGCTCCCCTCCCCCACCTGCCTCAGAGTCATTCAACCGTTGCAGAGAGCGGTTCCAGGCTCGTCAAACTGCAGCCGCTCGACCGTTTTCGACTTCGACCTACTTGCACACAGACACGCAGTCTCGGCCGCCAATGCGCCACTTGAACACCCCACCCCTCGGCGAATACAACTCACGCGCCAGTTGGACAACGCTCGAACTTGCCTCACAAACCTGTTGAAGCGGCGGTCGCCACTTACCTCCAACTCCCTCTCCCTCTCTCTCGGGAACGACCCAACATCGTCAGAACATGTCCCAGCCTTGCCAGCGGCCACTGCCGCCCGAGATTGCAACTCAGAATTCTGTATGTGCAATAAATGCCACCTGCTGGGTACTTTTGCTTTTTTCCTACAATTCGAGATTTGGGCTGGTACTTTTGGCGCCTGGAGTACTCGCTCACTGCTTAAGCGTTAATGACTAACTTCATAAAAGGAGGCGAGGCGTGAGACAGTCGGGGCCGCCGCGGGTCGCAGGTCACTTTATGAGCCTGACGTAGGTGGTGATCCCCCCGTTTGGCCCTTAACTGGCACCCAGCCCTCCTTTTGTGATCTCTAAAGCTGTGCTCTACGTAGCAGCTACATCAAGGGAATAAATCTGTCACAGGCGTCAGCCTTCTGCGTCCTCGTTACCGACTGGCCGGCTAGGATTGCCCGAAGATTAATTTCTGACGAATAGCTGGCATCCTCTTGGCCACCGCGGCGAAGGCGGACAAATTACACACCGCAGTAGAAGCGATCGCTTCTACTTCTTATCAACTAGTTCATGGTACTCGCTTCTTCGCTTGTGTTGGCAAATTACACACCCTTGGTGACTTTACTGCCCGTGTGGAGACGGACATCGCTACCTAGGAGGAGGCGCTAAATTACCGCTGGGCCAGCAGCTGAAACAGTAGTCCTATTTTCCACCTCCTGGTCAGGGAGAAGACGTGAATACACCTTCGTTGATGTCAGTAGCAACTGCGTGTCTGGGCTTTTAGCTAATACCTGTGTTGTTAGTACGGTAAATCATTGCAAAGTTCTGTACTACCGGCTGCCTGTTGGCGGTTTATGAATATTAAAAGGTTATTCCGCAGTAGCTGATGGATTTCAGCTCAAATATTCATATCAAAATTTGAAGCGTGCCTGAAAAGGCCCGTTTGGAAAGATTTATTCCAAGTTACTTAATTTCCTCGGAAATTAAACAAGGCCAGAGTGTGTCTCGATACAACGCTAAAGTAAACCCATTCACCTAACCCCTCATCTTCTCCACCACCACGACCACCACCACCACCAATCGTTTCACAAGCGATGTCGACGCAATTTCAGTTTGTGTTCATTGCGGACACACTTGACTATCACGTGCCAGTCTCGTGGGCCACTTGGAAATTCATACGAATGCATTTGAAGAACCAGTGTCGGTGTCATATTGAGGCAGATTCAACTGCGACGCAGTGGCCACGCTCTGAGGATGGATAAGGAGCGATCGCCCAAGTGGGTTTTCTCTGGCGATGCAGCTGCCCGCTCTTACGGTCCTCAGCGCCGCCGCTTACCCATGCCGCCTCCAGTCCTCCCACGAGCGTGACTCAACCTCCGGCTTGCGACGCCGTGACGCCGATCGATATTTTTCTCTTCACCTACTGGCCTCAGCCAGACGAAGTTTGGACGCATGCGCTTTGGCTAACACTTGCCTGGTGAGAACGCTAGCTGCAGCTGCTTGCGCTGATGCATGTTTGTTCCCGTCTTCATAAAAAACGAATGTCCACCTGCCTTCCGATTTGGGAACCTGCAAGTTGTCGATCACCGAACTTTCACAACGTCACCATGGCTGTTGGTGACAAGGCGGGCAAAGGCGTCGTTGAAAGAATACCCTGAATCCTTTACTTGAGTAGCTGCCTATTAGTCTTGAGACCGAGGAAGACCCCGTGCTGAATAGGCAGGTAGGGCGCGCGGTAACAATCGGGAGAGGGCACCCAAAAAATACCGCTGGCAAAAGAAACGATCTTATCGCAACTGTCCTAAGCTTTGCAGCCATCGACTGAGCCGCATACTGGCGACTGCGGTAGCTCCTTACCTCTGGAAGTAATGATAAAAATTGATACTCCAAGTGCTCGGTCAACGGCGATCGTATTGCAATTGTCCGTAGGTAAGCTACTATAGAATAATCCGCATAGGGACTACTGCGGTCGCTTGTCAGCGGCGGAAGCTTATATTATGGTTGTTTAACGTAGGGTGGGTCTACGGCGATCGTTTCTCAACTCTATTAAGGTATGCAGGGGTAGATTTAGCCGCAAACCCACTGCTGCTGTCACCCTTCAGCCTAGGTCAAGGCTGATTAACCATGACTCGGTCTGCAGCTGTGGCATCGCAACTATTGGAAACTATGGTAATCTAAGTGAGACAACATGTGCACTATAGATTAGACAGAACTGAGCTCGGATGAAGCAACATATATGTAGGACCATAATCTACTCAAATAGATAAAGCAGGTATTATTTCTAGGCAAGAGATATTTGGATGCCCTCTCCCGATTGTCACCGGGCGCGTTGCCACGAGGACTAGAGCTGCAATGTACGGAACAAGTCGTTGAGGAGAGGCTAAAAGCGAAATGAAGGAGGCGCGTTCAGGCCACACATCGGACTGGTCGGGCATCTTCGGAATAACAGTTCGCTCAATTAAGAACTCCCGGCACAGAGGATCACCATCACCATCTACAACGTTAAAGTAAACCCATTCACCTAACCTCCCATCCTCTCCACCAC
>CACRXP010000666.1:49154-73771 GCA_902702965.1 Spirometra erinaceieuropaei
CATTTACATCATCTTAGCAAAAAGACGCAACATCATGAATGAACTTCAAAGCTTGCTTTTGAATGTGCGCGAGCCAGGTGACCGCAGAAAAATATTTAACAGTCTGTATGTACAGTAAGGGGGGCTAACTCGTGAAATGTCAACTGAAATTCCGAAATGCGTTTTCGTTTTGAAACGATTAATTAAGTAGGGTTGTAAAAGTAGTCTGCCTGCAAAAAAGTCCCAACCGGCTTTCGAATGAACTTCCTTACAGCTGCATACAAAAAGTACACTCTGTGAAAAATGACCAATTAAGTAGCATGAATTTTTCTCATTCATTTTCGGCGCCCCTGAAATTCTAAGTATATTTTATGCAAAAAATGCATAAACATATCCTTTTGCTCATTCGGTAGATAATTACGCTTTCTTCCAATCTTATACTTGAAGGAAAGGTACAATTTGGTTTTCAAAAACTTTTTCAATTCCCGAATAATTTTGAACTGGCTTTACCGACACACTTGGATGCAGGGTTTGGAAACTACAAGCCGTATACTTTCCGCGTACGGAAGGCCACGCATTTTTTTACGATAATAAAGGGGGCCACATAATCTTTTTAAAATTCAGCAGTGGATTTGACCAAAATTTTTAGCTTTACAAGCCGCATTGGTAAAAGCAGTGACATGACGATTTATAAACGGCCATTTCACGGTATTTAAAAGTTCCACAATTAGAAACTTTTGTTAAACAAAATTATGTCCCTCTTTCGAGTATAAAATTAGAAGCAGTTGTAAATATCTACCAAATGGACAAAAGAATGAATATTTGTATGCATTTTTCAATGAAATATAATTGGGCATTCAGCGGCATCGAAAATCAGTAAGAAAAAATTCCTGCTATATCAGTAGTCATTTTTTACACAATGCAGTTTCTGCATGCAGCCGGAATGAAGTTTATTCGAAAGCCGGCATCCTGAGGTACCTGAAATATTATACAATTATGTTGCAGGCTGACTAGTTTTACAACCCTACTTAATTAGCCTTTTCGAAAGGAAAACGCATTTCGGAATTTCGGTTGACATTTCCTGAGTTAGTCTACTTACTGTACATAAGCTTCACAAGTCTCTCTGAAATGTAGGCCTCTGTCCATCTGTGTCTTACACGAAAACCGCGGCATTGATATCATCTGAACTGAAGAACTTGGCTTCACGAAAGCCCGCACAACAACGATGATTCAGCCTTCTTGCAGCTAGCACACCGCTCGCTCTTCAATTTATTCACATAATTTGCAAAGTGCGCCTACGTCGCCCGGCTTGTGGAATGGGCTACATCGTAACAACGAGAGGACTTACTGCAGCACACGCTGAATGCCCTTCCCGCCACCCGGGTTTTTGCAGTTAATAAACTGTTCACTCTATCTATTCAATAAAGGGTCACAATGAGACGTTTTTTTGAAGACAAATCCTTTAGGACAAAGTGATTCCATATCAACAGCACAGGTACTAGCCAAAAGTCCATACGCGCTTGGTTTGCCGATATTCTGTCGCTGCACGACAAATGCTTTCTGAATCTTCAGTCATTTACAGTAGATGTGCTAACTCATCAAATTTTAAGCGAAATTCTGAAATGCATTTTTGACCTGAAAAAAAAATACTAATGTGGGTTTGATATATTAACCACCGTGCCACATAATCCCATGATAATTCAGTTACTTCAGGATGCGGACTTTCGAACGAACTTCTTTCCGACCGCCTGCAGAAACCGCACTCTGTAAAAAAGGTTACTACCTATGTAATATGGCTTTTTTCATTTATTTACGGTGCCCTTAGAAATTCAAATATATCTCAGACCGTATCCATAAAAATGTTGATTTTTTTACTGATTTCGTAGAAATTATGTCTTCTTCAAATTTTATACTTGAAGGGAAAGCATAATCCGGTTTCAAAAGCTTGTAATTATGAGGCTTGTAATTATAAGACCATGAAATGCCTGTCCGTAAGACCTCGTGTATCTGCATTTACCAATGTTGCTTGTATAGTTTACAACATAGCTTATCGTAGCAGGCTAGGCCGTTGGTGAAAGCCCATGCTACCACGACCTTTGGGACCTGTCCAGAATGGAAGGAGAAGGCGGGCGCCAGTTGGAAGGATTGTTTATCCTGTGCAGAATAACAGGAAGAGGGGTTGGAGAGAGAGAGTTAGAAGCCGGACAATAGCACGTCCGGTGCCGCGAAAGCGCCGTCCCAGGTGCCCAGCAGGCGGCGCGTCAAAGCGTCTCAAGCGTGCGCACGTCTGGCACGACCTTGAATCTGATTGGTCAGCTGGATAGCCACGTTGGCGAATGCCAGACAGCCCTGGTGCGCACGTGCAGACACTCGCGAGAGGCCCAGCGTTGCGACAGGCGTTTGGAGTAGGGCCACTACAGGCTCAAACCTACTGCTAAATTCTATGAATTTCATATGGTCTCCGTTCACGAGAACAACTTGTGGCTCGGAAACCCTGGCCACAGATTTAACGGCAGGTCAGGTTCAAAATTATTAGGGAATTGAAAAAATTCCTTAAAACCGGATTATCCCCTTCCTTCATGTATAAAATTTGAAGAAGTCGTACTTTTCTACCAAATGAGTAAAATAATGACTGACTATTCAACTCGGACCACGTACACAGACGCGTTGGGAGTAGGGCCACTACAGACTTAGACCTACTACTGTCTACTTCAGGAGGAAGGACTGGAAAAGAGTTCATAAGGCATCTCTTGACGGCCATGCTGGGACCTTCTCCGTGTCTTAATTTATGCGGAAAAACGGTCTTTTGTAGGCAGTACCCACTTCACCATTCTCAATGGTCTGCTTATTACCTTTTTTCACACCTGTAGATCCCGTACGACATATTGGGCAGTATAGAGAGTGCCATGCAGAAATAATCCGACAAACAGCGACTGAATGAATTAACGTGGATCGCGATTTATATTACAACGATGAACACTGAATGAACAATACGATCTCTGTAGACAACATACTCTCTGTGCATACTCCTTTACCCCCTTTTTAATTTACGTGTTATACAATGAACTACCACATGAACCTACTTGCTGATCATAATTTTTTCCTATATAAATGCGGGACTTGTAAGTGCAGAGTATTTCTGCTGAAATTCTGCCTACGTCTCCCTTGTCTTTATCGGTAATGCCATTCTGACTATATCATGCGTCGCTGTGCGGCTGCTGGTTGGGCTCGAGAGAGAGCCCATAAGGCACAACGGAACGAGTGAGTCTTATAAGAACGATCGGTGAGCTTCCCTCTACCACTCCACTGACAGTGCTGGACGCGGCTGTGTTGCATTCAGTAAATCTTAGTGACCAGGATATTCCACGTTCCTATGTGGAATGGTACCACCTATTGTACGGGGGATTCCGGAAGATGAAAAACCGATATCGTAAACGGGGAGGGGAGTTATCTTGCGGAGAGACTGGTGTACTGTGTGTCATAATTGATATTCCCCATCAAAACCGACAGGACAACGGGTCCGTGGCTCAATGGTTGAGTGTCAAACTCCATGACGAAATATTCCGAGTTCGAACCTCAAGTTATAAGCCAGAAATGGCCACTCCGGTCTCCCTTGTCTTTGTCGGCACCATCTCATCTAGTCGCTGTGCGACTGCCTGCGAGGGTTCTAGTATGTGCCCCATGGCACAACGGAACGAGGACGTTCCGCAACCTGATCGGTCAGCGTCCATCTGTCATGAATGGCGTCCCTAGACCCGTCATAGTCCCGTGCATAGTCCCGCCCAATTGAGGCATAATCCCTTCGGGTCCCGGAGAGTTGACGGGTCCAGACAGGGCTGGTGCTATTAGGGTATATAATATATTTGAATTTATAAGGTCATCGAAAATCAATAGGAAAAAATTCCTGCTAAACAAGTAGTCATTTTTTACAGAGTGTAGTTTTTACAGGCGCCGGAAAGAATTTCCTTCGAAAGTCGGCATCCTGTAGTAACCAAATTATCATGGGATTATCTTCTGCGGTGATTAATTTTACAACCATACTTAAGTAATCTTTCACCGCTGAAAACACATTTCTGAATTTCGGTTAACGCTTCATGAGTTAGCACACCTACAGTTAGTCGCCTTTGCAGAAGGACGTAGCTTTACGAAGCTCCGCACATCCGTGATGATTAATCCTTCTTGCAGAAAGCCCACAGCTCGCTCTTCCATTTATTCACATAATTTTAAAAGGCGCACACGATGCCCGGCTTGTGGAATGGGCGTCATCGTAACAACGAGAGGACTTACTGCAGCACACGCTGAATGCCCTTCCCGCTACTCGGGTTTTCGCAGTCAATAAACTCTCCACTTTGCTTTTGAATGTGAGGGGCTACGTTAAGACCATTTTTGAAGAAAAATGTCTTCTGATTCTGCAATCCGCGTGGTCATCATTTCCTGGGCGCGAAATTCGAATTCCGATTCGCGCGAGGGACATTTCCCAATGAATTCTCTCCACGGATAACGGCTGCCTTCCACAAAAAATTGAACTGCAAAATACCACATTGGCTTCCATCCTCTGCTTTGTTCAAAATGCTTTCTCAAGCTATTTACTGTCGCTCTGAGTTAAATCTGCAAAAGGCAGAGCCATTGTTTTTTTAACTCTGTTTGCCGAGCTGATTAAAGTCCAATCTTTATCAATTTACTGATACAGGTGAAAACGTCCAACAGACCCTCCGCGGCCACTTGAACGCACCTCCCCCCTGCAACCACAGCCTAAGCCACTGGGACACCATCCCTCGGCAAATGCAACACACACTGACTGGACACCACGTGAGTTTGGCCCATGAGCCTACAAAAGCGGCTGCCACCACCACTGTCCCATGGACTCTCCGGCATGACCAGAGGCAGTCAACACCAGCAGTGGCTTCGCCGGTAACCACTGCCGCCTGAGAGGGCATCTCCGGATTCTGTGCACAATAAAGCCCTCACTCTGGTGATATCTGCCTCGGGATTTGACCGCCTGATTGTAACGCGCTGATTACACACTGCACTGGTTAGAGGCCAAAAAGTCCACCAGACTATGCACTGACCCTATTGAATACGGTACATAACATATAAATGTTAAATGTACATCTTACTAAAATTGTGTCATTAACATATTTGTTCACGGAAAACTTTTTCACAATACGGGACTGCGAAGGGTGCGGCAGGCGGTGTTCTCAGTGTACATATGAAATTTTAAGTGTAGTTATATACAATCAGCATCAAGTGCAGTCATTTACATAGTTTGAGGGGAGACATTTCATTAAAAGTCAGGGATGTGTTTAGAAGGGATGATATCTATAAATGAAATTTATGGCTGGCCGCAGATAATCCTGTTGTGAAAGTCGTCGTTTTTCAAAGATCAAACGATCCAGCTGCCTTTTGAATACAGCGATTGTATCAGATGTCACTATTCCACTTTGGAGTGAGTTTCATGGTCGAACAACACGCTGGCTGAAGGAAAACTTCCGATTGTCTAGGCGTGTACGCTCCCGCTTGACTTTGTACGGGTGACCGCGCACGTGACTCGTGGTCGTGAATTTAAATAAGTCGTCAGTTTTCAGCGAACATTCATGCCCGTGGATAATGCAGAATGTCCATAACAGGTCACACCTCATTCGTCTATAGGATAGGGCAAACAAATTTAACTGGATCAGTCTTTCAGGGTATGACAGAGTCCTGAGACCGTTCACCAGTTTTGTGGTCCGTGGTTGCACCTGCTCTATGGCATCACTGTCTTTCTTCATCCACATCCAGGGCATCCATAATGGCATTCCGTATTCCAAGTGCGGTCTAAATAACGTGCCGAATATCTGTGAGAAGAGTTCGGGAGGAAAGATTCTGAAGGCACGCCTAATCCAGTGCATGATGCTGGTTGCCTTTTGGACGACTCTTTTGCAGTGCTGAGAGGGCAGCAAGTTTGAGCATGTCCAGACACCTAGGTCTTTGTGCGTGTCCACTTCTTTTAGTGGAACCCCATTTATGGTGTACTGATGTTTTGGGAAGCGCCCCCGTCCAGATTCTAGTCGCAAGACTACACACTTGGATACGTTAAACGCTAGAACTAATAGGACGGTAATTTTCGGGCTCCAGTCTGCATCCTCCTTTATAGATTGGAGAAATATGGGCCGTTTTCCACTCCTCCGGCAGTTCGCCTTCGTCCATGGACTTTCGAAATATCATGGACACCGGCTAACAGAGTACATCAGCTAATTCTCGGAGGACAAGTGGATGAATTCCATCTGGACCAGGTGATTTGGCAGGTTTCAGCCGGCGTAGTTCGGTCCTTATCAACGTGGGTGAGAAGAAAAGATTGTCTTCCAATGCAGGACGGTCTACATAAGGCATGGCAGGAGGGTTTGTGTCATGAGTGAATACCGACTGAGAGAAATTGGAGAAGGCTGATGCTTTCAGATGGTCATCTGTCTCAGTTACACCGTTTTGGGATCTTAGCGCTGGAATCAGTTCACGATTGCTCTGTCCATTACGTATGCAACTATAGAGGATTTTAGGATACTACAAGGAATTTGTAATAAGCGCAGCTCATAGTTGCCTTGAAGTCTATGAGCCTCGCGTTTACACGAATTCCGCTGTCGCATGTATTCCTTCAGATCTTCAGAACTGTCTGTTTGTCGATAGCGTCTCCACACTTTATTTCTCCTCCTAAACGCGGTTTAAGACGGACGTTTGGTTGTTTTCTTTCGTCTAAGTGGACAGTTTATGTCAACGATTTTTTTGACCAGTGGGCTGAACGTGCTCCATTAGTCATTAACTGTTCCCTGCAATGTTGTTGTCCACGGTATTGCTGAGACTTGCGTCCGCATGCTAGGAAAATCCCCCTTCCGGATATTTGTTTGTAATTGTTCAGGTGAATTAGGCTGGAAGAACAGGGAATACTCGAAGAGCATCACAATATGATCACTAGCACCAATTGGCGGGAGATCTTGTATATCCAGCACACTCTCCTCATCTCAAGTGAGCACCAGGTCGAGGCAGTTTGAACGTTGCCCTTCCCTTACACGTGTCCTGAGAGTTAAATTCTGAACAATTCAAGCAAATATTGTCCGAATGTGTTCGATGGACCCGAAACCGCCCAAGCTTGCCAGTCGATATTGGGGGTGTTAAAGTGCCCGACAAAAAGGACGTCTCTGTTCGAGCAGGTCTTGTTCAGTTCCCTTAGGAGAAGGCTATCGTGTTCGGAAATCTGCAAACGCCAGCGGCCTGGCGTATTTAGTGGAGATAGTTAAAGATAAGAATTCCACTTCCGCTGTTGTTGTTGGATTATGCTCAGGGACCGCGGTTAGGTTGTAGCTAACAGAACAGCGACCCCTCCTCCTCGGCTTTTTCTGTCTCTTCTGAACAGTTGGTAGCCTTTGAGGGATACCTCATGATCTCCAACAGCTTCTGAAAGCCATGTTTCTGTCAAAGCGATGATATCTGGTGTGTGCTCGTTGATCAGAGTCCTGAGTTCATACATCTTGTTAAGCAGGCTCTGCGCATTCGAAGAGGGCACCTTTAGTGTCCGTCTTCTTGGGGGAAACTGGCCCTGATTACAAAGGGGGTTAGCCACAGGAACGATCGCTTGATCTGTATTAGCTTGCCTTCCTTTATTTTCAACCCCTTTTCCCACTCTTCTGTCCTTCTTTTCTGTTCTGTCCAGCGCTCCCTCATCTTGTGTCTTACTGTCGGTTCGTAATCCGGCTGAAAAAATACTTCCTTATGCGAATGACGAAGAGCCATCCTCCGTTCTCGGAGATGTGAGGCCTTTGGTTCATTTGCAAGAATGATTTTAAGAGGCCTTGGTAATGCGCGCGACGCATCTGCGTTTCTTAGACGGAAAGCTTTGTACACGGTAACACATTATCCGACAGAAGGAGGGCATTTGAATATGTTTGGAAGAGGTTGAGATCGTGTTCGATTCTTTCTTTTGCAGTCGACGAACTGGACTCAGGAGCTCACTTTATGACGATGTTTCGTTCTCGGTAGAGATGCCTGTTTGGAAGAGAGTCCCTACGTCCCCAGCATTCCCCGTGTGTTTTCTGCTATTTGAACTCCTTTTTCAACTTGCCTTGTTTCATTTCCGACAAACAAGAAATGCGCAAACTTGGAGTAAATCTATCCGAATGGGCTCCCTCAGGCACGCTCCAAAGTTTCCTATAAAAATTTCAGCTAAAATCCATCAGCTACCGCTTCATATTAACAAACCGCCAACAGGCAGCCAGTAGTATAGAACTGTGCAAATAGTTTACCGTACTAACAACACAGGTATTAGCTAAAAGCCCAGACACGCGTCTTTCGCCCATCTTATGCCGCTGCCTGACGCAGCTGCCAGGGCTTCGGCTCGACAGTCGGTCCCCCAGCATTCCCCGTCTCTTTTATGCTATATGAACTCCAGTTTCAACTTGACTTATATCATCTCCGAGGAAATGAATGCGCGTACTCACAGTAAATCATTCGAAACAGGCGTTTTCAAGCACGCTGAAATGTTCGGTATGAATATCTGAACAGAAATATATCAGATAGTGCGGAAATACCGCTTAAAATTCACAAACCTCCAACAGGCAGCCAGTATAATAGAACTGTGCAATGGTTTACCGTACTAACAACACAGGTATTAGCTAAAAGCCCAGACACGCGTCTTTCGCCCATCTTATGCCGCTGCCTGACGCAGCTGACAGGGCTTCCGCGCGTCAGTCTCTCCCCCAACATTCCCCCTCTGTTTTCTGCCATACGAACTCCAGTTTCAACTTGCCTTCTTTCATTTCCGAGGCAATGAATGCGCGAGCGTGGAGTAAATCTTCCCAAACGGGCATTTTCAGGCACGCTTCAAAGTTTGTTATGAATATTTGAACTGAAATCCATCAGCAACCGCTTAATATTCACAAACCGCAAATATGCGTCCAGCATCGCATTAGTGCGCAATTAAAGTGAACCCCAGGTAAGCGGAATGTTGCCTTGTTTCTTTGCCTGCAATGAGCTATCTCATTTTCCAGACAACCTTCCCATTGCCCTTTCCGCCTCTGCGCTGTCGAAAACCGTTTGTGTCGACTGCGGGACACCGTACATTCAACTGCGCTAGACGACCTCGTATGTGCACGCCGCCAACTTCATCATCGACTGCGCCAGATGCAGGACGCCTGGACTGCTCGCAAAGCTGAGGAGATCCAATGCTACGCGGAACGCAACGAATGGAAGAACTTCATCTCCGCAATCAAAGCTGTCTACGGTCCGCCGACGTAGGGCACTCTCCTAACTGAGAAGACACAAATCCTGCAGCGATGGGCCGAGCATTTCCGAGGCGTCCTCAACCATCACTCCGCCATCCCCGAAGTCGCCGTCGAGCGCTTGCCGCAAGTGCAGACCAACGAGGACCTCGACCTCCCGCCCTCTCTCCAGGAAACCATCAGGGCCGTGCAGCAGCTCTCCAGCGGGAAAGCACCCGGATCGGACGCAATCCCTGCTGAGGTCTACAAGCACGGAGGTCCCCAACTGATGGATCATCTGACTGCGCTCTTCCAGGAGATGTGGCGTCAAGGTGAAGTCCCGCATGATTTCAAAGACGCAAATATCGTGCCCCTATACAAGCGAAAAGGGAATCGCCAAGTCTGCGACAACCACCGCGGTATCTCCCTACTGAACATCGGCGGGAAGATCTTCGCTCGCATCCTGCTCAACCGCCTCAACAACCATCTGGAACAGGGCCTTCTGCCGGAAAGCCAATGCGGCTTCCGTCGTCATCGTGGGACCACTGATATGATCTTCGCCGCCCGCCAACTTCAGGAGAAGTGCCGGGAGATGCGGACCCACCTGTACTCTACCTTTGTGGACCTGACGAAAGCCTTCGACACGGTGAATCGTGAAGGACTGTGGAAGATCATGCAGAAATTCGGCTGTCCGGAGCGATTCACTCAGATGGTGCGTCAGCTGCACGACGGTATGATGGCGCGAGTCACGGACAACGGAGCTGTCTCAGAGGCATTCGCAGTGACCAACGGAGTGGAGCAGGGCTGTGTGCTGGCGCCTACCCTCTTCAGTCTTATGTTCTCTGCCATGCTGATGGACGCATACCGCGACGAACGCCCTGGAATCCGCATCGCCTACAGAACGGACGGTCATCTCCTGAATCAACGGCGCATGAACTTCCAATAGCGTGTATCCACAGCCACCGTGCACGAACTCCTCTTCGCCGACGACAGCGCCCTGAACACCACCTCCGAAGCGGAGATGCAACGGAGCATGGACCTATTCTCCGCCGCCTGCGAGAACTTTGGGCTGGTTATCAACACACAGAAGACGGTGGTGATGCACCAACCGCCACCCAACTCAGTCACAGCCCCCAACGCGCCGCAAATCAGCGTGAATGGGACTCATTTGCAAGTGGTAGAGAACTTCCCGTACCTGGCCAGGACGCTCTCCCGCAACAGCAAGATCGACGACGAAGTCGCCAACAGGATCTCGAAAACCAGTCAAGCCTTCGGTCGCCTCCAAAGCACAGTTTGGAATCGCCACGGACTCAAACTCAGCACGTAGGTGAAGACGTATAAGACCGTCATCCTGCCGACGCTGCCGTGCGGAGCGGAGACTTGTACGGTGTACACAAAGCAGGCACGCCGACTGAACCACTTCCACCTCAGTTGTATTCTTCGCATCCTGAGGCTGAGCTGGAAGGTCGAATCCGCTACACCGATGTGCTGGAACGGACGGGAATCCTCAGCATCTACACCATGCTGAGACAAACGCAGCTGCGTTGGAGCGGCCATCTAGTGCGCATGTACGACGAGCGATTACCAAAACGACCCTTCTACGGAGTCGTCGCCACGGGCTCTCGCCGTCAAGAAGACCGAATTCGCCGTTACAAGGATACCATGAAGTCCTCCCTGAAGCGCGTGCAAATCAACATGGCCAACTGGGAAGACCTCGCCCGCGATCGACCGACATGGAGGAGGACAGTGAAGACAGGCGCTGAAATCTACGAAGCCAACCACATCGCCGTCGCCAAAGTGAAACGCGAAGGCCAATCGGCATCGAAAACGCACAACCGCTTCCAACATGTCCTCGATGTCAACGGGCATTCCGGGCTCGAAAAGGACTTGTTGGACACCTTCGGATCAACTGCACTTCTCGAACCGCACCAACCATCTTCCCCCCGCCCGCCTCTTCCTCCCCGCCACCGCCAACTAATTCTGACAATTCTTCTGAACCACCACTTCCATCCTCCTCCTCGGCCTCCACTTCCTCCTCCTCCTCCTCCTCCTCCTCCTCCACTGCTCCAACGACGGCCGCTCAGGCGACTGTCACGCGCGCAACGGCCGACACTACCACCACCTCCCCCGAATCCAGTGATGAGGATCAGGACTACACCTGCACTCACTGCGACCGCACATTCACCTCACACATCGGCCTGGTCGGTCACTTGCGAATCCATCGCACAGTGACTGGCGAACCAGTGCCTTGAGCACCAACCTACACCCACCGCACACGCCTACACCACCCACACTGCCTCGCACCTTCCGGCATCGCATTGGCCTATTCGGCCAAATGCGCATCCACGAGAGCGGAACTGACCGCAACTCCGACACCCCCACCACATCCAAGACATCCGCCATGCATGGCCCCACACGCGCTCCATCGCCCTGCGCGCCCCTCACCAACAGCACCATCACCGCGACCTCCTTAGCTGACACTGATGCCGCCGACCTCACATGCCCATATTGTCCAAGCCCCTTCACCTCATGCATCGGCCTGGTCGGTCACTTGCGAATCCATCGCACAGAGACTGGCGAACCAGTGCCTGGAGCACCAACCTACACCCACCAAGCCCGTCTCCACTACCCACACTGCCCTCGCACTTTCAGGCATCTCATGGGCCTATTCGGCCACATGCGCATCCACGACGACCTGAGGTAGACAACCGCCGGTCACACCACACATTCCTTCACTCCCTACCTCCTAACACCATCACCCCACCAGACATCAACCCTCACACACCTCATGCACTCAACTGCCGCCTCCCACGCAAGTGGGAAGTGTGCATCTCGATCGGTCCCCATGCGGCTTCGGCTGCACGGGTGACTTGTGTCCGAGACTATCCCGACACGTCAAGCGTCGTGGATAGGAAGGTTGCTGATTGAGGCCCGCTCTCGGTTCACGCAATCCGTCACGTTGTGTGTGTGTTGTGTGTAGTGGCGGACTGGTGGGCTAGGGACGGGCTGAAGCAACACCTACCACGGACCTCTCACTCAAGTGAGAGACACGCCGTCCAACCCCCGTTGTGTGAAATCCTGGTGTTGGTGTGTGTATGGGGGGCCAGGTCGTGGTGTTGCGCGCGCAGGCGTGGTCAGTCGACCGTGTCAGCCACCGCGCCCATTCCCCACTACAGTCTGCTGACCGGCTCGGACAGCGGCTGATGTGTGGGGATGGGAATGTAGAGTGAGGTCGACAACTCAGCGCACTTTCTCCTCACTATAAACAATCTGACGCGCTTGAAGCTATCACGGTGCGCTAAAAGCCGTGGCTTGGAAGGTTGCAAACTGACGGGGTACCTTGGACCTCCTCCTTCACTGGAGGCGGTCTGAGAGTCAGGCTGCAATGGCTTCTTTTTAATGTGGGCTTTATGGCATTCCCACCACAGCGTGGGATCCGAGCCAGGCGTTGGCGGCACGCCTCCAAATCTCTGTTGTGTTGGTTGAAATCCTGGTTATTGTTGTGTGGACCAGGGGGTGTGGTGGAACGCCTAGGTGAGGATCCGTCCGAGCCATCCACCTGCGGCCTCCACCGTCTCCGGTCATCTTGACTCTGTCTTGACACCGGGCTCGGGCGAAGGAGGAGGAGAGAGTGTAGGTAGAAGCAGCGCAATTCTACCCGCACTATAAACCCCTGCGCAAGTTATCGTCCCTGCTCCCACCGTTGCAGCTGCAGCTGTGGGGCACACGGTGGACATAATCGAAATCGATGTTCGAACTGTCGCGTGTGTGTGTGTGTGTGTGTGTGTGTGATGAGGATCAGGACTACACCTGCCCTCACTGCGACCGTATCTTCACCTCTCGCATCGGCCTGGTCGGTCACTTGCGAATACATCGCACAGAGGCTGGTGAACCAGTGCCTGGAGCACCAACCTACACCCACCGCACTCGCCTCCACTGCCCACACTGCCCTCGCACCTTCACTCATCGCATGGGTCTATTCGGCCACATGCGCATCCACGAGAGCGGAATTGACCGCAGCCTTGACACACCCACCCCGTCGAGCCCCACTCCCAATCAATCACCTTGCGCACCCACTAACCACTCCACAGCCGACATCGACGCCACCGACCTTACCACGCCTCACACCTCCCCTTCCTCCTCCTCTTCCTCCTTCACTGCCACAACGACGGCCGCTTCGGCGTCTGTCGCCCCCGACCTCACCACAGCCGAACCTGACACAACAACAGGCACAACCCCTGCAACCTCCATCATCAGACGCGAGGGCCAGGACTACATCTGCCCTCACTGCGATCGCACCTTCACCTCACGCATCGGCCTGGTCGGTCACTTGCGAATCCATCGCACAGAGACTGACGAACCAGTGCCTGGAGCACCAACCTACACTCACCGCACTCGCCTCCACTGCCCACACTGTCCTCGCACCTTCACGCATCGCATGGGTCTATTCGGCCACGTGCGCACCCACGAGAGCGGAATTGACCACAATTCCGATACAGCCACAACATCCAACACATCCACCACGCCCATACCAATCCTCGCTCCACCGTCACACGCGTCGACCACCACCACCACCAACACCACTGCTTCCTCTGCAGCTGACTCCGACACCGCCAACCTCTCATGCCCACATTGTCCACGCACCTTCACCTCACGCATTGGCCTGGTCGGTCACTTGCGAATCCATCGCACAGAGACTGGCGAACCAGTGCCTGGAGCACCAACCTACACCCACCGCACTCGCCTCCACGGCCCACACTGCACTCGCACCTTCACGCATCGCCTGGGTCTATTCGGCCACATGCGCATCCACGACGACCTGCGGTAGACAACCGCAGGTCACACCACACATTCCCTCACCACCTACCTCCTAGCACCATCACCCCACCAGACATCAACCCCCACACACCTCATGCACTCAACTGCCGCCTCCCACGCAAGTGGGATGTGTGCATCTCGACTCGATCCCCATGCGGCTTTGGCTGCACGGGGGACTTGTGTTCGAGACTATCCCGACACGTCAAGCGTCGTGGATAGGAAGGTTGCTGATAGAGGCCCGCTATCGGTTCACGCAGTTCGTCACGTTGTGTGTGTGTTGTGTGTAGTGGCGGACTGGTGGGCTGGGGACGGGCTGAAGCAGCACCTTTCACGGCCCTCTCACGCAAGTGGGAGACACGCCGTTCTACCCCCGTTGTGTGAAATCCTGGTGTTTGTGTGTATGGGGGGCCAGGTCGTGCTGTGGCGCGCGCAGGCATGGTCAGTCGACCATGTCAGCCACCGCGCCCATTCCCCACTCCAGTCTACTGACCGGCTCGGACAGTGGCTGGGGTGTGGGAATGGGAAGGGAGAGTGAGGTCGACGACTCAGCGCACTTTCTCCTCACTATAATCAATCTGACGCGCTTGAAGCTATCACGGTGCGCTAAAAGCCGTGGCTTGGAAGGTTGCCAACTGACGGGGTACCTTGGACCTCCTCCTTCACTGGAGGCGGTCTGAGAGTCAGGCTGCAATGGCTCCTTTTTAATGTGGCCTTTATGGCACTCCCACCACAGAGTGGGATCCGAGCCAGGCGTTGGCGGCACGCCCAGGTGCGGCTTCGGTCGTGCCAGCCTCCAAATCTCTCTTGTGTTGGTTGAAATCCTGGTTATTGTTGTGTGGACCAGGGGGTGTGGTGGAACGCCAAGGTGAGGATCCGTCTGAGCCATCCACCTGCGGCCTCCCTCGTCTCCGGTCTTCTTGACTCTGTCTTGACACCGGGCCGAGGCGGGGGAGGAGGAGAGAGTGTAGGTAGATGCTACGCAAGTCTACTGGCACTATAAACCCCTGCGTAAGTCACCGTCCCTGCTCCCACAATGCAGTCTGTGGGGCACACGGTGGTCATCGTCGAAATCGACGGACGAACTGTCGTGTCGTGTGTGTGTGTGTGTGTGTGTGTGTGTGTGTGTGTGTGGTGGGGGGGGTGTAGGGGTGTCCAGCGGTGGGTTCACGTGATGGTCGTAGTGGTCGCTTACTTGCTCGCAGTTGAGACTACACCAAGCGTCCATTTGCTGGCACCCAACTCTCACCTGTGGCTCCACGTAGCTGGGCTCTGCTCAGCGGCCACACCCCGGGCAACCGTCTTGGCCGGCGGGCTAAACCAGGTGAGGGCGCTGTGCACTTGTGCCGAGTGCACATCGTACCGCGGACTCCGCTGGATGGATGGTCGGATGAAACACTGCGCCGGCATCGTCGAGACGAGGCTCTGCCTGGTACGCCGTTGGATAACTGCTGCCGGGACGGGTCTCTGCATCGCCTTCGCTGAGACGCGCCCACACTCGTTGACGGAGACCGCGGACTCAAGGCACATTCGGTCGTTCTCCACTACGAACATAAAAGTCGTGGCCATATAGTGGGATTCGGTCTCGCCAACCAGGCACATGGGCAGCCCGACTCAGGGACGGAACTGCCCGCCCCCATGAGGGGAAGGGCCTAGAAAAGGTGGTCTAAAAAATGCTGGGCACCACGACGTCTGCAGGCCAGCCAAGGCCGCAGATGCCATCAACACGGTCGAAACAATTAAAATCGAAACTAGAACAATACCAATTACAACAACAACAACAACCATAATCATCCTACTCATCCTACCTCTCCTTCCTCTAACTCTGTCTATTCTTCTGCCTAAACTTCTCCTTCGTCACCTTCTTCTCCACCTCCCTCCCGTCGCAACACTCGTTGTCACCAGACTGGCAGGGTGAGCCCGCTCACTCTGGCAGCATGGAATGTTCGTTCCCTTTTAGACAGTCCGAGGAGCAACCGACCGGAACGGAGGACGGCGCTAGTGGCACGAGAACTGGCGCGCTACAAGGTGGACATCGCCGCACTCAGCGAGACCCGATTCTCCGAACAAGGGCAACTGGAGGAGGTGGGTGCCGGCTACACCTTCTTCTGGAGTGGTCGACGCAGGGCAGAGCGACGAGACGCGGGTGTCGCCTTTGCCATCCGGACCGACATTGTGGGACGTCTGCCCTGTCTACCGAAGGGAATCAACGATCGCCTGATGAGCCTCCGTCTGCCTCTCCGCCGGCGAGGAGGCAAATTCGCCACCATCATCAGCGCCTACGCTCCGCCGATGACCAGCCCCGACGACGCCGCCGGAAGAGACAAGTTCTACGAGGACCTGCACGCCCTCTTGGCGACTGTGTCGAAGGCGGACAAGTTGATTGTCCTTGGTGACCTCAACGCCCGCGTCGGCACAGACCATACTGCCTGGAGAGGAGTGCTGGGTTCCCATGGTCTCAGCGACTCCAACGACAATGGTCTGCTGCTGCTCCGCACCTGCGCAAAACACCGCCTCATCCTGACGAACACGTTCTTCTGTCTGCCGGAGCGAGAGAAGGCCACCTGGAGGCATCCTCGGTCGCGTCAGTGGCACCTGCTGGACTATGTCCTCGTCCGGAGGCGAGATCAGCGGGACGTGCTGGTGACGAAGGCGATCGCGGGTGCTGACGGGTGGACCGATCATCGACTCGTCATCTCGAAGATGCGTATTCGCCTACAGCCTCGCAGGAGACCACAAGGTAAGCGACCCCCAGGTAAGCTGAATGTTGTCTTGTTGTCCTTGCCCGCTCATCATCTTCATTTCAGCAATGAGCTAGCTCAACGGCTAGACAACCTCCCCATCGCCGATGCCGCCGCCGCTGCCGAGAACGCGTCCGTGGAGAACCGCTGGTGTCAACTGCGAGACACAGTCCAGTCGACGGCACTCGCCGTTCTCGGTCGCGCTCCCCGCCAACACCAGTACTGGTTCGACGACAATGACGCCGCCATCAGAAATCTGCTTGCTGAGAAGAACCGCCTAAACAAAGCCTACGTAGATCACCCCACTGAGGATAACAAAGCTGCCTTCTACCGCAGTTTCCCACAGCTTCAGCAACGACTGCGCGAGATGAAGGACGCCTGGACTGCTCGCAAAGCTGAGGAGATCCAAGGCTACGCGGACCGCAACGAATGGAAGAACTTCTTCTCCGCGATCAAAGATGTCTGCGGTCCGCCGACGAAGGGCACTGCTAATCTCCTCAGCGCCGACGGCAGCGCTCTCCTGACTGAGAAGACACAAATCCTGCAGCGATGGGCCGAGCACTTCCGAGGCGACCTCAACCGCCCTTCCGTCATCTCCGACGCCGCCATCGCCCGCTTGCCGCAAGTGGAGACCAACGTGGACCTCGACCTCCCGCCATCTCTCCAGGAAACCATCAGGGCCGTGCAGCAGCTCTCCAACGGGAAAGCACCCGGATCGGACGCAATCCCTGCTGAGGTCTACAAGCACAGAGGTCCCCTAATGATGGATCAACTGACTGCGCTCTTCCGAGGGATGTGGCGTCAAGTTGAAGTCCCGCATGAATTCAAAGACGCAAATATCGTGCACCTTTACAAGCGAAAAGGGAATCGCCAAGTCTGCGACAATCACCGCGGCATCTCCCTGCTGAACATCGCCGGGAAGATCTTCGCTCGCATCCTCCTCAACCGTCTCAATAACCATCTGGAACAGGGCGTTCTGCCTGAAAGCCAGTGCGGCTTCCGTCGTCATCGTGGGACCACGGATATGATCTTCGCCGCCCGCCAACTTCAGGAGAAGTGCCGGGAGATGCGGACCCACCTGTACTCTACTTTCGTGGACCTGACAAAGCCTTCGACACGGTGAATCATGAAGGACTGTGGAAGATCATGCAGAAATTCGGCTGTCCGGAGCGATTCACTCAGATGGTGCGTCAGCTGCACGACGGTATGATGGCGCGAGTCACGGACAACGGAGCTGTCTCAGAGGCATTCGCAGTGACCAACGGAGTGAAGCTGGGATTCGTGCTGGCACCCACCCTCTTCAGTCTTATGTTCTCTGCCATGCTGATGGACGCCTACCGCGACGAACGCCCTGGAATCCGCATCGCCTACAGAACGGATGGTCATCTCCTGAATCACCGGCGCATGAACTTCCAATCGCGTGTATCCACAGCCACCGTGCACGAACTCCTCTTCGCCGACGACTTCGCCCTTAACACCACCTCGGAAGAGGAAATGCAACGCAGCATGGATCTGTTCTCCGCCACCTGCGAGAATTTCGGTCTGATCATTAACACGCAGAAGACGGTGGTGATGCACCAACCTCCGACCAACTCAGCCACAGCCCCCAACGCGCCGCCGCAAATCAACGCGAACGGAAATCAACTGCAAGTGGTGGAGAACTTCCCGTACCTGGGAAGTACCCTATCTCGCAGCAGCAAGATTGATGACGAAGTTGCCAACAGAATCTCGAAAGCCAGTCAAGCATTCGGACGCCTCCGAAGCACAGTTTGGAATCGCCACGGTCTCCAGCTGAGCACATCGCTGAAGATGTACAAGGCCGTCATCCTGCCGACGCTACTGTATGGAGCGGAGACTTGGACGGTGTATACGAGGCAGACACGCGGACCGAACCACTTCCACCTCAGTTGTCTCCGTCGCTTCCTGAGGCTGAACTGGCAGGATCGAATCCCCGACACGGAAGTGCTGGAACGGACGGGAATCCTCAGCATCTGCGCCATACTGAAACAAATGCAGCTGCGCTGGAGGGCCACCTGGTGCGCATGGACGACGACCGACTACCCAAACAACTCTTCTACGGAGACGTCGCCACGGGTTCTCGTCGTCAAGGAGGCCAAATTCGCCGTTAAAAGGATACAATGAAGTCCTCCCTGAAGCGCCTGCAAATCAACCCGACCAACTTGGAAGAGCTCGCTCGCGATCGTCCGCCATGGAGGAGAACAGTGAAGACGGGCGCTGCTATCTACGAAGCCAACCACAACGCCGCCGCCAAAATGAAACGCGAAGCCCGCAAATCACCATTTCGCCCAGTAAGTAACGCTGCCGCACAACCGCACCCTACGTGTCCCCGATGTCAACGGACATTCCGGGCACGAATCGGACTTTTTGGACATCTTCGGATCAACTGCACCTCTCGACATGCTCCAGCCATCGTCCCCCCGCCCGCGTCCTCCTCGTCCTCTCTGCCGTCAACTAAATCTGACACTCCTTCTTCACCACCACTTCCATCCCCCTCCTTCTCCTCCACTGCCCCAGCGGCGGCCGTTTAGACTGCCGTCTCACACATCACCAACCACGACACAATAACCGCCACCACCCCCACCTCTCCCGATTCCAGTGATGAGGATCAGGACTACACCTGCACTCACTGCGACCGCACCTTCACCTCTCGCATCGGCCTGGTCGGTCACTTGCGAATACATCGCACAGAGACTCACCGCACACTCACCGCACTCGCCTCCACTGCCCACACTGCCCTCGCACCTTCAGGCATCGCATGGGTCTATTCGGCCACATGCGCATCCACGAGAGCGGAATTGACCACAATTCCGATACAGCCACGACATCCAACATATCCACCATGCCCAGACGCACCCTCGCTCCACCGTCACACGCGCCGACCACCACCACCAACACCACCGCTTCCTCTACAGCCGGCACCGACACCGCTGAACTCTCATGCCCACATTGTCCACGCACCTTCACCTCACGCATCGGCCTGGTCGGTCACTTGCGAATCCATCGCACAGAGACTGGCGAACCAGTGCCTGGAGCACCAACCTACACCCACCGCACTCGCCTCCACTGCCCACACTGCCCTCGCACCTTCACGCATCGCATGGGTCTATTCGGCCACATGCGCATCCACGACGACCTGCGGTAGACAACCGCTGGTCACACCACACATTCCCTCACTCCCTACCTCCTAACACCATCACCTCACCGGACATCAACCCCACACACCTCATGCACTCAACTGACGCCTCCCACGCAAGTGGGAAGTGTGCATCTCGACTCGATCCCCATGCGGTTTCGGCTGCACGGGTGACTTGTGTCCGAGACTATCCCCACACGTCAAGTGTCGTGGATAGGAAGGTTGCTGATTGAGGCCCGCTCTCGGTTCACGCAGTTCGTCACGTTGTGTGTGTGTTGTGTGTAGTGGCGGACTGGTGGGCTGGGGACGGGCTGAAGCAGCACCTTCCACGGCCCTCTCACGCAAGTGGGAGACACGCCGTTCTACCCCCGTTGTGTGAAATCCTGGCGTTTGTGTGTATGGGGGGCCAGGTCGTGCTGTGGCGCGCGCAGTCATGGTCAATCGACCATGTCAGCCACCGCGCCCATTCCCCACCCCAGTCTACTGACCGGCTCGGACAGTGGCTGGGGTGTGGGAACGGGAAGGGAGAGTGAGGTCGACGACTCAGCGCATTTTCCTCACTATAATCAATCTGACGCGCTTGAAGCTATCACGGTGCGCTAAAAGCCGTGGCTTGGAAGGTTGCCAACTGACGGGGTACCTTGGACCTCCTTCTTCACGGGAGGCGGTCTGAGAGTCAGGCTGCAATGGCTCCTTTTTAATGTGGCCTTGATGGCACTCCCACCACAGTGTGGGATCCGAGCCAGGCGTTGGCGGCACGCCCAGGTGCGGCTTCGGCCGTGCCAGCCTCCAAATCTCTCTTGTGTTGGTTGAAATCCTGGTTATTGTTGTGTGGACCAGGGGGTGTGGTGGAACGCCAAGGTGAGGATCCGTCCGAGCCATCCACCTGCGGCCTCCCTCGTCTCCGGTCTTCTTGACTCTGTCTTGACACCGGGCCCAGGCGGGGGAGGAGGAGAGTGTGTAGGTAGATGCTACGCAAGTCTACTGGCACTATAAACCCCTGCGTAAGTCACCGTCCCTGCTCCCACAGTGCAGTCTGTGGGGCACACGGTGGTCATCGTCGAAATCGACGGACGAACTGTCGTGTGTGTGTGTTTGTGTAATGGGGGCCAGGTCGTTCTGATGGCGCTCGCAGGCAAGGTCAGACGACCATGCCAGCCGCCTCGCCCATTCCCCACTCCAGTTACTGACCGGCTCGGACAGCGGCTGGGGTGTGGGATTGGGAAGAGAGAGTGAGGTCGACGACTCAGCGCAATTTGTCCTCACAGTAAACAGTCTGACGTGCTTGATGCTATCTCGGTTCGCTAAAAACCGTGTCTTGGAAGGTTGCCAACTGACGGGATATCTTGGACCTCCACCTCGACTTGAGGAGGTCTGAGGTTCGGGCTGCAATGGCTCCTTTTAAATGTGGCCTTTATGGCACTCCTACCACTGCGTGGGATCCGAGCCAGGCGTTGGTGGCACGCCCAGGTGCGGCCTCGGCCGCGCCAGCATCCAACCTCTGATGTGTTGGTCAAAATACTTGATATGTGTTTGTGGAGCAGGCGGTGTGGTGGAACATCAAGGTGAGGATCCTTCCGAGCCATCCATCTGCGGCCTCCCTCGTCTCCGGTCTTCTTGTCTCTGTCTTGACACCGGACTCAGGCGAAGGAGGAGGAGGGAGTGTAGGTAGATGCAGCGCATGAATACTGGCACTATAAACCGCTTCGCAAGTCATCGTCCCTGCTCCCATTGCTGCTGCAACAGTGAGGCACACGGTGGACATCATCGAAACCGATGGTCGAACTGGCATGAGTTTGTGTGTCTGGAGGCATCAAGGGATGATGCAAAATTCCATGTGGGACTGCAGTGTAGATCGAGATCCCCTCCGCTCTTAATCTGTAGTTCTAATGCTAATCGGTTCACCTATTCTTCTGCGAGGCTTCTTGTGGCCGACACCTGGTTTACGATTGATGCGCGACGAACGCAGATTCGATCGCAGTCCGTGGACGTAGATTCCGCATGTAGCCGAATACGCACAGGGGTGTCCCTAGATGATATTTTGATATTTATGAAAATAGAATGTTATTGGTATTACTTAAACATTGCAGGCTGTTGGAATGGATCAGGATACAGGGCGGAGACTTTCACAGCACCAGGCGGATCAGCTGATATCAGCAACGACTTAACATCTCGGACCTCGTTGTCGAAGAAACCACTGGAGTCGCTCGAAAGATAGCTGGAGCTGCAAGCATTCGCATGTAAACTTCTGCGTTTCTTGATGTTCCTTCTTTGATCCGCATGTTAAGAAATAAAATAATTGCAATGTAACCTGTTTTGGCGTTTTTTGAAAACGTTGAATGGTGTGGAGTGCCCTACAACTAAGGCGACCGATTAATAACGTTTTTATCTCTGAAAGGAATGAAATGAATGAATCAGTTATTTTTTACGAGGGAGATGCTCATTTTGTCGAACTAATGCATGGCTTAGGGGAGAAATCATTGTCGCCAGCGGATATGATACTTGAGAATAATTAGACGTAGTTCTGGAGATGTTCTCACCGCCAGGTGTCCCCAGGGCAAAAAACATGACATCCCATTTTTATTTTAAAAAAACACCAAAAGGGTGTAAATTGTTCAACACATGGGCTGAAAAATAATCTCTAGCATATCTCTGCGAGGACTGAGGGATGTGTTCGAGGTATGTTTGGGAAGGAGGTGCCCATTTGCTGACGTAGTGAGCAACACTAGTAAGATCGCAAATCGTAGACCTTGTGTTAATATAAAGGGCAAACGTACAACTTACGGAGGCGAAAGGCTACAGGAACAGTTAGCGCGTGGATGGCGGACCTGGCACTATGAATTAGGACAGATGTCACCAAGTCTGAATAGTGTCCCACTCTTTTAAGCAAATATAGCCCACCCCACGAAATGCGTTATACTGTTGTGTGAGTTACTTTCGGGCTTCGCTATTGAGGGAATTCTGCATAAGTGACTATGACCTGATATATCATGGAACTTTACCCTCCTTGGTAGTCGGTCTACGGAAGATGTTGGCGGCATGTACGCTGTCTGTCTTCGTAGCAGCAACTGATCCGTTACTTCCTCTGAGAAAGATTTAGCGGTTAGGCTGTCTCGGCACATATGCTTAGCAAAGATTTCACCGAGCACGACAAGCTCACATGAATGATTTCAAGGGTATTTGAGAAAACGCATGTTCAAACATAGCCCTGGTTAGTGATTTGGCTGCAACCAGATATACGATTAACTGAATCGGCACTAACTACGTGAGAATACCCTGCTGCATGATGCGTACCAGGTGGACAGTCAGTTATCAGCGGCGCACCTCGAGTTTGTGGGCCCTGGACCGTGAGGTGGCCTGCGCGCCTGACGAAAGAAAATCGATCGTGCTCGATGGATGACGCAGCTGGCAGATTTCGCCAGATGGCCGAATGCTGAATGCGAGTAGAGGCACCTCTAGATGACCTTGGCAGCAGGTAGTCAGTGGCGTGCGCAGTCGTTGAGCGTGTACGTACCTGAACAATGACAGTGTCCCTAAAACCGCTCAAGCGGCACATGCGCTGAAAAACATGCGGACTAGGTCGGGGTTTGTCTGGTGTTAATTGGAGACGTGCGTTCAGGGAATGTCAAAATTGGGTCCGACTTTCAGACATACGTAGACGTTTTCCTTGCTAGATATCCACATTTCCATTAAAAATATCAGTTACCGATGTCAGAAATGCCAGAGTCGGTGTAAAAACAAAAGGCTGTTTTATAACTTAAAACACGGGTAGATCGCCGTCAGTCAAAATTTGGACATATTTACTCTACAGATCATGAAACGAAGTGGGAGTATTTGCAGTGTGATCTTAGAGGAATTTCAGACTATGCATATTTCCCCCTCTGTTCGACCCCCAACTTCAATCTGCTGTTTTCCTTGTTCGAAAATGAACTTTAAAACTCAAGTGAGCATTACTTTCGCCTTAGTAATCGAGTGATTTTCCTCACAGTAAAATAACACTGTTAAGGAAACGCCAATTCTGAAAATTAAGTGGAGGTGTCACGTTGGTCGGCCTCCAACGTGAGACGCCACTTGGGATTTCTGGTCGATGAAGTGCATTTTATGCTTTGACAATGGAGAGCCGATCAAGCTCTTCGGAAAGGCAGCATCTTAGTAAACCTGTTCCGGTGAACCCATCTTCTTCTTATTCTTCAAATAATCAATCCGGATCTCTCAACTTTGCCAATCTGAACAGATCGGGGTCTGTTTGGCATTAATTGGAAAGGGGCACTCAGCAAATTTCAAAATTCTGTCGACTTCAGCCTGCCAGGCAAGCCGCGCTACTAACAAAAATTTCAGTTTCCAAAGTCATAATATTGCCAAAGTCATTTTTGGGAAAAAATGATGATGTAAGTAATCGAAAAACAGCTAGATCATAAGCAGTCACAATTTAAACATATTTACACGGGAAATAGTCAAACGAATCAAGAAAAGCTGCAATGAATGCGGGCCTCATCAATATGAACATGCGCATGATAGCATAGGAATTGCAGCTTATAAAAATTTCACCCTCTGTACGTCCACGACATCAGTCTGTTTCTCTCCTTCAGCAAAAAAGAATCCGGAAAATCAAGTGAACATTATTTTCGCTCCAGCGCTCGAGTGAATATCCTCACACCAAAATTACTCTGTTAAGAATGCTTCACTTCTGAAAAATAAGTGGGT
>CACRXP010000666.1:86970-118483 GCA_902702965.1 Spirometra erinaceieuropaei
TGCGGCCTCCCTCGTCTCCGGTCTTCTTGACTCTGTCTTGACACCGGGCCCAGGCGGGGGAGGTGGAGAGAGTGTAGGTAGATGCAGCGCAAGTCTACCGGCACTATAAACCCCTGCGCAAGTCACCGTCCCTGCTCCCACGGCTGCTGCAGCTGTGGGGCACACGGTGGTCATCGTCGAAACCGACGGACGAACTGTCGTGTGTGTGTGTGTGCACGTGTGTAATATACTAGTTTAATTCTCGCATTGGCCTGGCCGGGCACTTGAGAATTCATTGCACAGATACTGGGGTACTAACACGCGCTGGACACCGTCGCCCCCGCTAGCCGCATTTTCCTAACACATTCACCCATCATATGGGCTTTCTCCTTTGTATGCGTCTTCATGAAGACGTACAGTGAATCCCCGCTGGCATGACCACACTACCACATATTTCCCCATCAACACGAACACCTCCGACGTGTGACATCACCGACAACTCTCACATAATCAAGAAATGAGCCCTTCAGGTCCTTTTTCCTTGCGGCTCCTCTGATGCATGTGAGATCTCATCCTGTGAAATTTCAGTGTGTACGCAGGGGGGGAGGGTCAGGTCGCGTGTGTATCACACACAGATGAGCTGTCTTCAGTTCTGTCAGCCACCTACTTCAATCTCAGCACCATTTGTGTGACCGGCCCGATCAGTCAGCTAGTGTATAGAAAAAGGAGAGAGCAGGTGAGGTCGACCGGCAGCACATAATCTCTCGTTGTAAATAACCTGACTCAGTGGAAAATATCACGGTTTGCTAAAAGTCTTGGCTTGGAGAATCGCCAGCTGACGCTTCAACTCGGGCCACAGGATCAATCCACTTGTGTGTTTCTGTGGAGGGGCCGACAAGTGCACTGAGAGTCAGGCTGGAATGACTCCTTAATACGGCCTCTATGACTTTACCATTCAGTGCGATCCCCACTGCCCCTTTTTTCTACTTTTATATAATCCCGATAAGTGGACGGTGTGGAGTAGGATGTGTGGTGATATGCCTAGGTGCGAGTTTTTGCCCTGCCAGTAACCTGCCTCCTCCCCCCTCTCCCAGCGTCCAGTTTTCTTGACTCTCTCGTGGCGCCGGGTTAAGGGGGGGGGGGGAGGAGAGGGTGCGATAGGTGCAGCACAAGTCTACTATCGCTGTAAACGAATTTGCGCGCAAGCTACAATCCCTGATCCTCCCCTGCTGCGGAGCATACGGTGGACATCGTCTGTAACCACGGTTTAACTGTCGTCGTCTATCAGGTGGTTTGTGTATCAAAGTTCAATGTATTTTAGAAGTGCATCAAAAGCTCACGACGTCGTATGTTTTTCCGATTTAAAACTTTCACGAGACGAACAAGAGAGTCCATGTCACAAATCTGAAGAGCATTTCGCTCGGAAAATATCAGTAGACGATCCTCCAGACTGATAAAAGCTGGAAGACGAAGGTAAGATGTGGTTATGTAGACCCACCTGATGGATACAACACTATTGGGATGGAGGTTGAGGGTTAAGCTTAGGGGGTTAGAGTTAGGGGTTAGGGTCATAGATGAAGGTTAGGGGCTACGGCGACTATTTCTAAACCACTTTAAGTACAACCGCGCATTCCCGACAGCTTTTCTTTCGCACACAACTACGTGACCTCGTCGGTTGTGCGCCCCCTGGCCACACTTGTAAAGACCATTTTACCATCGGTACCGTATTAAAAGGTGGCTAATGCTTGTTTACTTAGTGGGGGCTGCATAACCACATCTAGGAAGCAGTTGCGAAGGAGACATGATCATTGGAACAAGAGTTTTATTAGCCTGCCGTTTCGGACTGACAGTCGAATCAGAATCAGACAAGGGACAAAGCAACTATGTCGGGGAGACGGGAAGACTCCTTTAAACGCGGATAGCCGAAGACGCAGCAGCAGTACGTAGGAAAGACACCAGCTCCCACGTCACGGCACACTCGACGGGGCCCGAACACACGTTCAATTTCGGTGAGACCAAAATGTTTGCAAGAGGTGAAAACCTCGTGAAGCGCGAACTGCTCGAGTCATGGTTTTTTGGTTATTGGTCGATAAGCAATCGCAGTGACCCCAGCGCTCCATATTTCGCGCTGAGACTTTGCCTAAGCAACTTGGTTACACACACGGCAAGCACACGGATGACCACTGTTCCTGGTGCCAGCGTTGGCGAACAAAATCGCCCAGGAACCCACACCGATAGTGAGATTCCTGTAATTAGCGACTCAACTGTGGGCCATTAGGCGATTTTCGCGCCAAATGCAACCACGTGCGATGAATGCGGGAGTCGATAATTTTGGCTGACAGGCGGAAGCATAGCAACTGCAAGCTGCAACACCTGGTCAATCAAATAATTATCGCACCACGTGCAAATATCTGTAATGCATTTGGGATCTGATAATTCTGATAGACATGCAATGACACAGCAAATGCTTTCTATAAACACTGTAACACCTGTACGACTCACTACCCTTCTCTGATTCCGTCTCTAATGATGGATTCTAGTGTGAACTAGAAACGTCAGGCTAATAAAGTTCTTGCTCCAGTGGTTGTGTATCCATCTTCGCTTCCACCCAGCCACCATTCATCATACTACGGTTTAAAAAAATTGAAAGTTGGAGGTCGTTTCTTGCTTGCTCATCTCGCTAGCAATATTTTGATAAAGAAGGTTTAACATACCGACGGTTGGGAATTGTCCTAGGTAACGATTATTGGGCAGAATAATATGCGAATTACGCCTCCGCTTTGTATTCATTTCCCGACATTCTTAGTCGATGAATCAACTTCAATTTACTTTGACAGCCATCTAGCCAGCAAATTAACAGCCTCCTAGTTTTGGAAGGAGGGAGGGGATGCCGTAATTTAGTATAAAATTTGGTCAGATTTGCTTATGTAGCCCCACCTGACGTAAACAGATCCCAACCACCTGTAATACGGAACCGGGGTAATATAGGGTTTTTACAGGTGGGGCCGGGGGAACGCAGAAGCGAGAAGGTCAAGTAGTTTAATGCAAAATAAAAGCTATTGGGAATGCACGGTTGTACTTAGTGACTGAGAAATAGTTGCCCTAATCCCCAACTCTAACCCCTAACCCCAACCCCAACAGTAATGTGTCCATCAGGCGGGGCTACATAACCAAATGTAACCAAATTTTATACTAAATTATGGCATTCCCTACCTCCTTCCAAAACTAGGAGGCTTTTAATTTGATGGCTAGATGGCTGTCAAAGTAAATTAAAGTTGAGTCATCGACTAAGAGTGTCGGGAAATGAATACGAAGCGAAGGCGTAATTCGCATAATACTCTGCCCGATAATCGTTGCCTAGGACATTTCTTTACCGTCGGCATGTTAAAACTCCCTTATCAAAATATTGCAAGCGAGATGAGCAAGAAAGAGACATAAGGGGTGAAGAGAATGTCAATGACCGAATGTGACTGATCAGGGACTAAGTTATGGCCGCTTCCTGCTGTGCTTCGGCGCCGATTTGATTGGCCTCTCGAGCTCTAGAGACTTTGGTCTATTGCGCCAAGGAGTAGTCAGGTAAACAAAGAAAATCATGCAGCAGATAAAAAAGTTTCCTTATGTTATGATACAATTTGCGGTGTAAAAATTGTCCAAGGTTAGGATTTGGCCTGTGTACATAGACTTTCAGCTGTAGCAACAAGAAGGGCAGTCAGGCGGAGGGAGGCACTTTCCAAAAGTCGGATATTGGGCTTTCCGATGTCTCATTGAAGACTGTTAGTACTTGCACATATTATCTATCCATGGGTAAGGCGAAAATACGCATCTTCATTGACTATGCTTAATAGAATTGATTTTCAAGGGGCGCCTTGGGAAAAGCTATATTAAAAAAACGCTCCATCAGTCACAAAGGACCGGCATCAAAAGCATCTAGAATACTAGAAAAAGAGCATAATTCGCAACAGTGTTAGAACAAGTGTTTGTCCAGAAATCTCCTCCCTGATTGAGAATTTTCGACACAAGTGACTCTCACAGAATGCCCGATTGTAGTTTGGGCACGAAGACTCGACATATGTGTTAGATTACTTTCAATTTTTATGAGATTTTATCCTCCAGTGATGAAAACTTTGATCACAAAAATCTACACTGATCCCAAGCCTGTCCTTCTCTAAGCCAAAAGGCGTTCACTTGTGTTCAGCAACTTTTGGGCTTTAATTCTGACGCAATATTAGATCTTGTCGCAACCGGCTTCAATATCGTTAAAAACCTTAACATATCATCTCTTGGCGGTTCCTTGATCCAGGCAAAACACGTTGAATACTAGGAGCAAATGAGGATTGATTTTCGCGCGACAGCGCCCCCTGTAAGATGCTACCAGCAACTCTTTCTAAACTTTCCTTAGCCATCCCTTTGACAGCATGTTGTACTCCAGGTTGGATTTTTTTACACAGAGCGGCTGTGCCATGGAGCTAGCAAACGGATTGATAAACTTGAAAACTTCTCGATTTTAACCGGCAAAGTGGCGTGAAGAAGGAAGCGGCGCTCCCTCTGAGACGCTTCCACCAGGTGGCGGATGTTACAAACATACACTGACGCCGGCAGTTTACTTTCATAGAATCGAGTCCGGCGCTAAGCGAGTCAGCGACTCTTCCTCTCCCTCGCCAGCCTTAAGCGTCTAATGCTAACGCTGATGCCGGCTACTACAGTAGGTGTGTTAACTCCTTACGTGTTGACCGAAATTCTGAAATGCGTTTCATCCCGAAAAGACTACTTAAGTAGGGTTTTAAAATTAATCATCTTGCAACATAAATGCCAAGGAAGCATTTTATGTTGTCTACCGGACACCAACATGGTTCTCTAAAAGCCTAGGCCAACGGATACTAGCAACGGCCGAGGCAGTAGCTATACGGTTAACGAATCCGGTGTTATGTTGTCAGAAAACCCTGAATCAAGCGCTCTATCTGCCGTGGCCAATACCAACCCAAAGTGATGACGCCATGCCGCCTCAAATCCCTAATTACAGTGATGGTACTCCGTGTACTTAAATCAAGAATATCACTCAAAGACTCTCTTACCTCCCTCCTAACAACACCCGCGGTGTGAGGATGAGGAGTGTTAATGACTTAATAGCCATTGAGACATATATAAACACTGTTGATTTTGTACATTTTTATTCCTTCATGTAATTGTATTGCCCTGACGATGAATTACCGAAAACACGTGTTTGTCAACTTGACTTTTCAAATCTTTAATAATCCAGATACACCGGGATATCGGCTTTCGAACAAATATCTTTCCGGCAGTCATGCACTGTAAAAATGACTACTTATGTAGCGTGCATTTTTCTCGTTGATCTTCGACGCCCTTTAAAATGCAATTATATTTCACAAAAAACATGCATAAAAATATTCATTCTTTTTTCTCTTTCAGTGGAAAATTACACTTTCTTCCAATTTTATACCTTAAGGTATTGTATAATTTCATTTTAAGAAGTATCTAGTTATGACATTTTTAGTACCGTGAAATGCCCTTTCATAACATATCGTATCTGCGAATTTACTAATGTTGCTTGTAAAGTTTACAATGTGGCTCAAATCAACTGCTAAATTTCGTGAACCCCATATAGTCTCCACTTATTGCCGTAGAGAAATGCATGAATTTCCGTGCGCGGAAAAAGCGTGGTTTGTAGTTTGGAAACCTTGGATACAAGTGTAACGGCAGGTCATGTTTAGAATTATTCGAGAATTAGAAAGGTTTTTTTGAAGTCTAATTATACCGTTCTTTCAAGTTTAAAATTGGGAGATGTAATTTTCCTCCGAATGAATAAAATAATGAGTGTTTTTATGCAATGGTTTTACGAAGTATAATTGAATTTACAAAGGCATCGCAAATCAACGAGAAAAATGCATGCTACTTAAGTAATACGTTTTTTACATACCACGGTTTTTGCATGTGGCCGGAAAGAAGTCCATTCAAAAGCCGACATCCTAAGGTCACTGAATTATTATGGTGTTATGCTGCACGATGATTAATTGTACAACCCTATTTAAGTAATTTTCTTTAAGTCAAGAACGCTTCTTAGAATCCCGGTTAACATTTCATGAGTTCGCACACCTGATATATATACTTGTTCATTTCCGGGTGGAGTTACCCGTCATAAGCCGTCCTCCCTCATAGTCGTCACGTCAGCACAGGATCTCGTTCGCGCCAAAGTCGACCTTCTGGCCAGCACAAACTGCCGCACGTGAATGCGGTTTCATTGGTGATGGCGGCTTCGACACAAGTGTATTTACATGGTTTAAACTGACATCACAGTCGGTAGGTGAGGGGTGACTTGTCTTGTTTGAGGGTGGCGTTTTTCGAGCGCGTCATCTGGCGCGAACTGGCGGACGATTTCAACACCAAAGTGTCCTGCAAGTCTCGCAAAGTCAACCGACGTGCCTCCTAGGTATAGAGTCTCTTGCAATGGCGTGGAATGTTTTAATTACTCACTTAGGCAGTCGCGTAAAAGAAGAATGACAAGTAGTAACTAACTGTGGCCCTCTGGCTAGTCGTTTTTGACTTCAGACAATAGACAAACTTAACTGGTACTTTACATGCCGAAAAAAAATATTTTCAACCATATTAGACGTTTTCAGTTTCCTCATAAATCAACGCGAAGATAAGCTACTTCAGATTGGCTGTGAAAGTTTTAAGAGGCTCTATCGGACGCGGCGGAATGACCGTGTAACATGTTCGATTCGCTGACGGGAAATAAGTAGTATGGAAGTATTTGTTTGTATTTGCAGTACCCTCCGCACAGGTAGTAGCTAACAACTCAGACCAGTATTTCCTCGAATTTGCGTCGCCGAACAACACAGCTGGGGGGAGGGTTTTTTCACTTGCGAGTACCCCAGTATTCCTCAGTGGACCTCTCTGGTCGGAAGGACATACAGTAGGTGGGCTAACTCATGAAGTATCAACCGAAATTTCGAAAAGCGTTCTCGTTTCGAAAAGATTAATTAAGGAGAGCTGTAAAACTAATCATCATACAGCATAATTCTATAATGATCCAGTTACCTCAGGGTGTCGGCTTTCGAAAGAACGTATTACCAACTGCATGCAAGAACTGTAATCTGCAAAAAATGACTACTTATGTTGCATGTAATTTTCTCATTGATTTTCGATGCCCTTGAAAATTCTATCATATTTCATAGAAAATATGCAAACAAATATTCATTCGTTTACGTATTAGGTAGAAAATCACGTCTTCTTCCGATCTTCTATACGAAAGAAGGGTATAACTCGGTTTTTAAAAGCGTTTCACATTCCCGAATAATTTTGAACCCGACCTGCTGTTACACTTGAATTCGGGGTTTACAAACCACAAGTCGTATATTTTCCGTGTACGGAAAACCATGCATTTCTCTACGGTATTAAGAGGGGAACATATGAGGCTCATAAAATTAAGCAATAGATTTTAGCAATATTGGTAACTTTACAAGCCACATCGGTACATTCAGGTACATGACGTTTTATGAACTGTCATTTCACGGTATTAAAAAATCTCACAATCTGAAGCCTTTTTGAAATCATTTTTTTTCTTCTTTTAAGTAGAAGATTGGAGAAAACGTGATTTTCTACCTAATAAGTAAAAGAATGCATATTTTTATGCGTGTTTTCCATGAAATATAATTGAATTTTTAAGGGCATTGAAAATCGATAAGAAAATTTCTTGCTACTGAAGTAGTCATTTTTTGCAGAGTATAATCCTTGCATGCAGTTGGTAATAAGTTCTTTCGAAAGCCGACACCCTGACGTAACTGGATCATTATAGAATTATGCTGCCTGATGATTACTTTTACAACCCTACTTAATTAATCTTTTTGAAACGAGAACGCCTTTCGAAAATTCGGTTGACATTTCATGAATTAGCCCACCTACTGTAGATGCAGGAACTCGCCGGTTATGCAGGCCACCAAGCGCTTACTCATGGGAGAGTACCTGTTTCAATGTCCTACTCCCTCGACTTTGCAACAGTCTATGTTTGCTGATAGGATTTTCAGGACAGATGTCATTGTGTTGTTCCCCTGAAGACGATATTCGTCAAAAGCCCGAGAAACATATAAATTGACGAAGGTGCATTGAGAGAACACTGTTAAATGCCTGATATATAGCTTCGCGTAGGAAGCCACTGTCATCGCAAACGGACACAAAGGGATAAAGATTAAAGTACGGAAAACGCACCACCGTCAATGTTGCAAATCTGGTAGTGTCTGGTAGACGGAGTGGTTCCAGTTTGCAAAAGCCATTGTACGATGACAGAGTAGCCTTAGAGCGCGCAGAACATAACAACCACTGATAAGCGGAAGCGCTTGACAATCCAGGAGAGGACAATACCACGCGCCCATAGCTGCAGGTTTGAGTATGGCTGTGGCTCACAGGGCGGACTGCGTGGCAAATGCGCTGAAACGAAATGGAAGTCAGACTGACTCAAACTAGGAATTAATCAGGCTGTGTTGGGACTAGGTGGGTCGATAACGGCAGCCATCTTGAACGTAGACTCCCATGTCGGGTCGACCACTGCAGATAATCCTATCAAAATTCGCTTGACGAGCTCGGCTACTGTACTAATGCCTGCGACAGAGAAGAGAGAGTGAGGCCGAGTCCGCGAATACAAACGCACGGCAAATCCACGCATTCCTTACTATGATAAAACGGACGTGTTTGAATGCATGAAGACGCGCTCCATTCCCCACCTCCGGTCTTTTTGGCTCTGCCATGACACCGGGATAAGGAGGGGGAGGAGGAGATAGCGCGGTAGATGCAGCGTAGGTCTACTATTAAAATAAAGTTATTAATGTGCAAGCCACTGTCCCCGCTCTCACCCTGCCGTACAAAACACAGTGGACATCGTCGGTATCGATGCTCGAACTATCCGATGTATGTGGTATCTGAGTCGCCTCTTCGGTAGCCTGATGCCTGCAGTGGGAACCACGTCGTGTGCGTCAGGCGTATACATACTGTTCAGATTTGTGATCCTCTGTAACCGCGCCCACCTCCAGTCGTCTTGATATCGTCTTGCGATCACAGTAAGATGGTTGGGGGAAGAGAGGGTGTGGTAGATGCTGCGCAAATTCAATATTTCCGTTGACAGTTGACTTGTTTACTTTCCGGGGAAATTAATGAGCAAACTTGGAGTAAATGCTTTGAAATAGGCCTTTTAAGGCACGGTCCGAAATTTGATCTGAATATTTGAGCTGAAATCCATCACCTACTGCGTAAGAACCACGTACTATTCACAAACCACCAACAGGCAGCCTGAAAAGGTCTGTTCCGAAGGTTTTCCTCCAAGTTCACGCCTCGATTTCCCCGGAAATTAAAAGAAGCAGAGTGAAACTGGAGTTCATATGCCAGAAAACACACGGTAAATCTGGGGGACCCATTGATGAGCCGAACCCCTCGCACATGCGTCAGGCAGCGGCACAGGATCGACGAAACACTCGTGTCTGGACTTTTAGTTCGCATCTGTGTTGTCAGTACGCTAAATGATTACACAAATATATACTACTGGCTGCCTGTTGACGGCCTGTGAACATTACGCGGTTTTACTGCGGTGGCTGATGGATTTCAGCTAAAATATTCAGATCAAATTTCAGACCGTGCCTAAAAAGGCCTATTTCTAAGCATTCACCCCAAGTTCGCGCATTATTTTCCTCGAAAATTAAACAAGACAAGTGATCAGATGCTCCTTTAGCTACATTATGCTGCCCGAAATCCCAGATGTATTTGATTTTCTCGAAACGTTTTACCTTTTTAGCGACAGCGCTACAGGTGTTTGAAATTCTACAATCGATGAGCGCATGTTTAATCCGACAACATGAAAAACACCTTTTTAATCAGAGTCCCAGTGATGATAAAACTCAGCTACAGAATGCAGAATCTAAAACAGTTAATTGCCCCATAACAATAGCAAGGACACCTGTCAGATAAGTAGATCTTGTTGATGTGAGTCTACTGCAAGCCCCTAAGTGATCAATTTTCTCTCCGTGGGTGGTCTGAGTCTTCAGGTCTTTTATACATAGATACCTGCCGACTTTATTTGAGTGCCAAGATTCTGAAAAAAATGGCTGGAATCTGAGCAGTCCTGTCGCATTTCTGGACAGTCGGGTTTTACGAACGCCCTAAAAGTAAGAGCTGACCACGCTGTTCTGTCAATGCGCGGATTTGCATTCAAGATGCATTCCCACTAGGCAGGCAAATAAGACAAGCTGAAGGCCAAAATGGGAGATTTTTGTTAATGAAATATCCTCGCCACTATCTTGCTTCGTCACTCCTTATTGACAGCTGCTTTTGGCTTACAATGACTCCTAGTATGGTCAGATGTACTTAAAGAGATGGTGATTATCTAGGTTCAGCGAATATTCCCATGTTACAATTGAAATATCAAATTGGCGAACACGTGCTTTCGGTAACTCTTCATCAGGCCAAAACGGTTACATAGAAGTTTTAGTTATGCGAATTACATGGCTTATAAGTGATTCGGGGACAATTAACATCCATCGTTCCCACGCCAATCATCCCTCCCACGCCACTCGCATGACGAGGCGTGCTATGGCGTGGTCGGCGTGTCGTGGTCATTGGGTCAAGGGGGCGAGGGAGAGGGGGGCATAGGCTGTGAGTATGTCGGGTACGTTGTGCACACACCCTGCCATCAGGAGGTCTGGGCGACGTTGGAGTCGGCGTTGGCCACGGAAGACAGAGGACCTGTGTCAGAGTCTTTTGACAGCATAGCACTGGATTGGCTAGCCGTAGAGCCACTGCCTCGGCTGTAACTATCACCCGTTGGCGTAGGCCTTTGGAGAAGCTTGCTGGTGTCACGTGTACAACCTGAAAGGCTTCTCGGGCATCGACTCGGTGATTCGTATCGACAAGATGTGCGAGAATAGAACTTGAGATCGATTTTTTTCACCTCTACCTAGCCAGGCCGGTATGTATTCACGTACTCCCTTTTCCAGGTGCCTCGTTGTACGGCCACTGCATCCCGCTCCACAGGAGCAAGTGAATGGATCCGACGACAGTTCGACCATCAATTTCGATGATGTCCACCGTGTGCTCCACAGACTGCATTGTGGAGCAGGAACGGTGACTTACGCAGGGGTTTATAGTGCCAGTAGACTTGCTTAGCATCTACCTGCACTCTCTCCTCCTCCCCCGCCTGAGTCCGGTGTCAAGACCAAGTCAAGAAGACCGGAGACGAGGGAGGCCGCAGGTGGATGGCTCGGACGGATCCTCGCCTTGGCGCTCCACTCCGCACCCCCTGGTCCACACACAAATGACCAGGATTTTGACCACAAAACAATGGGGTGGTGGCAGTGGTCCAGTTGTGCGAAGAATGCCGACAACAGGGTCCGCCAGCGCACCCCGCAAATGTTGGCATTTGTTATTGCGCACAGATAACGCCTGCCAAAGTCCGATGTGGCCCCCGTGTTGGTCCAGCGGATCTAACACGTGGCCTGTTTGGAGGGCACAAGTGAATGGATAAATATACATCGATGTGGCCTGCAACGAGAGTCGGTCTTTACTTCCCAAGCGTAGGAGCCGAGAGTTCGTTAAACATACGAGTAAATTCGCAGCGGGGAAGCGCTAGTGATCGCTGTCTTCAGACGTCTTTTTACTTGGTCACTTGCTGCGTCCCCTTGAAAAGGCAGTCTTATAAATAAGTCCTTCTCTTCTGCAGTTGCCATGGTGGGCTTTGCAGTGCGCTCCCCATATTTCGGAGGATAAATCTTTCTGGGTGCCGGTTTTCGTGGAGTATATCCCGCAGCTGCTGAAGTTCTGCCTCCACAGTCTCAAGAGAGCAGATACGTCGTAGGTGTCCTCTGGGCGCGGGAAAATATCAGTTGCGTGACAGCATAGGTGAGATAGGTCGGCTGAAATCACGCAGTCTCAATTTGCTCTACTGAGGAAGTCTGCTATCTTCCGAGTTTAGTTGTGCAGCATGGTGAGCTGTAGCTTGATGTCACTCCGTTCAAGAACCCAGACCATTTGTACGGTTCGTGACCGATCTCATGAAATGTTGGCTGAAAATCTGAAATGCATTTTCGATTAAGAAGGATTACTTGGGCACGATTGTAATATTGATTATTCTGCGACATAATCTTATAACATTTCGGACTTGGTAGAATGTCAGCTTTTAAATGCACGGCTTTTCATAAAATAACTACTTAAGTAGCATGCATTTTCCTACTGATTTTTGATGGTTTTTCAAATTCAAATATATCTTTTGGAAACCACAAATAAAAATATGCTTTCTTTCAGTCAATTAATAGATAATCAAGTCTTCTTTTTGTTTTATACTCATGTAGCATGCATTTTTTACGTGGATTTTTGGTAGTCTTATAAATTTAAATGCATTTTATAGAAAACATGCACAGAATATGCTTTCTTTTGCTCTGTTGGTAGAAAATCACATTGTCTTCATGGTTCATACCCGAGGAGAGTGTATATTTGGGTTTTAAAAAGTTTCATATTATGAGATTTTTGAGACCGTGCGATGTCCATGCATGCAGGACCGCACATGTCCGTTTACCACTGCTCCGCATGAAATGTACAACATAGTCCGCATCCAATGCAAAATTTTGTGTATTCTATATGGTACCTTCTTAAATTCATAGAAGAATATGTGCTTTCCCTTACCCGAAAAGCACGAACGTTTTAGACTGAAACCCCTAAACGCTGATGTACTGATAGATCGGACTAAAAAATATACGGAAATTGGGAAACTTTCTCAAAACCTAAATATCACTTTCATCGGGTATGAAATATGAAGACAATGTGATTTTCTACCACACGCGCAAAAGAAAGAATATGTTTTTGCATGTTTTCCGTAAAATAACTTTGAATTTATAAGACAATCGAAAATCAGTAGGAGAAATCAATGCTACTAAGGAGTCATTTTTTTCTCCGAGTGTGGTTTGTGCAGGAGGTCAAAAATGAGTGCATTCAAAAGCCGACATCCTGGCGAGTTCGACATATTATAGGATTATACCGCAAGATAACTAGTATTACAACACCACATAAGTAATCATTCCAAATCTAATACGCTTTCCAGAATTTTGACCAACTTTTCATGAGATCGGTCACGCACTGTATCTGCTAACTTTGGGTAGTATAAGAAAACCCTTTAATTACAAATAATAACAGTAAGTGATTTGTTACACTGACCGTAGTGGTTTAACTAGAAACCTGGAAACGAATGCTTCAAGGATCTTGTGCCAATGAATGTTGCGGCTGCGTGGGTTCTTCATCGTTCCCCACACGTTTCCTGGGATAAAACTGCAATAACTCTGTAACAGCCAATGCAACTCAGCTGAGATATTCATATCAACTTTTGGACCGAGCCTGAAAAGCTTTCTTCTGAACAATTTACACTATGTGGAAACAAAAGCAGCAATGTTATACTGCCTTACTCCGTTTAACTTGAAACAGGCGCAGATTTGTGTTACTTGATGAGACAGTTTTTGAAACGACTCCTCACACATATGAGCTAAAAAGGACTATTCATAGATAAAATTAAGAACTCACCATGTTGAAGAAGGAGACACGATCGCCGGGACAAGAGCTTTATTAGCCTGACGTTTCGGATTCCTGCTGGAATCCATCATCAGAGACAAAAAAACAGAAACGGGTGGTTGCTGCAGAAGGGGCTGGGGTATTTATAGGATGCAGTAGCCATGCTGCCGCATACCTATGAACATTCACGGCTCCCCCCTTCATCCGAGATCGTCGCACTTGGTGTGATCAATGCTCGATGGCCGACATTCGAGTCGATAATTGCTTCAATTTCATCACGTGCGTTGGATGTTGGCGTGATGATTGCTCGACCATCTGACGCATCGACCCTGGTGTTGGGAAAAGTGTTCACCTCTGGGCCCCCCGCATGGCTTGTTACTCCGCCTAGGCGAAGTTTTAGCACGCAGTATGGAGTGGGAAGATCGTTGCACTTGTTGATGGACTGGGGGCCAGTAAAACATGATTCCAGTAGCTCCGGGCTCACGCGGTTGTTACCTCTTGCGAGAATTTCGGCCTCATAGAATTTGAACGTGTGGCCGGATCTCGTCGAATGAGCTGCAACTTGAGAGCTGGCGTCATTTCTGCGTACCGCTGCCGCGTGTTCGGCCATTCTCGTTCGGAGCTGTCTTCCGGTTTCTTTGACGCAATTGCTTTGTCCGCAACTGCACCAGATCCGATAAACGACTCCAGACGTTTCTAGCCATGGCAGTGGGTCTTTCGGTTTCATGATCAGACGCCTGATGGTTGCCTCCGGTCTGTGTGCCACTATAACCCCAAGTGATGCGAGAAGGCGGCCGACAGCTTCCGAAACGTTCTTGACATACGGAAGTGCCCGCCAAGACTTGGTGTCCGTGCGGTTAGGCCTTTCGTCCCTTTTGCGTATTCACCGGTCGACGAAGTTGCGCGGGTAGCCATTGGCTTTGAAGACCCGTCGGAGGTATTGTAGTTCAGCAATTTTGTCTTCCGGCTCACTGCAGTGCGTTTCGACACGCCGATAGAGCATCTTTACACAACTGCGTTTGTGGCTGATTGGGTGGTTACTGTTGAAGTTCAGTACTTGCATCGTATTTGTCGCTTTCCTGAACACTTTGGTTTTTAGTTCACCATTATCTTTGTGGCATACGAGGACATCCAGGAAGACCAGCTGGTTGTCCTCTTCCTCCTCCATCGTAAATTGAATGTCCGGGAAGACGGCGTTGAGATGTTCTTGGAATGTCAACACCTGATCCCGTTCGATGACGACGAAGGTGTCATCCACATACCGGGCCCAGAATTTCGGTCTGTGGTGTTGGAAGACCAGCGACTCTAACCGTTGCAGGACCGCCTCGGCGATGAATCCCGAAATCGGCGAACCCATTGGTTTGCCCTTCACCTGTTCGTAGATTGTCCCCTCGAACGTGAAGTACGTCCTGAGAGAGAGTTTCAGGAGCTGAAGGATTTGGGCGTGTCGAAAACGGTTCTCCGCTTCATCGTATTTGCTTTGTAGTAGCAGCTCAATTGTCCCGATCGCCAGGTCCTGGGGAATAGAAGTAAAAAGGGATGTAACATAAAAGATACCATGACCTCATTTGGATGGATGCTTACCCCTTTGAGTTACTCCAGGAATTGTGCTGACGAAGAGACCGTGGTGTCTGACTCAGCGGTCAGGAACTTGAGACGCCGGAACAGCCACTTAGCGAGTCCGTACGTTGGAGTCCCTTTGAGCGACACGATGGGTCGGAGAGGAGCGCCGTCTTTGTGCACCTTAGAAAGGCCATAGAATCGGGCCAAAGCCGTATCTTGGGGTCTCGCCATGCGTCTGTCGATCGGTGTTATTGCACCTGAGTTCTCCAAGGCCAACAACGTAGCATTAATTTCGCGTGTCAGCGCCTTTAAAGGGTTCGTTGCACATGGGACATAGAACTGTCGGTCCTCCAGTAGACCTTTGGCTTTTTGAAGGTAGTCTGTCCTGTCCAGTACAACTGTGGCGCGTCCTTTGTCCACTGGCACGATGACCAGGTCTTTGTCGGCCTCGAGTTCTCTAAGCGCATTACGTTCGACCTTGGAAAGCACTTCCCGCGGCCTGTGGGCCATCAGGAGAGACGACACTTGGTGTCGGATGAGGTTCTTAGTCTCCTCCGTTTCCTCCGTCTGACAAAGGAGGCAAAGGACGGACAAAGGAAGGACGTTCCAGATATCCTATCTGTTTCTACTCAAGAGTTTCAAGAAATACCGCCTTTTGGTTGTATCGAGTGGGGTGGCCGGCAAAAGATCTCACTTAGTATGTATTTGCGAAGAAGATCGATATTCATGGCGGTTAGTTGATCTCAATGACCCAGTTCCACTTAGATTATCGCGGCTAGTTCAGAATACCGGTCATAAAAGTGTAGTAATTTTCAACCGCTTCTGATGAGGATCTCTCTACTGGGAGTACAAAGTATCCAAAGCAGGACGTGAGAAAGGAGCTACGGTAGACTGAAGGTCAGCAGAAGTGTGTATGAACAAGAATGTTGAAAAAAATAATGTAAGAAAATGTTTCACAATTTGCAATCTAACCTCTCCCTCTCGACACGACAGTTCGACCGCCGTTGCAGACGATGTCCACCGTGTGCTACACAGCAAGGTGCAGAAGAAACGTTGGCTTGCGCGTGAATTAGTTTATAGTGATGGTAGACTTGCGCAGCATCTTCCGCACTTCCTTTCTCTTTCCCAATCCCAACTGGACACCGTGTCAAGACAGAGTCAAGAAGACCGGAGGTGGGAGAGGACATGGATGGCCTGGTTGAGCCCGCAGCTTTGCGTTCCACTCCGCACCCCCTGGTCCACACAGCAAATGACCAGGTTTTTAACCAACAACAACCACAACCCGACAGGGGTCAGAAGAATGAGGATGATGACTGGGCAGCCATACCCACCCCCTGCATACTGAGCGGGAGTGCGCGCGCATCTACCGTCAGAGAACTGCTAGCGCATACCAGGCTGCGAGGACCATGGCTTGCTGGTACTAACGTAGTACACGCTTATAGACCTTTTTCTTCCTTTTCAATATACTCTTGACGAGCAGGGCATGGTTATAAGCATCACCGGTAATACAGGCAGCCTTATACTTAATTTTAGGAAGTGTCGGTGTAGAATTTGAACACAGGAATAGGTATCCTCCGGGAATTTGACGCTAAGTCACCCGTAGTACGTTGGGGCGGGGGAGGGGGAGGTGTTTATACCCCCGTCCAACCTCTTAACGCAAAGCCTATACGAGTGTTTCGATGACTATGCAGAATAAAAGCTGGCCTCTCTTCTGACATAGACGACCAATCCCCACATGTCATATATGCCAGTCAAGTGAGAAGGAGCAATTTAGCCACCATGATACGGCTTGGCGTCGAATTGTCATTCAAAACTGTGTCTACGTTTGCAGTCACATTTTGATGTAGTAAAACAAAACACTCTTTGTGTCTCTACAACTGCGCTCCTCCGCATGACGCATCTGCGAGGCTTTCAGATCCCCAGCAAGGCGCCGAATCTCCTAGGTGCTATCTGATGCATACTTCAGTTTTAAGCTTTTAAGCTTTTTAATTTCCTCAAAAATTCAGGCGCCAAATTGGAGTAAATTCTTCGGCACAATCCTTCTCATGTTCTGCCCTAAGTTTCCTATAAACACTGGAGATGAAATTCATTAACTTCAGTGGAATACTCGGTTAATATTCACCTTCTTCTCACAGACGATCAGCGGTATATGAATACGTGCAGTAGCCTAATGAGTCGGGTTCTTTGAAAAGACAGAACGCACTTGATTAGAACAAATAGCCGGCGACGTTTCCAGCAAAAAGCCTTTCGTGAGCATAGTAAATGTCCGCGGAATATAACAGTGCATAGTCCAGGTGCGTGCTGCCTTCGCCGTCGTGGCATGATTTAAATAGATAATCTTGTCAAACAAATGTGTACGCACTTTAAAAGTAAACAGCACGCGCAGCGTGGTTGTTCACGAGGCCGTGATTCAGTACACTCTAGTGCATTCGAGGTCAGGCAGGGCTGCGCTGTCTGAATTAAGGTCGAACAAGCAGGTATTTATCTTTCCGCGAAGGAGACACGATCGCTGAAACAGGAGCCTTATTAGCCTGACGTTTCGGATTATCACTCGAGTCAATTATCAGAGACAGAGTCAGGTAAGGATTCGAGTGAGAATCCGAAACGTCCGGCTAATAAAACTCTTGTTCGTGTCTCCTTCCCCCTGGAACTCGCCTCATCGCTTCTATTAGCATTTTTACAAATATCACGTATTAGCACTTTGTTTGCCATTTTCATCCAGTGACTGACTGTGCCACGGGGGGGGAGTGCTTATACGCTAGTCTCGGTTAATTTCCTTATCAGTTGACACTCCTTTCCCTCCGCGTGGTTCGAACCCTGCTTGCGATCTCTTCACTATCCTAATCCAGCGAGTGGCCAAGTAGCCTTGCTAATGGAATTGTTCCGACGGTGTGGAACTCCGTCGGTTCCACCACAGTGGCCATGCACTGTGAATTATCACGCGGTACCCTCCGTGGCCTTCCAGTTGTGATTGCACACCCCGTATCCTCTTAATCCAGCGAGTGGCTGCGTCGGGTTGGCGGATTATGTACGCACCGCCTTCACGCGCTTCCCTGTGCGTGCTTCGTGCTCTACTTACGCTCTCTTTCTTCCCTAATCCGGCGAGTGGCGAAGTTATGTATGCTAAATAAGATTGTTTTAGTAGGCTAACCTCATGGTATCAAGTAAGTGCGGCTGCAGAACCAAACCTCGCCGTTGTTTGGTGCGGGATCCGAATCTTAGGCCTCTTTTAATTTCAAATGCATTAGCAGCTGGCGGGTGGACAGAATGTGTTCGAATGAGACCCTAAATAAAACAGTGAGGGGCAAACGCTTATTTGACATGTTTATATACCATATTTCATATGGCTTAATAGGTACTGATGATCGGTAACAATCGCGAAACAGCTGACCTCAGCAGTGCTCGCCAGATTAGGCAGTTTTTTCCCACTGAGCGGTCTCAAGACGGGACTGGGTCAGTAAAATTTGGTCGACAGCCTGGGTACCGCATTCGGAACAAAAACAAAAACAGACTTCCCTTCCCCATGTATCCATCCACTTCGAGATATTCAAAAAATCTTTCTCAGGGACTGAAGAACAGCTAGCAGCACTGACCGACGGATGCAGCACAACGTCTTGGCGCAGCGGCTACAGAAAATGCATCATTGAAAGCACTCTTTCTAGGTTCTCCCTGTTAGTGTCCAGCTTTTAAATGCGCTAATTTCCGGCCGCCTAAAAAGCACCCTTTATAAAAATAAATACCTCAGAAGCATAAACTTTATCTACTGATTTTCGGCTTTGCTATAGACTCAAATACATTTTATAGAATACATTCATAAACTATCATTTTCGCCCTCATTTCGTATTTACTTACGGAGCGGAGACCTAAAATGTCTACTTTATCTATGTCAAGAATCTCAACCACATTCATCTAACATGCCTCCGAAGAATACTAGAGCTGAGATGGCAAGACAGGATCCCCGACACGGAAGTCCTAGAACGAACCGGCATTCTCAGCACTCACGCCATGCCGAGGCAAGTGCAACTACAATGAGTGACCGATCTCATAAAATGTTGACTGAAATACTGAACTGCGTTTTCGATTAGGAAGGAGTACTTGGTTGCAGTTGTAATACTGATTATCTTGCGGCATAATCCTATAATATTTCGGACTCGGCAGGATGTCGGCTTTTAAATGCATTTCTTTTCAATCTCCTGTAGAATGCGTGCTCGGTAAAAAATGATTACTTAAGTAGCATGCATTTTTCCCATTGATTTTCGATGGTCTTGAAAACTCAAATATATTTTATAGAAATCACAAACAAAAATATGCTTTCTATTAATCAGTCAATAGAGATCACGTCTTCTTTATATTTTATACTTAAGAAAGGAGTATAATTAGGTTTTAAAAATGTTTTATAATTGCCGAAAAATTTGGAGCCTGATCATTCGTTGCATTAGCGCTTAGCGATTACACTCTACAAGGTGCATGCGTTCCGCGTAAAAATCCCATATTTTTCTCTGTCAATAAAGAGATATCATAGAGCGTCCATAAAATTTTGCAATGGATGCGGACCATGTTGTACATTTCATGAGGAGCAATGGTAAACGGCCAGGTACAATGCCATGTGAAGGGACATATCGCGGTCTTAAAAGTCTCATAATTAGAAACTTTTTAAAACCTAATTATACTCCTTCCTTAAGTATAAAATGTAAAGAAGACGTGATTCTCTATTGATTGTCTAAAAAAGCACATTTTTGTTTGTGGTTTCTATAAAATATATTTGAATTTCCAAGACCATCGAAAATCAATGGGAAAAATGCATGCTACTTAAGTAGTCATTTTTGACCAAGCACGCTTTCTACATGAGATTGAAAAGAAGTGCATTTTAAAGCTGACATCCTGCCGAGTCTAAAATGTTATAAGAGTATGTCTTAAGATAATCAGTATCACAACCGTGACCACATAATCCTTCCTAATCGAAAACGCATTTCAGAATTTCAGCCAACATTTCATGAGATAGGTCACGCATTGTACGTAGGAACTGCCATATCGTGCGGATAAAAGAAACACGACCGCTGAAAAAAAAACTCGTCTATGGAACCTTTGAAGGGCACTGGCCCAGGTAAATGCATCGCTGTGTGTTACCCTTCTGGGCTCAAAGGTTTGTGATCATCTGCTATGTCATCAACAGCAAACCATGGCTCCAGCAGCCTATTATGCGCTGGCAGTTCTCCGGTACCTGGTTCTATGGCTGTAGATGCGCTTGCACTTCCTCTGGGCAACCAGGTCGTGTGCATGGCTCCCTAGTCACTCGCGTCCTTTGTGTTAATTTTGGTTTAAATTCTGGTCTAGTGTTGGCTGTGAACAGAGGGTGTGGTGGGGATCTCCAAGGTGCGGGTTTGGCCGCGCCATCCAGCTGCACCTTCCTCGTCTCCGGTCTTCTTGACTTCGTCTGGACACTAGGTCCATGAAGGGGGAGAAGGATATAATGTGGTAGATGCTGTGCAAGTCACTGTGCTTACTTCGCGTTGCTGCTGAGCACACGGTGAAAATCCTCGGATGCGATGGCCGGGAGGTCATTTGCTTATTATCCAAACTTTGTGATCCAAAAAATGGTACTTTACCGTTTAAAAGGTTTGCAATAATTATATTTTTAACATCACAAAAGAGCCTCAGAACAGCATCTTTTCTTGTCCGTTTGTCGCCTTATGGCCTTTGCAGTATGTCCTATACCCACGGTCTGACTTCATTGGCTCCGTGTGGTAATTAGAGGGATATATAGTGCTCGAGCACATGGAAAATAACCAGCTCGTAATCTGAAAACCCTAGCTGCAAGTGCAAACGCAAACTGCCAAACATTGTAAAGTTAAAAGCTATTAGCTTTTCATGTCAAACTGGAAGGAAACGTAATTTACCACAAACTGAGTAAAAGTTACGATACCGTTTGCATAGGCTTCCTATAAAATATGTGGTAAGAGTATGGTTTATGGTCGGGGTAATTCACGCCCGGGAGCACTTGTGTTTAACAAAATATTTGCACATCCTTGAACTTTGTGCTGTCACAAATTTTGATCCTCCACATTGTCACCAATTAAAAGGAGACATTATTTTTAACATTTAATGATAATAATAAATGAATTTCATGTCCCTTTAAAAGAATTGTCAAAAAGGTATTGCGTTGTAATATTTTTGCTCCGATGAATATCTAAAGGCATCTTGACCACCCTCACGCACTAGGCGCCGCGAGGTTTTTTGTCTCTTTTTCTGGCACGTACGAATAAATATCGCCAGTTATTTTAGCGCAATTGCTTCCCGGAGTAAGCAACGCTGGCCATAAACCATACTTTCAATAGATATATTTGAGTTACTAAGGGCAAGAAAAATCAACGGAAGTAATTTACGCCAATTAAGTAGTCATTCCGTACTGAGTGAGGTTTTTGAAGGCTACCGGAAAGAAGTGCTTTCAAAAGCCGGCACATATCGGGATTATACTACAACCTAATCAATTATACAACTTTACCTAAGCAATCCCTTCCAAACGAAGACACATTTCAGAGTTTCCGGCAACATTCCATCAGATACATATATATATATATATATTAATAGACGGCAGCTACGGTCAATGAAGGTACGAACGACGACCACCAACGTCGCAACGCCGGCTTCCGATGTAGATTGAGTACGTTCCGTCACCCTCCCTCCCCCCCCCGCCCGCCACAGATCATGTGTGCATGCGGCTGATGACCACTAAAGCTGACCCACCACCCCCTCATCCGACGAAAAGACGCTCTATGACTTCCCCCCCGCCCCATCCCCCCAGCCGCCCTGACTTCATATGTAAGAAAACCCGTTTTGACATGACTGTTACCCACCTATAAATATTGTGAGGCGCGATACCACACTCACCTCCGACGATGGAAGCTTGTATGCTTTTGAAACGTCAGGACAGTAAAACTATGGTTCCCGAGATCGCCTTTTCTTCTCAATATATATATATATATATATATATATATATATATATATATGTATATCGCCTAATGTATCCTGTAGTTTCCCCTCTTTAGGAATGACCTCCGGTCATGCAAACGTAGACGTTTATGAATACGCCTGGACGGAATGGAGGGCATGCTTTTCAACCAAGTCCCCGTTGTGAGAGTAAAGCGGTTGCTGACGAGGGACCTTGGACTGGCAGAAATTTGTCCATGAGTTTCTTCTTGAAGGAATTCACTTAACTGTGCCAGTGGTGTACCATACAGAAGCGTATTTTGCGTGGTGTCACGCGAGATTACCGCCTGAGGTCACTTCATTTGTCTACAGTTGTCGTAGCAGAATGCGATTATTACTCCTCCTATGTTTGCGTTTAACCACCACTCTTATATACCTCTTCGTAGGGGTGTTTTCATTGCAATGAGCAGAAGGCTGACAAGTCGGCTTGCCACCTCAGAACTGCATGGCCGTAGGGCAGCGCCTGATAGGATTTCGGTTAATTGGCGGTTTATTTCTGGGTAGGACAGGGGGAATATGGATTCCCGTTTTACCGGCGGCCTTACGCTAAATTCCAGAGGCGGGGAGGGGGAAGGATTATGGTTAGTGTTGGGGTTAAAGTTATGCGGGTTCGGGTTAGGACAATAGATGCCTCCTGAAATTTAGCGCGAGGTCGTCTCTAGTGCGAGGGGCCCACACTTCTGTGTCTCATATAGTTTCATTTCGGGGAAAGAGGTGTTCTGTCTGCACGAATTTTGAATCTCTATGTAATAGCCGTGATTTTCGGTTCATAACCCATTAAGTCAGTCCCCGATTTTCAGCATGTGCTTTGAATTCGGTTTTTTCTTTATATTTGGAAAGAGCAAATCTATAAGATGAAAGGAGTCGATTTTAAGTCAGTTAATCTTACGAAGAGCATACGTTTTCAGATGCAAATTCTTTATAAACTTCGAAATTTATTTGACCGCCCTCATCTTACGGTGTGCATCACATGCTCAACTTTGAAATCTGTGAATCCCACTAATACAGCCATAAAGTATTCAGCTATAATTCAAGGCCGATCTGAAATCCGACATAATCCAAAACAAACGAAAATTGCAAATTAGTTTGACGGAAGAAACGTTCTTTGTGAAAATACAAAACGGTATTTCTACCATCACGCCTGTCAATTTAAATTTATTAGTTACTAATCGGCCTGGCAGCATGTAATCTTATGAAAACGTTTGCTCCTTCGACGTTCCTATCGGTGAAATCAAGCAAACTCCCGCTTCTTTTTTTAAACCGCAGCTCGATCAACTTAAATGAGTCAAGAATACCACGAATCCCTGGAAAACTGTTTTTGGAATCTATACTCAGAATGTAGGTTGTTGGCAAAACGCAATATATGAAATTACGCTAATTCTTAATGGATATGTAGACGTAAACTTCACTAAAACACTGTTTTTGTATTTTTTCTACTTTCACTTTCGTATTTACTTCGTTTTTTTGCCTGAGAAGACATTCTTGGTACTTAAAAGCGAACTTTACTATATTTTTGCCATGTGTGAAGTTTTTGGGATTTTACGCTTTTCTATAACACGCATTCTGAAGCAACACAACACTGCCTTTAGTATTTCTTTTATGTTAGTAATTCTTTCAAAGTCGTACTTAATTAACATGGATATTGGATCCATGAAGAGGTGTCAGTTTGCAGGTGACTGGCAATCATTTATAAATTTCGACACTTTTCATGAGTTAGGTGATTTGCTGTATTATGAGGAGTGTGAAAAGGCCTTAAGAGGTATCAGCCACTTATCGTTCGACCGCACTTCCTAGAAAATAGATGACCTATTTTGCATTAGGAGTCCTGCGTTCGTTCTGTGCTCTAGCAAAGAGCGAATCAAAAGTGAAAATTAACAGATATCTCTCAAAATACCAATAGGAAATGAATAGGGTTTTTTGGAAAATTTTACATAATCCACTTTGGGCAAACTTTGAAAACTCGGCGCCTCCGTGGATTTCGCATCCACGACATCAAGAGGAAAGGCTTTAATGCAGCCAATGCTCTAGACATCTGAACCCCGAGGCCTCATTGGCAGACGTGTGTTTAATCCCATTTTTGAGCCGAGTTACCCGCCCAGCCTACTGCAACGTCTGGAACCCACCAAGTCCGATACAGTAAGTTGACTACCCAAGCAGGATCTCCTAAGTAATCCGCCTGGAATCCACCAGATGACTATCAGGCTCATGAAATTAATAGGTTATTAGTAGACAACTAATATGGTAAACCGACCTAAATGTGTATGAACTAACGTCGGCCAACGGGGCCTCCTAGCTGAGCTGGCTAAAACGTTGACTGCACTCCATCTGTGCCATTTCTGTTGCGGATTAGAATCCCACCCAGGCGTCGACTTTTTCAGAGTTGGTCAAAATGAAGCAATCGGAACGACAAATATTTTTTCGGGTCCTTTAATGAGAGAAGACCGAGTAAGGAATAACAGTGAAAAATTAACATATCTGGCCCTGAAGTAGCAGGAAATCATTCACTTATAAGGGTAACTGTCACAGGTTAACTGAGAACACGCTTTATAACGTGACGTGGAATCAGGAAGAGTGCGTTGCTAATTCGCCAATACTGCAGCCTCAAGTAGACACTTATTCATTGGAACACGAGCTGCATTCACAAAATAATACCTTGGGGGATTTCCCAACATGCTGCAAGTAGTCGGTCCACTTTTCTTCTAAGAAGACAAACCAGGAACAAAAGCATGAAGTTCTCCTAGGAAAAGTGCCAAATGGAATACTTGCGGCTTTTGAAACCCACGTTTGTGTGCCGATCCACGAGAAAAATTGCTTCCTGCCCATATGTTCAATTCCATTTCAGTATGAACTCGAAACACCTTCCTATGAGACTTTTCATTCGGTATTCCAGGAAACAATGCGATGAGAGTTCACTTAGTCGGTTTACGGGTTTCTAAAAACGGAAGTAAAGTAAGTAGGCTAACTCGTGAAATGTCAGCAGAAATTCCGAGATGCTTTTCCGTTTCGTAAAGATTAATTGAGTAGAGTTGTAAAACCAATCACCTTACAGCACACATCTATAACAATTCAGTGATTCAAGAACGTCGGCTTTGGAATAAACGTCTTTTTGGCTGCATCCAAAAACAATTCTCCGTAAAAAATGACCACTTAAGTAACGTGCATTTTCCATTGATTTCCAAAGCCCTTAAATATTCAATTATAGTTAGTGGAAGAGAGGCATAAAAATATTCATTCTTTTGCTCATTCAGTAGAAAATGACGTCTTCTTTCAATTTCACACTCGAAGGAAGGGTATAGTTTGGTTTTAAAAAAGTTTTTAATTTTGAGACTATTTAATACCGTGAAATGGCCCATAATAAAACGTCATGTCTCTGCATTTAACAATGTGGCTTGTAAAGTTAACAATGTGACTGAAATCCGCTGCTTAATTTTATGAACCCTATATGGTCTCCCTGTGTCGCCGTAAATAAATGTATTGTTTTCCGTAACCGGAAATTATACGGCTTGCAGTTTGGGAATCCTGAATGCAAGTGTAACGGCAGGCCGGTTTCAAAATTATTCGGGAATTGGAAAAAATGTATAAAACCAAATTACACCCGGTCTTCAAGTTTAAAACTGGAAGAAGACGTAATTTTCTACTGAATGAGCAAAAGAATGAATATTTTTATTCCTCTCTTCCATTAACTATAATTGAATATTTAAGGGCATCGGAAATCAATGGAAAAATGCATGTTACTTATGTGGTCATTTTTTACGGAGTACAGTTTTTGGATGCAGTCCAAAAGACGATTGTTCGAAAGCAGGCGTCCTAGAATAACTGAATTATTATAGAATTATGCTGTACGATGATCGGTATTACAACCCTACTCAACTTATCTTTTTGAAAGAGAAAAGCATTTCGGAATTTCTGCCGACAGTTCATGAGTTAGTCACCTACTGTACAATCCAATCAAGGGGCAAATTGTAAATGCTAACATTCACACTAAGAATGAGTTAACTGGGCGCTAGTAAAAGTTGAAGAAACCTAGTTGCTTCGACTCACACTGTCTTAGTTTTCATTTAGATTATTAAGTACCTGTTAGGGAATTGCCTTATGACAGTTTTGCGCAGTTTGCCGTTTTGTACGCATCAGGATGATGAGAAAACGGAGGGCGGCTTTGTTCCAAGAGAGAGAACTTGTGCTAGCAAATTTCATCGGGGCTGTACCAACTGTGCAATCATTGTGCTGTCAATGAGCATTCCCACGGCTGTTCCCGATACCAGAACTGGCACAGCCCGAGGTCTCAACAGAGTCCATATGCTCGTATATTGAAATCACGCAATTAAAAGAAATGCTGATGGATGGAGTGCACATTGCCATTGAATCAGGCGGCAAACCGCCTTCAGGCTTGCGTTTTACCCAACCACCGGTCTTCTTTATCTGGACTGTCTGGCATAGCCCAGAGTGAGAGCACCAACAGGAAGCTCGGAGTCGTTGGTTTGACTGAAACCAGCATTAAGTCCTCTAGATGGCTGCGTGTAAATAACTTGTTTTCCTAAGGTTGTCCTGGCACACATTTTGTTTTTTTGCATGCGGTGTTCCGTGTTTACCATCACCGCAGGTCAGAGTCTGACGCATACTGCGACGTTAAGTCACCGCGTCTCAGTAAAACCTAAGAGCTGATGATAAAGCAAGTATCCGTTCTAAGCCCACATCGTAACACCGGGTGATGGGGCCACGGGATCTGATGTGTTTCGTCTTCCTGCGCAACATGCACAAAAAGTGGACATTGACAGAATGGCATTGCCGACAAAGACAAGGGAGACCGAAATGGCCACTTCTGGCTTATTAGCCGTCGTCAGCCAGTCTTACCCGACCCCGAAGTTTGGAACACCCGAGGCTCGAACTCGCGACCTGTTTGTTAGAAGTCCACGCCTCTAACCACTGGGTCACGAGCCCGTTGCCCAGTCAGTTTCTGATCGGGAATATACGATGGTAGAAGGGACGCCAACCGGTCGTTTCTACGGAACTCACAGGTTCCGTTGGACCCTTCAACTCTCTCTCTCTCTCTCGAGCCATCGAGCCGTCGAGCGGCTGTCGGTCGGAGTTTCGTATGACTGGCTGACAACTGCTAATAAGCCAGAAATGACCATTCCAGGCTCCCTCGTCTTTGTCGGTAGTGCTAATCTGACAATATATCATGCGCCGCTGTGCGGCTGCTGATTGGGCTCGAGAGAGAGCCCGTAAGGCACCACAGGATAAGTAAGTTCTGTGCAACGATCGCTGAACGCTGCCCTTTTACTGGCCGGTTATTCGACTCGCTCTTAAGAATTGAGAGTAACTGCTCTTCTAGCAATGTTTTATACAAAATTTTTCATGCTAAAAAATTAATACGCACTCTTTAATAATTTACTTATCATTCACTTCACTGTATACAGGTTTGAAGCATGTAAAGTGTTGATGATAAAAATGAAAATGGAGGAAGTGAGTTTACTCCTATCGCCTGAGACTATAATTTTTTCCAAACAGCCGTCAATGTCAACAAAACATGCGAGAAGGGTCCATAATCGATCGGCAATGGTAGCGACTGGTCTGCAAACAATCCCACTACGAGCTCCAGGGATGGCAAACATAGTAGGTCTTTGATTGTCTGGCGACCGCGCTTAAAGAGCACTGTGTATACAGGGTCCTCTACTTCCTCTTTGTGCGGCTGTCTCCGATGATGTCATTCAAGTGTAAATCCCAAACGCCAGGTCAATTAACTTCTTGTTCCAGCGGCCGCATCTTCTTCTTCTGAACATTTTCCTATGAACAAACTGTCAGCATCTCCCACTCATATCCACATACCGAATCGGCTTATTCGGCCACATGCGCATCGACGACAGTGGAGTTTACCGCAATGCCGGCACACTAGGCACACCAACCATATCTGACAACTCCGCCACATGCACATCATCTGGTTGGTCATTTGCGAACTGATCCAGTAGACACTGGGGAATTAGTGGCTGGAGCACCAACGTACACCACTCACGCTCGCTTCAACTGCCCGCAATTACACGCATTCTCAACGACCGTATGGGTATACTCAGTACATGCGCCGTCTTGCAAATCTGCTGTAAATTAACGCAGACCAAGAACCATGCCCACGCATTTGCTCACCAACGGACGACGACATTTCGACCGTCATGTCCGACGACGTCCACCGTATGCTCCACAGCGAAGTAGGTTCAGGGACGGTAACCTGTGCAAAAATTTAGTTTGTAGTAAGAGCATACTCTCACAGCATCTGCCGCACTCTCTCCTACTCCACCTGGATTCGATGTCAAGACAAAGGCAAGAAGACCTGAAGCGGCGGAGGGCGCAGGCGGATGGCGCGGTTGAGCCCGTACTTTGGCGTTACACTCCACACCCCCCGGTCCATTCAAAAAATAACTAAGTTTTTGACTCACAAAATCAAAAGGGGGGTAGCAGGGTCCCAGTGTGCGCGAAGTATACCGGCAACCGGGTCCACCACCGCACCTCGAGTTGTTGGCATTTGTTACGGTGCGCAAATCCGATAACGTCTGCCAGTGTCCGATATGGGCACCGTGTTTATCCAGCGCATCTACCACATGACCCGTCTGGGGGGCACTCCCCACCGACCAATAATTCATGCACGAATCCATTTCACAACACACACCACATTCATAAAATATTCACCCAAGTGGGAAGCGTACTCCTCGGCTCCTTCACCGTGTGGCTTATATGGGACTGTAATGAGTGCGAGATCCAGCAGCCCACCCGGTGCGTGGAAGGCAGTTATCGTTTGGCATGCACAGATAAGCTGTTTTAACTCTGTCAGTCAATGCACCCAACAACCCCCCCCCCGACTCCGGTTTTATTGGTTCTACCTTGACAGCGGAAATTGATACATGAGGTAGGTGAACGTGCGGTAGATGCGGTGCAAATCCACCATTACCATAAACTAATTCACGCAAAAGTCAATATTCCTATACCCACTTTGTTGGGAGACATTCTTGGTTAACGGCGTCCAAACTACCAGACACTGTCGTAGTGAAATGTCCGTTTAGATAAGTTTTGATTATCTTTCGCATGTGCAATTCTCAGCGACTACCCGATTCTTCGGCCTGCAACTAAGATTCATCACCGCCCGCTGTCTGTTGCTATAATGAATGCGTCCGGAATACGGCCCGCCTACTCTCTGTTCAACATGCATCTCATAATAAAGACTCTCAGAACAAAATACTGAAAATCTGATGAGGGACTTTGTCTCAACCGACACACGAAAAGGTATTTTAACTAGAACAAATTTCCTGCAGTAAAGTTTTGAGTTTTACTGTTTTATTTCACATACGACTTGCTGTCATTTAAGTAAGACGCGGGAATATGGACCTACCATCAGTACTGTAGGTCGATTTGTGCTGCCTTTCAAGGTGGATCCCATTCCCCTGGCCTAACTTTGATCCTAACCTGAACACGCACCTTCTCAAGCCCGATCATGACCGTAACCCTCCTAATTCTAACCCTCCTAACCCTGACCTGACATTCCCCTGTCTCTAACCGCCCTGGGATTTAAAGCAAGGCTATCTGTAATACGATTGTCTGTAATCCCATGCCCAATGCATAAGGGATGTTTTGAAAATCTCTCATCTATGCTGCTAGGGATCGATTCAATTTAGTCCCCTTGGGAATAATCTAACTACAAATAGTTCACTTGGACTCACGATCGGTTAAGGCCACTTAAAAGAAAAATGTGCTTCTCCTTGTATCCTGAGAGATTGCAAGTCTGTTCTGATGTAAATGGGGCATTCTTTGCTGGAGAAGACGCTATTTTGTGTCTTCTCCGAATTGTAGAACTGATAACCGTCAAACATTTTTAAAAGTGCCTTAATAACCTTCGTGAAACCAAGCAAAAAGGGATAATTCATACAGGCACAAGACCCTTATCGCAAAAGTCAGCACCTTTAGGGCCGTTTTACTCAAACTGCCCTTGATTAAAAACTTAAATTTTGTATTCCATTAATTAGTGTTTAATGATTTTGCATGAACTGCCTCAGTAACATTCGAAATCTATGAAATAGTTTTTCGAAAGTACTGGCCGCTTTTTTGACTTGTTCTTTAAAATTAATGGTAATTGCTCTTCCAGCAGTTTAGCATATACATTTTTACATTCTGAATAATTTATGCGCACTCTTTGTTAATTCTCCTATCATATATTTCAGAATACGGTTTTTAAGCATACATAGTATTAGTGGCAAAGGTGAAAATGGAGAATGTTAACTTCTACTGCATGAGTTTACACTCGGTTACAATGCTTCCCGAACAACTGTAAATGTCAACAAGGCATGTGGAGAAACGTCCATAATCGGTTGGAGATTATGAGGGATATTCTGTAGTGACAGTGGGAGCCTTGGAAATGAAGAAGCAAGTGGACCGCAATGCACTCTTGAAAGCTCACCGATCGTTCTTATGGGAGGCCTTGATTGACATGCGATCAGTGTTTATAACAATTAAGGATTGGGAATACGTAGCTGACAGGCCTAGGACAAGTTGCCTTAAGACCCCTTTTTCCAGTAGTCCTTGCGAACGGCATGTAAAGGCAATCTCTACAGGCCAAAGTTATTTGATAAGATGCGTTTGATGCGTTCTCTACCTTCAGAGAATTCCGCAAGTTGAGCTCTGTCCAAGATTCAGGAATTAATGACATCATCAATTTTCAAGTGCCTTATTCAGGTAGAAATAGGAGTATACGCTCGCACGAGGAACGTCCCTTGTGAAACGAAAATACACCAAACGTTTAAGCGCAAATAGCACGTGTGGAAAATTCTCCGAAAACATGCATCATCTGCGCAGTTAGTTGCTTTCGAGTGTGCTTTGCGCGGACGTATGTACCGAAAGCATACCGCACGACCGATAGGGAACATGAGCACACATTGGCAAACACATCGACGATCAGCCGTCCCATGTCTCGAACGGTTAAAAGTGCCCTACTATAATGACACACCATCGTTGGTGAGATTACCTAGATCTCTGACAAAGAACATGCCTGATCGGTCAGGGGAAAAGCAGAAACCTGGCATGGAGTCACGACATCTGAAAACCGTGGTCTGCCTTTCCTGGGGTGAATCAGGCCCTGTGGACACGCAATTTACTCACGTACAGTTAGCCTTATGAGCACTGCTAATGAGTTGAAAGTTAGTGGTAAAGCTCTGTGAACGGGCTAATTCACCGTGGGACTGGCAGCTGTTTGCATTGCCCCTTCTTCCTGTGGCCAGCGACTGTCGGTGTAAAATGTTTGGGGTGAGAGAGTGTGCTCAAACCACACTCCGCACGGATGGCCGTTGACCAGGAGTGCGCTTGAGCATAAATCAGTAAGTTTAAAAAGGCTTTATGGGTAGGGACTCTTAGTCGACGGCTTTTTGATTACACAGTCCTGATGGGTGACGGCCCGGGT
>CACRXP010000666.1:121393-136529 GCA_902702965.1 Spirometra erinaceieuropaei
ACGTCGGGTACGTTGTGCACACACCCTGGCATCAGGAGGTTGGGGTGACGTTGGGGTCGGCGTCGGCCACGGAAGACAGAGCGCCTGTGTCAGAGTCTTCTGACAGCATTGCACTGGATTGGCTAGCCGTATAGCCACTGCCTCAGCTGTAGCTAGCACCCGTTGGCGAAGGCCTTTGGAGAAGCCTGCTGGTGTCCGGTAGACAATCTGAAAGGCTTCTTTGGCATCGACTCGGTGATTCGTATCGACATGATGTGCGAGAATAGAGCTCGAGATCGATTTCTTCTCACCTTTGCCTAGCCAGGCCGGTATGTGTTCACGTACTCTCTTTTCCAAGCGCCTCGTTGTACGGCCAATGTATCCCGCTCCACAGGAGCAAGTGAATGAATAAATACACATCGATGTGGCCTGCAACGGGAGTCGCTCTTTACCTCCCAAGCGTAGGAGCTGAGAGTTCGTTAAATATACAAGTAAATTCGCAGCGGGGAAGCGCTAGTGATCGCTGTCTTCAGACGTCTTTTTACTAGTTCACTTGCTGCTTCCCCTTGAAAAGGCAGTCTTATAAATAAGTCCTTCTTTTCTGCAGTTGCCATGGTAGGTTTTGCAGTGCGCTCCCCTATATGTCGAAGGATAAATCTTTCTGGATATCCGTTTTCGTGGAGTGTATCCCGCAGCTGCTGCAGTTCTGCCTCCACAGTCTCAGGAGAGCAGATACGTCGCACTCTAGCTGCCAATCCCTGGACTAGATTTCGTTTGATGCTGAGGGGAACAAAACTGTGAAAGTTAATGTATTGTCCCGTCCAGGTTTTCTTTCGGAATACTCTACGTTGGATAGACCCATCCTCTTGTCTGTGCAGAAGAACGTCGAGGAACGCGATTTCATTGTTTGCCTCAAACTCTGCAGAGAACGTTAACGAGGGGTGTGAATTGTTGAATTTTTGAATCAGGACGTCTGTGTCGGTGGTAACATCCGTCAAGCAGAAAATATCGTCCACGTACCGACCGTAGAAGCTGAGGTCATTAATGGTGTCTTGTAAACTTGTCATCTCGACTTTGCCCATGAAGACATTTGCGAGGAATGGGCCGAGTGGTGAGCCCATCGCTACGCCGTCTATTTGCCTGTACAATTGACTATTGCAGAGAAACTGGACGTTTTGCGTGCACTGTGTCAGTAGCTCTTTTAGCGTCTCCAACGGCATGCCTAAGGGGTAGTTCGTGTCGCGGATAACGTCAAAAAGGTAGTTTATTGTTTCGGCTACGGGTACATTAGTAAACAATGATGCTACGTCTGAAGATAGCATCCTCCGTCCGTCAACGTTAATATCCTTGATCGCCTCGACAAACTCGAAGGTGTCCTTCAGCAAAGGGGATACAAATAACTTTGCAGCGGTTTAAGCTTTTCGACTAGCCACTATGCTATGGTGTGATAGGGCGAATTCCTCATATCCAGGATCGGACGTAGGGGTAGTCCGTGTTTGTGAATGTTTGGAAGGCCGTACATTCTGGGTATGGCCGTGCCCACTGGTCTTAGTCGCTCATATTCTTTGTCAGATAAATGACCTTCTTTGTGGAGAACTTCGAGGACCGCCGTCAGTTGACCTTCAACGGCCTGGGTGCGGTCTCTGTCTTTCTCGGATTTCGAGAATTTGGTACGATCCGACAAGATTGCTTCTAGTTTTTCTACGTACTCTTTTCTGTCCATCAGTACAACTCCTGAACACTTATCCGGCCTGGTTAGCACAATGTTTTCGTTTTTACGAAGTTCGCTGAGGCTATCGAGATGGGCCCTTGTTAAGGGACCTTTGTTTTTGGGAGCCTTTCTTAAGTACTGTTGACAGCAATTAACCATAGTCGACTTCAGATAGGCCATTCCACTAACGTCTCGCTGATAGGAAAATACCGGTTAGGGCTCTTAAATGTCTGCAACTGATGTGGAGTATTTTATATACCCCGAAAACGGCTTTAATAAGCGTGCAGAGATGATGCTGCTTGATCAAACATTTCACTGTCTCAAACCATTTCCTATTATAAGTTACTGTAAAATCAAGGGAAATCCTTTTTGACGTAAGAATTTCGAACAAGACGCGACGGGCTGTAAACGGTCCGTCAGAATGTCTGCTTCGTTTACGTTTTCTTTAAAAGATTTTCGATTTTAATAAAAGAATGAAAACGGTACTTAGTGTTCAGACTACTTAGGCAGTCATCCGTATTGAGGTGACCGAATAGGCGTGTGAAATACGCTGAAATTACGTCTCACGCTAATGAACCTATTAACTTCAGGGAAGGAAACCCTTTTAACTAACAGCCTATTTTGACGCTGCAGTCAATGAAAGAGCATGAATAGTGGTCAAAATGTGACATAAATGGAATTGATTGGAGTAATTTCCCACTTTATGAAGGACTCTTGCCAAATGTGAGCTGCCCCAAACTGAATCGCATGACACTTAAAATTCGTCGATGGCTCATTCCACAAAGTCGGATATTACACATGTCAAGGTTTCCACATAAAATCTTCAATTATAAAAGGTATCTTTACTGGGTGGCTTTTACTTATTACACATAAATTACTTGATATCTACTCTGGTAAAGTCTTATCGAAATTTATCGCAGTAACCAGGAACTACCTTCATGTGCGGTCCAATATTTGAGAAGCCGCTTCAACGTAAGAAAGAGGCAGGAGACCTAAGCCGAATCCATGGTGTCGCGTTTTATCAAGCATGCGGTTTACGGGATCTTTTATTATTGATTTTGGCTAAAATTCAAAGTATGCATTCTCGCAGTTTTCAGGCAAGTATTTTTCTATCTCTCAGAAGAAAAACCCTGCGAGAACTCTCCTGGAGGTTGCGGAGACCAAAAGTCGCCCGTGCGTTGCCTAACTACGCCAACTTCTTACCCACGGATGTCCTCAGCGTGCATTTCGCACCAATCTCAGCGTCATTCTCGAGCAAAAATTAAACGGGCGCTAAACGAGCAAAGCGAAGAACGTCGATCAAGTGGGTAGACTAAACCGTAAGACGGCACATTTATTGCACTGGTGTCTTTGAAGCCCACAGGCTTCTACCGACAACGAATTTGATGTCTTTGCAGGCTCTGTCTTGAGCAGTAGAAGCGATCGTTGGAGCAAGAGCCCTATTTGCTGGCGGTTCAGATACATGCGGCGCGGCATCTGATATAGGCATTTCATGCTCAACGCCTTTCAGTGGCCATAGGATTCAGCCCATATGCTTCCGCATACCTACGTAAATTTAACACTCCCCCTGCCTTTGTGGATGACAGTTGTCCTTGGTGTGATAATGGCTTGATGGCCAGCCTTCGAGCCGTTAATCGGTACAATGCCATCACCCGTATTTGATGTTGGCGTGATGATAACCACCATCTAGCTCACTGACAGACGTCAGGACTAGTGTTCGCTTATGCGCTTCCTGCGTAACCAATTACTCTGCCCAGGCTGTGCAAACGTCGAATATGTGGTTGGGAGGTCATTGCACCTGTTAATAGTCTGGGGCCCAGTAAACCGTGACGGAGGCAGGCCTTGACCCACGCCGTGGGGGCGAATTTTAACCTTGTCGAACTTGAAGGTGCGGTCGGGTCCTGTCCCCGCACTGCAGCTGGGCGATGATAATGGGTCCGAGCACGAGTTCAAACCAAACGCCAATACATTTTTGTTTCAGAAATCACGTCCACTTCCTCTAGGGCTTGCATTTTCGCTTCTACAGTAGATGCGCTCTTTCGTGAAATTTTAACAAAAATTCTGAGATGCGTTTCCGTTTAGTAAAAAATACCTTAGTAGGGTCGTATGACCAACTATCGCGCAGCATAATTATACGTTATGTCAGTCACTTCAGGATGCCGGGTTTCGACCACTTGTAAAACTACGCTCTGTCAAGAATGACGACTTATCTGACATTAATTTTTCCATTTGATTTTCGATGCTGCTATCTATTCAAATACATTTTGCAGAAGATACACGAAAAGATTCCTTCTTGTACTTGTTTGGTTGCAAATTACGTCTTCTGCAGATTTTGAGCTTAAAGGAATAGTACTTTTCACTTTTAAAAGTATCAAATCATAAGAATTTTTTAATACTGGGTAATGCTCACCCACAAAGCATCATATCTCTCCATTGATTAATGCTGTTTGTAAATTGAGCAAGATGGCCCATTTCCGCTGCAGAATTTTGAGCCCTTTATGACGTCTTCTTAGTAGTATGCATAAATGTGCGCTTTTCTTCGCAGAGAAGATATACAGCTTGTAGTTTGCAAACCCTGAACACAAGTGCAATGGGCGGGCAGGTTCAAAAATGCTTGTGGATTTAGAAAGTTTTTAAAAACCGAAAGATACGCTTTCTTCGAGTATAAAACTTGAGGTAGACTTCTTGTCTGCCAAATGAGCACAAGAAAGAATCTTTTTGTGTGTGTTTTCTATGCAATGTACTAAGATGTATATGGGTATCGGAAATCAATGTGAAAAATGCATGCTATATTATTAGGCATTTTTTACAGGGCGTAGTTCGTTCAAACGGCCAGAAAGAGGTCCGCCCAAAAGCCAGCTTCATAACGTGACTAAAATATCTTGTGATTACGATGCATGATAGTAAGTGTTGCGACCTTGCTTATGTAATCTTTTCTTATGGGAGATATATTACAGAATTTTGGTTAGTCTTTCAGGTGTATACGTCCTGCATTCTTTAATGCGACAGGTCGGCCGTCGTATCCGACGCTGTCCACCGTGTGCTCCGCATCAAGGTGAAGCATGCACGGTGACTTGCGCGTGGGTTAGTGTAGACTTTCGTTGCTTTTACCTCACTCTCTCCTCCCCCCACCTCAGTCCGGTGTCAGGACAAAGTCAAGATGACATGATGCGGAGGGGCCGAGCCCGCACCCTGGCACTCCCCATCCCCCCGTTCATAACCAACACTTGGTCAGTATTTTGATCAACAACAACAAGAACAACATCAGAATGGAAGTGCATGACTGAGCAGCCATGTAAACGACATGTATGACCAGCAAAAAGGCAAACGCATCTACCGGCAGGGAACCAGGTGTCAGGGAACTGCCAGTGCATACCAGGCTGCGAGGGCCATGCTTTTCTGATATTGGCACAGCAGAAACTTACAGACCATTTTGGCCTAGAAGGGCGACATTTAGTCCTGCGTTTAGCCTGGACCGTTACCCTTAAAGGTTGGGTAGCCATACAGTCGTCGACTGATAGGCACTACCCATAGAGTATACACACTCTTTTCACATACACGAGAGTGTCACAGATCGCTAAAGAAGGAGCGCTTCGGTAACGTCACTGATGACCATGAAATAAATGAAGACATCGCCAACCGAGTTCACCGGGGCGTCGTCTTTGGACGTTCTAACCTCAAGCATCCTTAGTAGTCGCTGGATCAGGCAGGGCAGGTCGAGTATAGGGAGGCTTTTGTCGATCTACGAAATCGCTGCGCATCAGCGATGGACGAAAACTTTCTTTAGAAACGACTTGAAAACCACATTTTTATTGCTATTACTATTATCAAATACAATTGTTTTTCCCAATTCACTCTCGCCACATAAAAGTTCTTCGTCTAAAGGTCAAAGGCGGGCGGTCACCGATCTGCCGAAAATGGAAGTTAACTCAAATGTTGTCTGGTAACCTTTCCTGAGTACTAAGGGCAGGGACTATTGTAAAGATCTTAAAGCTTTAAGGGCCACTAGAATACCAGCGGAGGATTCCACAGTAAAGTTACTAACCTCGGATCGGTCGCCCCCTCCCCCCCTCCCGTATACATGCATTGGATAAGCCCTCTCCCCTCTCTCGAGCGCTTTCGCAACATTAATCTTTCAGTTTTGATTACGAAAGTGTGCTTGGTAAAAAAATGACTACTTAAGTAGCATGCACTTTGCCCATTGATTTTCAATGGTCTTGGAAATTCAAATATATTTTACAGAAACCACAAAGAAAATATGCTTTCTTTTAGTCAATCAATAGACAGTTACGTCTTCTTTATAGTTCATACTTAAGGAAGGAGTATAATTAGGTTTGAAAAAAAGTTTTTAATTATGAGACTTTTTAAGACAGCGATATGTCCATTCACATAGCATCGTAACTGACCGTTTACCACTGCTCCTCATGAAATCTACAACATGGCCCGCATCTATTGCAAAATTTTATGGACCCTGTATGATATCTTTTTAATGACATATAAAAATATACGATTTTCTTTACGCGGAACGCATGCACCTTGTAGAGTGTAATCACTAAGCGCTAATGCAACGAATGATTAGGCTCCAAATTTTTCGGCAATTGGAAAACTTTTTTAAAACCTAATTATACGCCTTTCTTAAGTATAAAATATAAAGAAGACGTAATTTTCTATTGATTGACTAAAAGAAAGCATATTTTTGTTTGTGGTTTCTATAAAATATATTTGAATTTTCATGACCATCGAAAATCAATGAGAAAAATGCATGCAACTTATGTAGTCATTTTTTACCAAGCACGCCTTCTACAGGAGATTGGAAAGAAAAGCATTCAAAAGCTGACATCTTGCCAAGTCCGAAATGTTATAAGAGTATACCTTAAGATAATCAGTATCACAACCGCGACCAAGTAATCCTTCCTAATCGAAAACGCATTTCAGAATTTCAGCCAACATTTCATGAAAATGGTCACGCACCGTGTGTCAGTGCAGATAACGGTGAGGCAAAGAACTTATGCCTCGAGCACATAGAAGCACTTCACGGCCTTCAAAGCAAGGGAACTGCGTCAATGCTCAGTTGAGACGACACTACATCCAGTGTAATCCAGTACAGATCAAGTCTCCCTAACACCATCCTTCCCTATATGCATACATAATCCCACCTATGCTATGCATAGGCATTGGATTTGAATTATGGGATATACTTTACAAACAACACTGGGAAATGCACAGATACAATGATCAAGGAATGCGCATTTTTCGGTTTTTAAATATCTCCTAATTATAATTTCTTTTGAAACCAGAAGATATGATTTCTTCGAGTTTAGAATTAATTGAAGGTGTTATTTCCTGTCACAGTTTCTGTAACGTACGTTTGGATTTAAAAGGACGTCGAAAATCAATATAAAAATGTTTGATAATTATGTGGTCATCTCTTGTAGAGTGCGGTTTTTGCAGGCGGTCCGATAGCTTATTTGAAATCCGGTGTCGACGTTACTGAAATATCCGGGGATGATGCTGCATGTAGGCAGTATACCAACCATACCTAAGTGATCTTTTCGAGTAGAAAACGTATTTAATGAGGTTGGATATCCGCTGTTCGTTTTACCAAATGAACTAACGATTCCAGAATTCGACATGCTTCTTTCAATTCCTCTTACAACTATCCGAAAACGCTGATTCTTTTGATATTGACGGCTCTGAATCATTTAATAGTACCGGATTGATTTTGTGCATCGCACTTTTAAACTTTAAGAGACTATGGTAGGACAGCTTACTCGATAATGTTAACCGAAATTTCGAAATGTGTTCTCATTTCGAAAAGATTTATAAAGTAGAATTGTCATGTTAATTATAAAACAGCATAATTTTGTAACAATTCAATTACCTTTGGATGCCGGCTATCTAATGAACGCCTTTCCGACCGCGTTTAAAAACCAACCTCTGAAGCATGGCTGCTCATACAGCAGACATTTGTTTCATTGATTTTCAATACCCCGAAATGTCCAATTATATTTCATGGAAAACATGCATAAAAATATTCGTTCATTTGCTCATTGGGTAAAAAATATTACGACTTCTTTCAATTCCATGCGTGAAGGAATTGTATAATTCTGTTTTTCAATACTTTTCTAGTTCCCGAATAATGCTGAACGCGAACAGCCGTTGCACTTACATCCAGGGCTTTCAAACTACAAGCCGTATATTCTCTGCGTACGGTAAACCATGCACTTCTCCACGATGTTAAGTGGAAACCATATGTAGAGTAGGTGGGCTAACTTATGAAATGTCAACCGAAATTCCGAGTAGCGTTTTCGTTTCGAGGAGATTATTTGAGTAGGCTTTTAAAGTTATAATCATAAGGCAAAATTCTATAATGATTCAGGAACGCCGGGAAGCTGGCTTTCGAGTGAACACCTTTCCGGTTGCAGGTAACAACCGCACTCTGTTAAAAATGACCACTTATTTAGCATGTCTGTCTCTACTGATGTTCGACGCTCCTAACAATTCAATTCCATTTCATGGAAAATTGCATAAAGTTATTCATAATCTTACTTATTCGGTAAAAAATAGGTATCCCATCAGTTTTGTACTCGAAGAAAGGGTAATAATCAGTTTCCAAAAAGTTTCCAATTCCCGAATAGTTTGGAACTCCGACTTGTAGTAACAATTGCATTCACGGTTTCAAAACTACAAGCTGCATATTTTTCGTGTGTCGAAAGCCATACATTCGTCTAAGGAAATAAGAGTAGATCATATGGGTTTCATGAAATGTGACAGTAGATTTAAGCCATATCGTTAACTTTACAAGCCACATTGGTAAATTCGGACACATGAAGATTTATGAGCGGTCACTTCATGATATTAAAAAATCTCACAAGTAAAAACTTTAAAAATCAATCTACACAATTCTTTCGAGTTTAAAATTGACAAAAGCGTAATTTTCTATCAAATTGGCGGAAGAATGAACATTCTTATGCATGCTCTGCATGAAATGGAACTGAATTTTTAAGACCGTCTGAAACCAATGTGAAAAATGCATGGTGCTTTAGTAGCCATTTTACAGAGTGTAGTTTTTGCCGCAACCAGAAGAAAGTTCGTTCAACAGCTGACATCCTGTGGTAACTGAATTATTACAGAATTATGCTGCTTGATGATTACCATGGCAACTTTACTAAAGTAACTTTTTTCGTAATGAAAAGGCATTTCAGAATTTAGGTTGACATTTCATGAGTTAGCACACCAACTGTACATGCGTGAAAATTGAAGAAGTGAAAGGAACCCCGCCACAGGCTGATAATTTTTTATCCGTTTACAATACCCCATTTGGTAGCCCAGTTCTCGCTGACTTGAAAGTAATCAAAAGCGTACAGCCTAAACTAGATGAAAAACTGACCACACACACACCAGAATTCACCTCACAGAATACAGGCAATTCCTTTACTGACTGTTTACAAGGCGGTTGCTATTGTTGTGGCCAACATCGTAAACAGAGACTGGTAACGTATTACTTCACTTCCTTGACCGCACCTAAAAAGGACAATAAAATTTCCGGTAGGGCTGACTTGTGTGGATGCCTGCAACACGGGAAGCGATGAGCCAAATTCCAGCAAAATTGGGGTTGGTTTGAAGGTACGAGTTGGGGTTAATTTAAACCTGACACTTAAGATTAGATTTAAAGTCAGTGGCAAGGTAAGTTAGTATCAAGTTCAGGAATAAGGTGAGGCATAGTGTTACCTGTAAAGTTAAGTTTAGGCCACGATTGGGGCGAAGATAATGGCAACTGTTTAATTTTATATAAGGGTTTTTGTGGGAGTTGACATGCGGGAATATTTTGCCTTTTCTAGATTTGTACGCAGGTTCACCCAAATTCCTTCAGCGTGCCCCATATATTTCCAGACCCACTTTAGAGGCCTCCAAAGATCCGCCCTGCCAACATTTCCTCTGGCTTTAATTAAAAACGTTTAGTTCACTGATAACTGGTTTGTATTTATTCGTTTGCAAACTCCATAACGTTCACCGAAGTTATCGTCAATAAGGCAAAGCCGAAGTTTCTCGTGCGAAAATCACACCAAGTCACTTACTTTTCTGAGTGAAGATACAGTAGGTGTGTTAACTCATGATATGTTAACCGAAATTCAGAAATGCAAAGGTGTCACGGATATGAAACTGTTGCAACCAAGTGTGGTTGATGACTACAAAAGGTGGGGTGAATCGTCTAACGCAGGTAGGCTTGTTGTATGGGACTCCATTAGTCAACAAGTCGCGGATGACTGAGAGTACTTCAGCTTAAAGTAGTTCTTTGCCGCTCAATAAATGGCCTCCTGGCGGTCAATCTTAAGAGGTCCTTGATTTGCGCTTGATGCTTGTCCTGCACGTGAGTGTTGCACATGAGGGGGCTGACAGAGCTGAGTAATCACACACACACACACACGACAGTTCGACTATCGGTTTCGATGATGTCCACCGTGTGCCCCACAGCAGCAGCAGCAGCACCGGAGGGAGCAGGCACGGTGACTTGCGCAGAGGTTCATTGTGCCTGTAGACTTGCGTAGCATCTACCTACACCCTCTCCTCCTCCCTCGCCCAAGCCCGAAGTCAAGAAAACGTCAAGAAGACCGGAGATGAGGGAGGCCGCAGGTGGATGGCTCGGACGGATCCTCACCTTGGAGTTCCACCACAACCCCTGGTCCACACAACAAATAACCAGGATTTTAACCGACACAAAAGAGATTTGGAGGCTGCCACGGCCGAAGCTGCACCTAGCCGTGCCGCCAACGCTTGGCTTGGATCCCACACTGTGACGGGATTGCCATAAAGGCCACATTAAGAAGTAGCCATTGCAGCCTGCCTCTCAGACCGCCTCTAGTCATGAAGGAGGTCCAATTTTCCCCGTCAGCTGGCAACCTTCCAAGCCACGGCTTTTAGCGCATCGTGATAGCTTCAAGCGCGTCAGATTGTTTTTAGTGAGGAGAAAGTGCGCTGAGTCGTCGACCTCACTCTCCCTTCCCATCCCCACACCCTAGACGCTGTCCGAGCCGGTCAGCAGACTAGAGTGGGAAATGGGCGCGGTAGCTGTCATGGTCGACTGACGATGACTGCGCGCGCCACGGCACGACCTGTCCCCCCATACACACAAACATCAGGATTTCACACAACGGGAGTCGAACGGCGTGTCTCTCACTTGCGTGAGAGTGCCGTGGAAGGTGCTGTTTCAGCCCGTTCCCAGCGCACCAGTCCGCCACTCCTCACAACACACACACACACAACGCGACGAACTGCGTGAACCGAGTGGGGGCGTCAATCAGCAACCTTCCTATCCACGACGCTTGATGTGTCGGGATAGTCTCGGACTCAAGTCACCTGTGCAGCCGAAGCCGCATGGAGACCGAGTCGAGGTGCAGACTTCCCACTTGCGTGGGAGGCGGCAGTTGAGTGCATGAGGTGTGTGAGTGTTGATTTCTGGTGGGGTGATGATGGTGGTGGAGGAGGTAGGGAGTGAGTGAATGTGTGGTGTGATCGGCGGTTGTCTGCCGCAGGTCGTCGTGGATGCGCATGTGGCCGAATAGGCCCATGCGATGCCTGAAGGTCCGAGGGCAGCGTGGACAGTGGAGGCGAGTGCGAAGGGTGTAGGTTGGTGCTTCAGGCACTGGTTCGCCTGTCTCTGTGCGATGGATTCGCAAGTGACCGACCAGGCCGATGTGTGAGGTGAAGGTGCGGTCGCAGTGAGGGCCGGTGTAGTCCTGAACCTCATTGCGTGTATCGGGGGGAGGTGGTGTCTGTTGTTGTGCGTGGGTCTGTCGCCTGAGCGGCCGTCGTTTTTAGCAGTGGCGCATTGAATGATCCCGGCATCATCACTGGGAGAACCTTGATGCGTCACAATAACCGCAATAATTAGGACGGTGTTAGGCATATGCTCCTAGTTAAAATGAATTTCTTCTATCGCCATGGAAACCCAAGTGTCGCTGCCAGATGCTGCTTCACGTCGATTTGTAGATGTGCCGCATATGGCTATAAGTAGGAACTTATGAGAGATGAAATGGAAAATTCCATAACGACGATGCCTACAGTGTGCTGCACACCAGTATGTATATAGTCAGGACGGTTAGCAGCAGATAGCATATCATTATCAGAGGTGAAATAAGTCTATATGGCAATACTCGTAGGTCATTTTCTTAGCTAAATCCGCGAAAAACTTTTCACCTGTGTAACAGTTCACCTAGTCACTGAAGGGCATTTAACTATTTGTGATGGATTTAAGGATAGATGTCACAAATATAGAACTGTTGCATTTGGGCGTGCGATGACTGAAACAGGTGGGGTGAGTTGGCGAACGCAGGTAGGCTTGCCTTCTGGAACGCCGTTAGTCAACAAGTCGTGGATACCTAAGAGTACTTCAGTCTAAAAGTAGCGCTTTTCCACGCAATGAATGGCCTCCTGGCGGTAGATCTTAAGATGTTTGCGCTTAATGCTTGTCCTGCACGGGACTGTTGCAAACGCGGGGGCTGACAGAGATGAGTGATCACACCCACACCCACACGCATACACACACACACACACACACAATATCCCGCGTTCGCATATATCTTAAGTGGCGCATTGAATGATAGTGCCATTGGGAGAGCCTGGATACTGGCACAGTGACCGCAATAATAAGGCCGGTGGTAGGCAAATGTTACTTGCTAAAATGGATTTCCCGTAACGCCACTGGCACACAGGTGTCGTTTCAAGATTCTTAGACGTACTCGCATTTGCCAGTAAGTAGAAATCTATGACAGATGAAACGGGTGAGTACAGTTCAGCCGTCGGTTTCGACGATGTTCATCGTGTACTGCACACCAACGTGCAATTGTCACGGTGAATTGCAAGTGAAGTAGTTCATAGTGACAGTAAACTTGCGCCGCACATACCATACTCTCTGTTACGCACTCCTCACCTGGACCCGGTGTCAAGACAGAGTCGAGAAGACCGGAGGTGAAAGAGGATGCAGGTGGCTGGCACGCCCAGACCCACACCTAGGCGTGCCGCCACACCCCCTGATCCACAACAAAGCCCTGACCAGGATTTTTCACCACCACTACCACCACCACCACCACCACCACCACCACCACCACCAACAACAACAACAACAACAATACCTCAACAGGGGTCAGAAGGACGAGGATGATGACTGGGCAGTCCGTCATACCACATGTATACCCGGCGGGAGCGCAAGTACACCTACCGACAGGGAACCAGGCGTCAGTAAACTGTCAGCGCATACCATGCTGCGAGGGCCATGGTTTGCTGATACTGTCATAGCACACGCTTTCAGAACAAAGCAAAATGTATAACAGTGGACATTCGACCGGTGGCCCGTCAGTGGCCCTGAAACGAAGCCCAAAGCGGATCCAAATTCAGAGCAGCAATCTGGAATAAAACGCGCATGAGGCAAGGTATGTCTGCGACCAATTTATCCGAAAGCGTTTATAAGTGGACACCTACGGTGCGTGATCGATCTCATGAAATGTTGGCCGAAATTCTGAAATGCGTTTTCGATTAAAAAGGATTACTTAGGTGGGGTTGTAATATCGATTATCGTGCGACATGATCCTATAGTATTTCGAACTCGCTGGGATGTCGGCTTTTAAATGAATTCCTTTTCGGCCGTCTGCAGGAACCACGCTCGGTAAAAATTGGCTACTTGTTTTGCATGCAGTTTTTACATTGGTTTTCGACACCCATAAATTTAGATATATTTTATAGAGGCCATGGAAAATATGCGTTCTTCACACTTCGGACGTGACAGTTGGAGAAAATGCGCATTCTAGACTACTGTCAATTCAGCTAATTGATAGAACAGAACTCTGAAGGTGAGACAAATAGCCAATGTCTGGGGAAGAATACTGTGCGGTTCAGAAGAAAAAACATGAAACGATCACTGACCGTGCTTACTTCTACTGTTTTATACTGGTGTTTACGCAGAGGAAAGGGATAGATTTGAATTGAAAAGCCTACAGTTATAAACACAGTCTGAGCAAGTTTGCATTGTACCTTCACTTCGCCGTCACTTCCTCTGCCATCATAACTTTGCCGTGTTGGGCCTGAAAAGCGGCTGTGTGTTCGGGGCCGCTGTCACTAATTCGGAGGTGGTTTTCTTCGATCGATGTGCTTTGCGCGCTAAATCCTTGCACATATTGATTCCATCATCGCTATGCCTGAGGACTTGCTGCCAACAGGCATCACGACTATGTCTGGCATTCGTGTTCCTGGAGCCCGTCGCGTTTAAGTCTCTTACCGCTTGCAGCCAGCAGTTTCGGACGCACTGACCGGCCGCCAATCGACCCACCTCAACTCAACGTCCACAAAGTCACAGCTGCTTAGGCGCCGCTCGAACTCAGCATCCCCCCTAATGCGAATGCAACACAAGCCACTTGAACACCACTCCCTAGACAAATCAATGCAGACCAAATGGAACACCAGGTCAGATTGCCCCACAATCCTACATAAGAAGCTACCACCACTGTCCCATTCAACATCATATGTTGGTCGTTCCTAATTAACACATCGATGTACTTGGTGTACTCGTTTACATCGCTACGCTCTGGCTCCGTAACGCTGCAAGCCGCCCTGACGCTACATCTTGGTAACCTCGGTATCTGCATCTTTGCCAGGAGGCGACACCAGCGTCGCGTGGTTGTTCAATGAGAAAAATGCATGCTAATTAAGTAGTGATTTTTTACGAAGTATAGTTTATGCATGCAGTCGAAAAGAAATTCGCTCGAAAGTCGGCATCCTGAGGTATTTGAATTATTATGGCATTGCGCTGCATGATGATGCGTTTTATAATCCAAAACGCATTTTGGAATCTCGGTTGACATTTCATTAGTTAGCCCACCTACTGGTCTTGCTGTATCGATACACCCTGGCTCCGTAACGCTGCTTGCCGCCCTAAGGCCACACCTCGATAACAGTCCTTCGAATGCGGACAGGGCCAGTCGACGCTATCCCGTACACATCCTTCATGAAGTCTAGTCATGTGGAGCGAAGAACCAGCCCGCGTATGTCAGTGCAGATAACGGTGAGGCAAAGATCTCATGCCTCGAGCACATATAATCACTTCACGGTCTTCAAAGCAAGGGAACTGAGCCACTGCTCAGTTGAGACGAAAGTACATCCCGTGTAATACAGTACAGATCAAGTCTCGCTTACACCATTCATCCCTATATGCATACATAATCACACCTATGCTAGGCATCGGCATTGGATTTGAACCATGGGGTATACTTTACGAATAACACTGGAGCATGAACAAAGATCATTCTTCGGAGGCAACTAAAGTTTGCATCCTGGTGTGCGTGCAATATCTCTGGATAATACCGCAAACCAGCCGCCCTCGGCGCCTCACCTAGTCAATCTCATCTAACTGAATTCGTAGTTGAAGCCAGTGAATAACAAGGTTTGGTACAAGAA
>CACRXP010000666.1:137873-191814 GCA_902702965.1 Spirometra erinaceieuropaei
TAGGCTTGTTTTCTGGGACGCCGTTAGTCAACAAGTCGTGGATACCTGAGAGTACTTTAGTCTAAAAGTAGTTCCTTGACCCTCAATAAATGACCTCCTGTCGGTAAATCTTAAAAGGTTCTTGGTTGCTTGTCCTGCACGTGAGTGTTGCACACGAGGGAACTGTGAGTGATCACACCCACACACACACCCTGAATTCTCATGCACCTCGAATGGCGCATTGAATGATTGTGCTGTTGGGAGACCGTAGATGCTGACACGGTGATCGCAAAAATTAGGCCGGTGGTAGGCAAATGTTACTTGCTAAACTGAATTTCCCATATCGCCACGGGCATCCAGGTGTCGCTGCAAGATGCTGCTTCACGTCATTTCGTAGATGTACTCCCATTTGTCAGTAAGAAGGAACCTATGAGGGATGAAACGGGTAAGCGCAGTTCGACCGTCGATTTCGACGATGTTCGTCGTGTGCTGCACACCAAGGTGCGACCGTCACGGTGAATTGCACGTGAAGTAGTTCATAGTGACAGTAAACTTGCGCCGCACATACCACACTCTCTGTTCCCCACTCCTCACCTGGACCCGGTGTCAAGACAGAGTTAAGAAGACCGGAGGTGAAAGAGGATGCAGGTGACTGGCACGCCCAGACCCGCACCTAGGCGTACCGCCAAACCCCCTGATCCACAACAAACTCCTGACCAGGATTTTTCACCACCACCACCACCACCACCACCACCACCACCACCACCACCAACAGCACCACCACCAACACCACCACCACCAACAACAACAACAACAACAACAACAACAGCAGGGGTCAGAAGGACGAGGATGATGCCTGGGCAGTCCGTCATACCACATGTATTCCCAGCGGGAGCATAAGTGCTTGCGCCGGCTGGCGACCAGATCTCAGGAAACTACCAGCGCCTACCAAGCTGCGAGGGCCATCGTTTGCTGACGATGACATAGTGCACGCTTTCATAACTCTTTAAAACGTGCAATACAGGTTATAGGACCGGCGACCTAACGGTGGTCCAGAACCGAAGCTCTAAGCGGGTCCCTATTCACAGGTAAAAGTAAATGCGCATGCGGCCCGGTGTCTCTGCGACCGATTTATCCGAAGGCGTTTACCAGCGGCACCTACGTGGAAGCGTCAGACGGAAACCCTGCCGACGATGTGGGATTTGCTGCCTTACGGAGGCGCGGGACTTGGTCCATATTGTCCCGTCGGAAAAACAGTCTATTTACAAACGATATCGGAGTTACACTGCGGAACTGACTGTTGTTGAAATTACAACATGCTTAATTCGCGCATTCTAGACTACCGTCAATTTAGGTAGTTGATGCAATAGAACTCTGAAGGAGATACCAACAGCCAATGTCTGCATACAAATACTGTGCGATGCGGAAGAAAACCATGAAACGATCACTGACCGTTCTTACTTCTACTGTTTTATGCTGGTGTTTACGCAGAGGAAAGGGATAGCTTTGAACTGAAAGGCCTACAGATATAAACAAAGTTTGAGCAAGTTCGCAGTCTACCGCCACTCTGCCGTCATTTCCTCTGCTATCATAATTTTGCCGTGTTGGGCCTGAAAAGCAGCTGTGTGTTCGTGACCACTGTCAATAATTCGAAGGTGGTTTTCTTCGATCGAAGTGCGTCGCCATCCCAAATCCTTGCTACATACTGTAACCACCATCGCAATGCCTGAGGACATGCTGCCGACAGATGTCACGGCTATGTCTGGCTTTCTTGTTCAGGACCCCGTTGCGTTTAAATCGCTTGCCGCTTGCAGCCAGTAGTTTCAGGCCTGCTGTCGTTCGACCCGTTTCAACTCGGCGTCCACAGATTCGCAGCTGCCCAGGCGAAACTTGAACTCACATTCCCCCCCCCCCGCATGCGAATACAACACGAGCCACTTGAACAACACCCTCTAGAAAAATCCACACAGACCAATTTGATAGTACTTCAGACTGACCGTACAATAGAAGCCACCATCGTTGTCTCATTCAACACCATATGTTGATTGTTCCGAATTAACTCATCGATATACTTGTTGTATTCGTTTACATCGCTACACCCTGGTTCCGTAACGCTGCGTGCCGCCCTAACGCCACACCTCGGTAACAGTTCTTAGAAGGCGGACAGTGTCAGGCGACGGTACCCCGTACGCGTCCTTTGTGAGGTCTGGTCATGTGGAGCGAAAAACCAGTCCGCGTATTGTGTTCTTAAAAGAAAACCTTCATACGGCGGATGTCACTGCAGATGACGGTGAAGCAAAGAACTTATGCCTCGAGCACATAGAATCAACTGACGGCCTTCAACGAAAGGGAACTGCGCCAGTTGAGATGACAAACCATCCAATGTAGTACAGTACAGACCAAGTATTCCCTCACACCATCCTTCCCGTATGCATACGTAATTATCCACATTTACGCAGCAATCATTAGCATGACACTGCACATCGCTTATGAAGCAACCATGTGATATAATGTTTCAACGCCGTCATAAGTGGCTAACCATCGCGTGTGGAAATGTGCACACTTAACTTGTGTGGGAATCGAGTTCAGTAGCGAAGATCCAACGTGTGCGTGCTATCCTTAGACGGGTGCCCTCAACCACGTAAAACATTGGGGGGGGGGACAGTTTCTTTATCAGTCGACCAAAGGACACGCGCACCCCGCCAGGTCATGGGAAGAAGAACGTGATATTGTTACCCAAAGCTACCATGGCCATGTCTGGCTTCCGCGACTCCAGACGCGCCGACCTGTCCCGGGGACTCTCAGGCGTGACTGAACGCGGTCAACAACAGCGGCCACTGTCGCCTGGGAGGACAACTCAGAATTCTGCGCACAATGAACCCCTCATTCTGGTGACTTCTGTCTTCTGCTTACAACTCGGGATTTGGCCTGGTGATGACCACCTTCCGAGTATACTCTCTCTCTCGCTCTCTGCCTAGACGGTACAGTACGAATCTCGAAGCATCCTTTTTAAGGCGGCGAAGTGTATGCTTAATCACAATGTAGATGACGCACCTAAAACTGTCACGAAGAACTGGAAGTTGTGGGTTAGAAAAGTTCGTGCCAACAAAATGACCCGGTTCTCGTCAGAAGCAATGAGGCGAGTTCCAATTATCAGTCACAAAAAAGGAGCTTTATTCACCCAATATTTCGGATTCGCACTCGAATCCACCATCAGATGCAGAATCAGGTAAGGGTAGTGGTTTGCGTAGGTGTTGCAGCATTTACGGTCAAAAGGTCCGAAGGCGTGTGCTATGTCAGTATCAGAGAACCTTGTCCCTCGCAGCCTGGTGTGAGCTGGCAGTTGCCCGACACCTGGCTCCCTGTCGGTAGATGCGCTTGCACTCCCGCTGGGTATACATGTGGTAGAAAGGGCTGCCCAGTCATCATCCTCGTCCTTCTGACCCCTGCTGTTGTTGTTGTTGTTGTTGTTGTTGTTGTTGTTGGTGGTGGTGGTGGTGGTGGTGGTGGTGGTGGTGGTGGTGGTGGTATACAGGTGATGGACATGGCTGCCCAGTCAGCATCGTCGTCGTTCTGACCCCTGTCGGGCTGTTATTTTTGTTGGTCAAAAATCTAGTCATTTGCAGTGTGGATCAGGCGGTGTGGAATGAAACGCCAAGGTGCAGGCTCAACCGTACCATCCACCTGCTCCCTTCCCCCTCCCGTCTCGTTGACTATGTCTTCACACCGGGTCTAGGTGGGGAAGGAGGAGAGAGTGCGGCAGAAGCAGCGCAAGTCGGCATCGGTGAGAAAGGTGCATGTTACTTAAGAAGTGATTTTTACAGAGTATCGTTTTTGCATGCAATCGAAAAGAAATTCGTTCGAAAGCCAGAATACTGAGGCAATTGAATTTTTTCCGGCATTACACTGCATGATTATTCGTTTTATAACCGGACTTAATTAATATTTTTGGAAAGAAAACGGTAACGAGCCAACTGAACACACTACCCGCCTGCGAAGGCAACACAAGCCACTTGAACACCACCCTGTAGACAAATCAACACAGACCAATCGGACAACACTCCAGATTGCCCCGCAATCCTACAAAGGGAGCCAGCACCACTGTCCCATTCAACACCAGCGGCCAGTGCCGTCTGAGAGGAGCACTCAGGTTTCTGTATGCAGTAGGTGTGCTAACTCATTAAATGCTAACCGAAATTCCGAAATACGTTTTCGCTAGGGAAAGATTACTTAAGCAGAGTTGTAAAACTAATCATCGTGCAACGTACTTATCTAATAATGCTGATGTTTCTGAATGCCGGCTTTTGAACGAACGTCTTTCCGTCCGCATGCAAAAATCACACTCTGTAAAAAATGCCTACATGTATAGCATGAAGTTTTCCCATTGATCTTTGATGCCCTTAAAAACTCGACCATAGTTCATGGGAAATATACATACAAATATTCATTCTTTTAGGCATTCGGCAGAACATTACATCTTCAACTTTTACACCCAAAGGCAGGGCATAATTAGGTTATTAATAATTTTCTAATTTTGAGATTTTTTAATACCCTGAAATACCCGTTCATGAAACATCGAGTCTCCAGGTTTACTAATGCTGCTTGTAAACTTTACAATATGGCTCAAATCCACTGTGAATTTCTATGAATCCCATGTGGTCTCCTCTTAATATTGCATAGAAATATGTGCTTTTTCGTACGCGGGAAATATACGACTTGCAGTTTTGGAACCAGGAATACAAGTGTAACGGAATGTCGGATCCAAAATTATTTGGGAATTGGAAATGTTTTTGAAAACTGAATCGTACCCTTTCTTCGAGTATAAAATTGGAAGAAAACGCAGTCTTCTACCAAATGAGCAGAATAATGAATATTTTTATGCATTTTATCCAAAAAATATAATTGAGTTATTAAGGGCACCGAAAATCAACGGGGAAAATTTATGCTACATAAGTAGTCATTTTTACAGTGTGATTTTCGCACGCAGCCGGAAGGAATTTCGTTCAAAAAACCGGCTTCTTAAGGTAACTGAATTATTTAAGAATTATGCTGCATTATCAATACTTTTAAAACTCAACTTGAGTAATCTTTTCGAGACAAAAACACACTTCAGAAATTTGGTTAGCATTTCATGAGTTAGTACACCTACTGTGCAACTTCTGTGCATAATTCGACTCGTTTCTTTCTATTCCTCTTACAACTATCCGAAAATGCAGACTCGTTTGAGATTGACGGTTCTAAATCATAAAATAGTACCAGATTGAATTTATGCATCGATTTTCAAAACTTTTAGAGACTACAGTAGGAATGCTAACTCGATAATGTTGACCGTAATTCCGAAATGCGTTATCGTTTCAAAAAGATTAGCTAAGTAGAATTGTCATGCTAATCATCGAGCAGCATAATTCTGTAACAGCCAATTACTCTAGGATGCCGACTTTTGAATGAGTTTCTTTCCGGCCGCCTGCAGAAAACCACACTTGGTAAAAATTAACTACCCATATAGAATGAATGCTTCTCGGTTATTTTCGATACTTTGAAATTCTAGTATATTTGATAGAAAACCTGCTCAAAAATATTCGTTCGTTTACTCATTCCGTAGAAAATTAAGACTTCTTCCAACTATATGCTCGAAAGAATTATATAATTCAGTTTTTAAAAACCTTTTTAGTTCCAGAATAATTTTGATCGCGAACTGCCGTTACACTTGCATTCAGAGTCTCGAAACCACAAACTGCATATTTTCCGTGTTCAGAAAACCATACAAGTCACCACGGCGTTAAGTGGAAAGCATATGGTGTTCATGAAATTTAGCAGTGGATTTGAGCCATATTGCTAACGTTACGAGCCACATTGGTAAATAAGGAGACATGACGATTTACGAACGGCCGCTGCACGGTGTTAAAAAATTTCACAATAAAAACTTTTCAAAACCGAATTGCACGCTTCCTTTGAGTTGAAAATTGACAAAAACGTAATTTTCTATCGAAGTAACAGAAGAATGAACATTCTAATGCCTGCTCTGCATGAAATGAGACTGAATTTTTAAGACCGTCTGAAACCAATGTGAAAAATGCATGGTGCTTAAGTAGCCATTTTACAGAGTGTAGTTTTTGCCTCAACCGGAAAAAAGTTCGTTCAACAGCCGACATCCTGCGGTAACTGAATTATTACATAACTATGCTGCTTGATGGTTACCATGGCAACATTACGTAAGTTACTTTTTTTGTAATGAAAATGCATTTTAGAATTTCGGTTGACATTTCATGAGTTAGCACACCTTCTGTACATGCGTGAAAATTGAAAAAGTGAAAGGAAGCCCGCCACAGGCTGATAATTTTTATCCATCTTACAATACCCCATCTGTTAGCTCAGCTCTCGCTGACTTGAACGTAATCAAAAGCGTACAGCCTAAACTAGATGAGAAACTGACCACACACACACACACCAGAATTCACCTCACAGAATACAGGCAATTCCTTTACTGAGTGTTTACAAGGCGGTTGCTATTGTTGTGGCCACCATCGTAAACACAGACTGGTAACGTATTGCTTCACTTCCTTGACCGCACATAAAAAGAACAATAAACTTTCCGGTAGGACTGTGTAGATTTCTAAACAGGACATGAGAATATGAACCGGCTGAAACACTGGTGGCTTTGTGCCAACTTTCAGCAGATTACGGCTGGAGGTGCGTTTTGGAGTTAAATTAAGGATTACGTTTAAGGTTAGATGAAAATCTAACGGCAAGCAAAGTCAGGGTTACGTGGGATCTATTGTTAACTGGAAAGTTAATGTTTGGAGAAGGGTTAGGTCGAAGATAATGGCACCTGTTTAATTTTATATTAGGGTTTTTGGGGGAGTTGGCATACGGTAATATTTTGTCTTTTTTAGATTTGTACGCAGGTCCATCTATATTACTTCAGCGTGACACACCTATTTCCAGGCCCTCTTTAGACGCCCACATAGGTCCGCCCTGCCAACCTTTCTTCTGACTTTAATTAGAAACAGTTATTTTTAATGATAACGTTTGTTTGCATTTGCCCGGTTGCAAACTCCGTAATGTTCGCCGAAATTCTCGTCAATAAGGCAAAGCCAAAGTTTCTGTTGTGAAAATCAAGCCAGGTTACTAACATTTCTGAGTGAAGATACAGTACGTGTGTTAACTCATAAGATGTTAACCGAAAACCGGAAATGCGTTCTCGTCTCGAAAAGATTACTTTAGTAGGGTTTTAGAATTAATCCTGGATCAGCACAATCCTTTAGTGGTCTAGTTAGCTCGAAATACCGGCCGATCTGCTGTTACACTTGCATTCAGGGTCCGGTCGGTTTTGATCGGGAATATACAATGATAGAGGGGCGCTCACCGATCGTTGTTACGGAACTGACCCAATAATTGTATACGGAACTCACTCTACCATTGTATATTCCCGATCGAAACTGACTAGACAACGGTCCCGTGGCCAAGTGGTTAGAGTCGTTAGACTTCGAACTAACAGGTCGTGAGTTCGAGCCACATGTGTTCCACACCTTGAGGTTTGGAATGAATGGCTGACGACGGCTAATAAGCCAGAAATGGTGTAGCGGGCAGCCATCATGACGGGTCTGGCGTCATTGTCCAAGACCTCGCTGCCTCAGGGTCATCCACCCTTTTGCAGTGAGCCGTTCAAGACGCACTGACCTGAAGTTACACGACCGACAGCTCAAAAATACCTGCGTCTTCACAGCAACAGCTGCACATGCGGCCACTTGGACGCACCTTCGCCTTGTCAGAGGGACTCTCAGGCCGGACTTGACACAGTCAACACCAGCCCTGGTTTCGGCAGTGGCCACTGATGCCCGAGAGGACAACTGCGGGTTCTGTATACATTAAGTCCCTCATTCTGGTACTTTCCGTTTTCTCCTTTCAGTCTGGGATTTGACTCGATAGTAGTGGCCCACAGACCGCACACAAATTGGTGACCCCGACGTGAATAAGAGAACGCATTTGCAACGCCCTGTTGCGACTCGTTAACTGTAGAGGGCAGCCTTCATGATTGGTCTGGAGTTATTGTCTAGAACTTGCTGCCTCAGGGTCATCCAGCCTTTTGCAGAGAGCCGTTCTAGACGCGCTGACCTGAAGTCGCACGACCGACAGCTGGGGCCTAACTGCGTCCGTACAGCCGCAGCTGCCCATGCCGCCACTTGAGCGCACCTCCGCTGCAACCACAGCCTAATCCACTGGGACACCACCCCTCGGCAAATGCAACAAACACCGATTGGAGACCACTTGAGCTTAACCCACGAGCATACCAAAGCGCCTGCCACCGCTGTCAGAAGGACTCTCAGGCCAGACTGAACGCAGTCAACACCAGTCCTGTCGTCGTCAGTGGCCACTGCCGCCTGAGAGGACAAGTGCATGTTCTGCATACATTAAATCCCTCATTCTGCTGCCTTCCGTCATCTCCACCCAGTCTGGGATTTGGCTTGATAATTGTAGCTCACAGACTACACACATTCTCCCTGCTGCGTCGCTACAATGGCCATTCCAGTCTCCCTAGTCTTTGCCTGTAATACCATGCTGCCTAAGAGAATAAATATTATTATGCATGTTTTCCATGGAATATGGTTGAATTTTTAAGGGCATCGAAGAGCAATGGTAAAAGTGAAGGCTACTTAAGTAGTCATTTTTTACGGAGTGCGGTTTTTTCATGCGGCCGGAAAGAAGTTCGTCCGAAAGCTGGCATCCTGAGGTAACTGAATTATTATAGAATTATGCCACAGGATGACTAGTTTTACAACCCTATTTACTTAATCCTTTCGTGACGAAAGCGCATTTAGGAATTTCGATGGACATTTCATGAGGTAACCCACCTACTGTAGTCCTTTTTTACAAAACAGCGTTTTCGCAAGCGTTCATTAAAAAGCTGGCACCTTAGAGTAACTGAATTATTATGCGATTATGCTGTGGGATGATTAATTTTATAACCCTACTTAATTAATCTTTTTGAGTCGAGAGCGCATTGTGGAATTTCGGTAAACGCTTAATGAGTCAGCAAGTCTACTGTATGTAGACGATCGGAGGTGAGAGCGGCCGCAGTTGTTGATAGCCCCGTTACGCATGTCACATATTGCTTGGTCTCCAGTTATGTGTACCGAGCTACTCTAAGGATTGCTTAGATCCCAAATGACTGAAAGTGCTATAAGGACCTTGTTATTGGGCCTCCATTGAGTCAGTCACACCACAACCACACGATGGCACGTCCGTCTTTGCCGGCGATGTCCACCGTGTGCTCCAGAGAGGGCCGAAGGTAGGAACGGAGCCTTGCGCCTGAGTTAGTTTAAAGTGATATACCCCTTTCGCTGCATTCACCGCATTCCCTCCCCACCCGCCTGGATCAAGACCGAATGGAGAAGACCGGGGCGGGAGAGGGCGCAGGCAGCTGGCAGGGCGAAAGCCCGCAGTTAGGTGTACCTCAAGGTCTACAAAATACATTGGTCAGGAATTTATAATACAAGAATAAAGGGGGATGGGGCGACTCGAATCCCAATAAGCAGAGCGTGAGCTTTCGCACGGGCTTGTTGCCACATTCCCAGTGTCGCACGGATTCAAATCGGCGTGATGTGGACCGGCAACTATTCCTGTCGCCATAGCTCCTATGCCTGCGTTTGTTATGAGTGCTCATTTCCGATAACACCCGCCGGAGTCTAACCTAGCCTTCCACTTTGGTCCACTATCTCTACATCGTGGCTCCTTTTAGGCTCCAAAAAAGACACTCAGTACTGATTACGAGAAGCCACTTATCTTGGCAGTTGGAAACCTTCCAAGCCTCGTCTTCTGGCGCGTCATGATGGATTCAAGCTCTTCAGACTTATTGCAATGAGAAATGCACCGGTGTGCGATGGGAGTGAAATTCCGCATTGTCGACCTCATCCTCTATTTCATACACCAGTCCGCTGTCTCAGCCGACGACACCGTCTTGACCTCCCTCTCTCTTTCTCTCTCCCTTCGCCTTAGGTCTGCCGGCGCACAGCAACAGTTGTGGGCCCGCACAGCCGTCGAGCAGTCCGTATGACCCCCACCCCTTTTGATGTAGCGTTTATGCACTGGAGGCCCATCATGTGTGCTTTGCAGATAGGGCACTGGACGGCGTCAGTATGTATAAATACTCCTGGTTTCCCGCTGTAAACTGTTCTGCACTTGCAGCATGCAGAAAGGTACACCCACACGCAAGTGGTTGGCGAGATATCAAAATGGTATGCTTGCCTGGGTACATGTCAATGCGTGGTCTTAGAAATAAAAGAAAAAAATGGGAACATTTCTCTGGACTACCTTGTCTAAAACGAAACAGGTCGGCTTGGTGGTCCCTCAACTGGTTGGCTCTCTGAGAGTCGTCCATGCCTCAACTTATTTTCTTTAGTAGTAGATTTCATCATAAAAACTGTTCAGTGCAGGGAGCAATGAGTCACGACATCGACTTTGCATCCCCAAAACTTACATTTGTCTCGCGAGGCTAGGGGCTATGGTTAAACAGACAATCAGTCACAAATTGATGGGCATGAAGGGCTTTAACCAGCTGTAAAATGGTCTGCAATTTTGGCAAAGATATGGTGTGTAACTCCCTGGGAAAACTGTAGTTGAGCACGATGCTAACGCCAACTGTGATCCTGCTTGTACCGAGTAACCATAACCCTTAACAACTATGCATCTAAGGAAAATTCGGACGTAATTGCGACCTTAATCATAAGCCTTAAGTTTTCAACACAAACCCTAAAACCCTAGCCCTAACTCCCAACCCTAATTCTAGGCGCCAATTCTATTCTCGACCGCACATCCAGACCATAACCCAAGCCTGACAATCTCAACCCTAGAAATAACGCAATTCTTAATAATATCCCTAACTCCAAGTATATTCCTAACCTTAACCACAAGCCAAAATCGGGCAACTTTAACCTCAATAACGCTAGCGAAGATCAAAATCCGCGTACCATACGATCCCTTTGGCGGCCATTTGTCGGGCAAACTGTTAAGAGCGACAGAACGGGGAAGACTGGAATGACCACTTCTGGTTTATTAGTCGTCCTTCGACCAGCCGTACCCAACCCCGAGGTGCACAAACCCTGGGGACTCGATATCGCAACCTGTTGGTTAGAAGTCCCACGTCCTAACCCCTGAGCAACGGACTTGCTGTCCGAACGGTTACGATCGGTTACATGCAATGGTTGAGAGCCGCTCACCGATCAGGCTACGGAACTCACTCGTCCTCCTGTGCATTGGGGCTACAGCGGGGGGTTACATGCCCTACCCTCGCCACAGTTTTGTGACTGTCATGCAGTAAATCTACACACACGACCTAAAAGGCGGGAAGTTCACTGACACTCCTTTTTGCTGCCATCTGAAGACGATACTTTTTGCATAGCAAAACACTTTGCTTGGCATGCATTAGATTTAGTGGGGGAACTGTCGCTTTTTTAAAATCCCAGACAACTTTCCACGTATGGACTGCTTTGAGATCTGCTCAGCGGTAAAGGGACGTGTGCACGCGCAGAACGAGACAATCAGTGAGCTCCTCGAACACTAAGATTGCATCTGAAGACTAGAGCAAGTGCAAGGAAATATTAAGCATGTGGCCAGGTTTCCTAGAAAAATTCAGGTCTGAATTAAAATGCTGTCTAGAGGAGGTCTGTCGGCCTAAACCTCTCTCTAACAGTCACTTTTACGAATGACTCGTTATATACTTACAGTGAGTGACCGATCTCATGAAATGTTGGCTAAAATCCTGAAATGCGTTTTCAGTTAGGAAGGATTGCTTAGATGTGGTTGTAATACCTATTATCTTGCGGCATAATCATATAACTTTTCGGACTCGGCAGGATGTCAGCTTTTGAATACACTGTTTTTCAATCTCCTGTAGAACCCGTATTTGGTAAAAAATGGCTAATTAAGTAGCATGCATTTTTCTCATTGATTTTCAGTGGTCTTACAAATTCAAATATACCTTACAGAAACTATAAACAAAAATATGCTTTCCTTCAGTCAATTAATAGAGAATAACATCTTCTTTATATTTTATACCCAAGGAAGGAATAAAGTTAGGTTTTAAAAAGTTTTCTAATTGCCGACTAATTTGGAGCCTGATCATTCGTTGCATTAGCGCTTAGTAATTTCAGTCCACAAAATGCATACGTTCAGCGTAAAGAAAACCACATATGTTTTTACGCCATTAAAGAAATATCATACAGAGTCCATAAGATTTTGCAATTGATGCGGACTTTGTTGTACATTTCATGAAGAGCTGTGGTAGACGGACAGGTACGATGCTATGTGAATGGACATTGCGCGGTCTTAAAAAATCTCATAATAAGGAACTTTTTCAAAACCTAATTATGCTCCTTCCTTGAGTACAAAATATAAAGAAGACGGGATTCTCTATTGATTGCCTGAAAGTATGCATATTTTTATTTACTGTCTCTATAAGATGTATTTGAATTTGCAAGACCATCGAAAATCAATGACAAAAATACATGCTACTTACGCAGTCATTTTTACCGAGTACGGTTTCTATAGGAGATTGAAAAGCAGTGTATTCAAAGGCTGACATCCTGTCGAGTCCGAAATGTGACAATTATGCCGTAATATAATCAGTATTATGACCGCGATCAAGTAATCCTTCCTAATCGAAGGCGCATTTCAGAATTTCAGCCAACATTTCACGAGATCGGTCACTCACTGCAGGGACTACCAAAAAGTACAAAAAGGCCAGTTCCTTGCTCGGCTGTTTTGAATTCATGCACCGACAAACGGAGTCATGCACTCGGGTCGTCCGTGGATGAAAAATACTTCCGGCGAGAACGCTGGCCAGTCTAATTGCCGAGTCTGTATCCGGCCCATTACATCTCTGGGAGCAAAATTATCGCCCTTATGGAGACGGTCGTGCCCGAGGCAGCAGTTACCGTCATCGCTTCTAACAGCTGGCGTTGGTTGGTGGTAAAGCGGTTGAACCCTGTTTATTCGCTGTACAACGAGGCGCCTGGAAAAGAGAGTACGTGAACACATACCGGCCTGGCTAGGCAGAAGTGAAAATAAATCGGTTTCGAGTTCTATTCCCTCACTTCTTGTCGATACAGATCATCGAGTCGGTGTCAAAGAAGCCTTTCAGGTTGTCCACTTGACACCAGCAAGCTTCTCCAGAGGCCGATGTCAACGGGCAGTAGCTACAGCCGACGCAGTGGCTATACGACTAGCCAGTCCAGTGCTATGTTGTCAGAAGACGTTGAAACAGGCGCTCTGTCTTCCGTGGCCAACGCCGACCTCAACTTCGTCCTAACTTCCTGATGGCAGTGATGTGTGCACAACGTACCCGACGTACAAACATTACTCACAATCTATGTCCTCCCCTTCCCCCTAGTTCCCTTTGTCCAATGACCACGACACGCCGACCATGCCATGGCACGCCTCGGCATGCCAGTGGCGTGGGAACGATGATTGTTAATAGCCCCTGAATCACTTTTAAGTCCTGTAACTTCGCATAATTCCAACTTTTATGTAACTGTTTTGGCCTGATGACCAGTTAACGAAAACATGTGTGTTTGCCAAATTGGCTATTCGCGACTAGCCTTTGTTGCTGCCTCGGATGATGGGTTCGGCTGCTAATCTGGAACATCGGATGAATAAAATTGCCGCTGAAGATGTTGACTCTTTCCCTGGGTTCAAATGCATACTGACCTGAAAAGTCCGTTCGCTGCTCTCGTTTCGTTTTTTACTTTTGCACTTCCGAGCTTTTTTATTTCTCACAGGTATAGTTGGAACTTAGGAGCGTAGGGGTCGTTTATATGGCTCCCTGGAAGAGACGGGAATAGAAACGCTTTCTCGCGTGATACGCAGGTGGCTTTACGCTAAATCCTCGAATGGGCTTTACCCCTCTTGTCTTCACCATGGCATTAACCTAAGCCTTAACCGTAACCCTGACCTTGACCCCAACTCTACCTTTAATTATAATCCCAACCCCAACCTTGACCCAATAACCCTGGAATTTGTCACAAGGTCACCCGCCAGGGAGGGGGGAGCAGATAAACGATTCCTATCCGACGTGAAATAAAATGCTGTTCAACCAATCACATACAACCGACCTACTTGACAAAATCCACCATTTGGAAACGTAGAAATATTTAAAAGAAGACGAAGGCACGATCTCTGGGACGGTAGATTTATTGGCCTTAGCATTCGAATCTACCGTCCTAATGATCGTGCCTTTGTCTTCTTTTAAACAAGATCTGAGATGCGCATATTCTCTACCATTCGTGAAATAGAAATATTTTAAATTGCGAAGATAATTGAGAATTTCGAATAGTTCAAAGGTCTAAATGTGACCTTGGAATCATGTTAATTGTTAAATAAATATGTTTGCAGTTTTCACCGTCGGAAGCTAAGGTGGTTTAGATTGTGTTTGGTGAGTTTGAGTGAGAAGGAGAGACCGACACTGGTGATTCCATTCCCACGATAAATCTGCGTTGCGCCCAAATCGATCGGGACGCGCCATCAGTCGTGACCCAAAATTTTTTACTGTTGATTGTAGTGGGATGACTGAATGGCCAGAAGTCAGGCCGTAGTAGCTCCTTCTAAATACTGCCTTTGTGGTGCCCCCATCTACGTGGACACCGAAATTCCCTATTGTGGTCTAATGCATCTAGAGCAGGGACAAGGGCATAGGTAGCATGTGTAGGCGGGCAGTCTGATTTTTTTCAACCGCTGGGTTCCGGTCGCATTGTCTTGCTTACGATGACCAAACTGTCGTCATGGGGTTCGGAATAATTTACAAACTAGCCTCCATCCGTTGCAAGTGTTTTAGTAATACGTTAGCACACTAGATTTTATGAGAATATAGCCCGGCGCCAGGGAGCCTTTAAGTTTTATACTACTTTAAAATGGGGAAAATCGTCTTCCACACCTTGTATTTTGATAAAGATAACAACTTACTGTAGTGATTACTGAGGTTTCCGAACTCTGTAAACGCCAAATAAGATTAAAAAAAAATAGGATCCTTTTTAACCATTTACGGACATTGCGGCCGCAGTACAACAAAATGAGGAAGTCACGAGTACGAAAGCTCGCCAACAGGAATGCATACAAACTTGGGGATTTAAATTGGTCTAGATTACCCGAAAAGAAAAAAAACTTTTCTTCTGCGTTTGCAACACACCTCAGACAGAGATGTCGCGTTTTACCCGTCATCGCGTCTAATCTCATCCTCGATCACCCTGATTCGGATTATCCACGCGGTCGTGGAAAAGGGAGGAGGTATGCAGTTTTGTTCCCCATATGCGTTCTAAAACTAGCACAAGGCTCCAATAGTCGTGGCCGCGAAGGTTTCCAACTGACGGGACAGCTTTGTATCACACGGGACTGGGACCAGGCACAACGAGCCACTTTTAATGTGGCCTCTATGACATTTCAGAGTGCGTTTAAACTCAAGTCTCCCTGAATTAGGTTTATTAGAAGTCGTAGATCCCCTCGCCTCACGCTTATGATTGGAGACCGCCTAACAGACTCCGAGGATTAGACGGAGAGGGGCACGACGATACTACTACTGCTGCTGCTGCTGCTACTATTACTACTACTAGTAGTACTACAACTACTATTACTACCACCATTACTAATACTTGCCTCTCTTGCCTTTGTCGTTAATAACATTCTGCCTTTGTCATGCGCCGCTGTGCGGCTGCTGGTTGGGCTCGAGAGAGAGCCCGTAAGGCACAGCAGAACGAGTTATTTCCGTAAGAACTGCCGGTGAGCGTCCCTCTAATACTACTACTACTACCATGTGAGGACCAGAAGTCGATCTCACTTTGTCTCTAACCGTATCGGCACCAGTTCGAGTCCAGTGGCGGAAACTGCATTTCCACTGCTGTTTTTTTCGTTTTTCTGTTGGCCGAAGAAAGGTCATGCACAATTTCTCACTTAGCATGCGTTTAGGCGTAGACCACTCGTACGGACGGGAAACAGGCTGCTTATATGTGTGCATGTCCTATGCAAATAGAGTCATTGCCTGATATGCTTGCAAGCGCCGGCTGTGTCGAGTGCCTCATTACCATACCAGGCCGCTATCCGCCGCCGCTGCTCCGCGCATTGTTGACACTTTTATTGATCCTTGACCGGTTCAGCTTGTGGCCGAGCGACAGAGTAAACAGAGTTTGTCACACATATTGACGTCTAGGGTACGGCTGACTGCCGCCATCACCATAGCGACGCAAGCGTACACAGATGGAGATCAAGCTCGGGCCTTCGAACCGGCTTAGAGGACTGTGTTTGCGGGCTTTGATCTCTATGAATGGTCGGTCCGCAAAATGAAAATCAGCGGGTTTGGCTGATTTTGGAACAAGGCAACTCGTTCTTGTGCTGCTGAGGACACACATTCACAGCAGCTTCTGACTATGACCCCATTATTGCTTGATTTTCTTGACAATGTGTTACCCAGATACATTTTCGTGGAAACGTCTGCTAAAAATTTGAGTGCCGAAATCGACAGTTCAGAAAATTATTAAGATATAGTACCGTTAGCGTTGTTTACGCGATCTATGACGTGTTTAAGAGGTTAATTTCTGTTAGGGGTAAGGATTGAATATGTAAGCTCAATGAGAAAATAGGGCTCGGGGGCTCCGTCAGACTGGCAGACAGGCGCGCCAATTACCAGAATCTGTCGAAGGCCTTGAGAAAACTCATATTTCTGCCGTTTGTTTTACTACTCCAATGAGATTTCGGAACTGACCGAAAAATTTGAAAGGTATGAAGTAGGGACGTATAAACAGACTGAAAACAAACAGTCCGATGTTAATGGTTAAAGAAGACCGAATAGGGTAAGACCATATACGGCAGACAAATTAAGCACCAATCCCAACCTAGCCCTAAGCTCAAACTACATTTAACTGTTTTCTTAACTTATTCGAAAACATACAGAAGTCAAATCACTGCACATGCCATAGCGGCAAAAGAATATGTGCGTACATACTCAGCGGTCACGTGGAGAAGCGCTTAGTGTACATCCCATGTGTTCTGAACTAACATTAACCTGCCTTGTTTAATTCCCGAGGAAATTAATGCTCGAACTTGGAGTAAATCTTTCGAAACGGGCCTTTTCAGGCACGGTCTGAATTTTGATATGATTATTTGAGCTGAAATCCATCGGCTACTGCGGAATAACCGGTTAATATTCACAAACCGCCGACAGGCAGCCAGTAGTATAGAACTATGCAATGATTTACCGTACTGACAACACGGGTATTAGCTAAAAGCCCAAGGCAAGTTGAAACTGGAGTTCATATACCAGAAAACACACGGGGAAAGCTGGGGGACCCACTGACTAGCCGAACCCCTCGCAGCTGCGTCAGGTAGCGGCATTAGATCAGCGAAACACACGTTTCTGGGCTTTTAGTTAATACCTGTGTTGTTAGTACGGTAAATCATCGCACAATTATAACATTAACTTGTTGGGGGAAATATCTTTTTGAGAAATTCCATAGTTTTGAACACACGAGAGCCATCGTTAATGGAAATATTTAACTTGGTATTCTGGGTGAATGTTTTTCGAGTCAAACTGAGTCAGAGATTTGGACTACTTAGTTCGGGAGGGAAGGAATACAATGAGTTTGAAGAATGCGATGACCACACTGTGCTTGACTTAATACATCGAGATGGTATGGCATTCATGTACTGAACTGTGATAGATGTGGGACTACTTACGAACTATCTTCTAGCGCAGAGGAAAAGCTATTTACAAAGAGCGATTCACATTTCGTAAATCAAGGCCAGAAAGAGCGTAAAAGTAGCGGCAACTTTACTGAGCGGCGCACAAGTGACCTTTGGGGAAAGCGAAGGCTTTTGTCAGTGACTTCACGACCTTTGGGCCGGATCCTAAAGCACAGTCACTCACCTAAGGGCACACTTTGTCGAGGCCCAGTCTGTACCTATACTCGAACCGTTCCAGGCACCAGTGGCTGCCACTGTGCGTAAACGTAGCTTATGAGAGAGGTGACCGCAGATAAAGTTTGAGTAGTCAGATTGGTGTTCTTGAAGATGGCTGAAGATGCTACCGTCAACTCGTCCACAGTGACCTTGCACTCACCGTCATATGGATACATTAATACGGCCTATAGGTGTGACGATGTTGCGTTTGATAGCGCACTAAGAAAACCGTCTGCGTTCATCCTATTTCCAACACTAATCAGGTCCGCCTGGCTATCCGAAACGTCAAGTAGCGGTATGTTCTAACTCGCAGAAAAAAAGAGATTAAGTTACAGGGGTACTTGAAATGGTAGTTTTTCGTCTCTTCTATAGACATTGGTGAATTTCTTTAGAAACTTATTTTTTCTTGAAGACAAATACGTTCTTTGGGAAAAGTAGAAAACTTTATTAAGTAGATTTTCGGCGCTGGTCGCCCAGGTCAGACTTGAGTAAATGTGTAAAATCAATTAACGTTTCAGAAGTGTTGAGAATTCAATATTCATTTGGTGCTATAGCCAGAAAGCAGCCGCCGTGTGCGTCAGTCTATATCGATTGACTCTCGTCTCTTCCTTGTTTTCCCACAGATTTTTGTACGTGACATCTAACTCGATGTGCCTATTGATGCATGAGTCATCGGAATGAATGGCTTCAAGAAACTCTCCGCTTGTTTTAGATGGGAAAACTCCGATGCTGTGAGTTTTGTCCCATGCGAAGGTGTGCCCAGTATCAAGGGTGTGCATGGTCATTTGAGACAAGTGATCTCTCCTCTTAAGTACCAGTTGATGTTCGTGGATGCGTGTAGAGGAAGGTCTTCAAATTTAGCCACAATATGAGGTATCACAGGCATCGCATGGAATCTTATAGACCACTTCCTTTTTATCAAAATAGCCAACATTATCCTTAGGGTTACAATCTTAGTTCGTTAAGTAGTCGTCGCTTTGTGCGCCACTTTTTGGTGTTTCCTCAAGCATCTTTCAATAAGTTTAGACGCATTCCCGATGTAAGGAAGGATTCGCACATCTAAAATGTTCTAGGAAATCAGCGCTCCAATGATTTTACTACATGAGCTACCACGGAGTGTCTCACACGCTCCTCTATGTCTTCAACTGCGTTCAACACACTTTAATGAAAAAAGGCCCCTTGTGGCTATTTTGGCGAGGAACCTCTGGTACGTTGATCGATTCTCCGACTGTAATACGTAAAAAGAACATTCCTCTGGCTCCTACAGTCCGAGAGCGGATTGCATTCCCCAGCATTTTGGGGGTAAATAACTGTGAAAGTTAGTGCAACGTCTGTCAACGTTTCCTTTCGAAAGAAATTTGTTTACTGGCTAATCAGCTCTTTTGATTGGCCGAACTTCGAAATGCGGGATAAGTTATTCTACTACCCTTCGAAGGGTACAACACAAAGGTGCAGTCTTTGTCGCCTACACAATATCGTCCAATACACTTTTGATTTGTTGGGGCGCTGTCAGCCAGGTTGTAAAGCTGGTCGTTGGAATGAACCTTTCCGGTCCCCGCAACGGAGCAAAGGCTATGGCAAAATGGGGGTCAGATGGGTTAACTACACGCGTTAAGGCATTACTACCTTCGGACGTGGGGGGGGGGTGGGCAGGGGTGGCGCCATGCCCTGATGCGGGCCTTCACTTCGTGCCAGTCAGTACGCCTAATCTAATCGCCTACCGGTTGACAAGTTCGAAAAGGGGATTGGCTCGTGGGAGAGGGAAGAAAGACGCCGTCCATTCCTACCGCACATCTGTACATTCCTACGAATAATACGTTAGACGGTAACGGTAGGGTGTAGGAACCACAAGTACAGTAGATGGGCTAATTCATGAAATATCAACCAAGGTTTCGAAATGCGTTCTCGTTTCGAAAAGATAAATCAAGTAGTGTTGTAAAACTAATCAAGATGCAGCATAAATCTATAATGATCCAGTTACCTCAGGGTTCCGGCTTTCGAAAGAACTTATTTTCGGCTGCATGCAAGATCTATACTCTGTAAAAAATGACTGCTTAAGTAGCATGCAATTTGCTCATTGATTTTCGATGCCCTTGAAAATTCAGTTATATTTCAAGGAAAACATGCATAAAATATTCATTCTTTTATCTATTCGGTAGAAAATCACGCCTTCTTCCAATTTCATACTCAACAGAAGAGTATAATTCTTCTTTAAAAAAGTTTCTAATTGTGAGATTTTTTAATACCGTTAAATGGCCGTTCATGAAACGTCATGTATCTGCATTTACGAATGTGGCTTGAAAAGTTAACAATTTGGTTCAAATTCAGTGCTTAAATGCGTGAAGCCCACATGGTTTCCTCTTAATGCCGTAGAGAAATGCCTGATTGTCCGTACACGAAAAATATACAGCTTGTAGTTTTGAAATCCCAAATGCAAGTGTAACAGCAGTTCGGGTTCAAAATTATTCGGGATTTAGAAACGTTTTCTTAAAACCGAAGTATACTCTTCTTCCGAATATTAAATCGGAAGAATGTGATTTTTTACCGAATAAGTAAAAACATGAATACTTTTATGCATGTTTTCCATGAAATATAAGTGAACTTTCAAGGGCATCGAAAATCAATAGGAAAATTGCGTGCTGATTAAGTATTCATTTTTTGCAAAGTATGGTTTTTGCATGCAGGCTGAAATAAGTTCATTCGAAAGCAAACACCCTGAGCTAACTGGATAATTATAGCATTATGCTGCATGATGATTAGTTTTACAACCCTACTTAATTTATCTTTGCGAAACGAGAACGCATTTCGGAATTTCGGTTGATATTTCATGAGTTAGCCCACCCACTGTAGATGGCGACTACAAAATATACTCTAAAATTCAGTTTGACTATAAACTTCACCTCTTAGTCACCGTTACCATTGTTTGGAATTTTTTCCTCTTCCGGGCTAAAAGTAAATTTCCAAGCGGTGCTTTATTCAAAACCCGTTATTTTTTTAAAAGTGCTTCTTGTTTATCTTTTAATTATCGCGCTCACTTTCTTTGCCAAATGACAGCATACGACGAGATTTTGGACATAAATTTGTCTATTTTCTGTATCTTCTTGCTCTGCATCCTGTTTATTGCCCCAACCGCAAAACCCCTCTAACCCCACTCAACCTATGACACTCTCCACAGGCTAACTCAAGTTATTTGTCAAGTCCTACATCCTATCGTTGCCCGTCAGACTAACTCCAATCTACCACGACGCGTTAGTTGTCGTGGTTTGCAAGGTCACCAGCTGACAGAACAGCTCGAATTCAAAGTCAGATTCAGTAAGATGTGATGGAAACAATACTGTTGGGATTGGGGCTAGGGTTTGGGTCAGGGGTAAGAGTTAAGGGTTAGTGGTTAGGGCCACTATTTTTTAATCACTTAAAGTACAATCGCTCATCTTCAATAGCTTTTATTTTGTATACAACTGCAGTAGATGTGCTAACTCATGAAATGTCAACCAAAATTTCGAAATGCGTTCTCGTTTCGAAAAGATAAATTACGTAGTGTTGTAAAACTAATCATGATGCAGCATAAATCTATAATGATCCAGTTACCCCAGGCTGTCGGCTTTCGAAAGAACGTATTTTCGGCTGCCTGCACGATCTATACTCTGCAAAAAATGACTATTTAAATAGCATGCAATTTTCTCATTGATTTTCGATGCCCTTGAAAACTCAATTATATTTCATGAAAAGACTGCATAACAATATTCATTCTTTTACTTATTCAGTAGAAAATCACGTCTTTTTCCAATTTCATACTCAAAAGAACAGTATAATTCAGTTTGAAAGAACTTTTCTAATTCCCGCATAATTTTGAACTCTACCTGCTATTACACTTGCATTCAGAATTTCAAAATTACAAGCTGTATATTTTCGTGTACGGAAAACCATGCATTTCTCTACGGTGTTAAGAGGAGACCGAATGAGGTTCATAAAGTAAGCAGTGGATTTGAGCGATATGGTTAACTTTACAAGCCGCATGGGTAAATTCGGGTACATGACGTTTCATGAACGGCCATTTAACGGTATTAAAAAATCTCACAATCAGAAACTTTTAAAACCGAATTTTACTCTTCTTTTGAGTATGAAATTGAAAGAGGACGTGATTTTCTACCGAATAAGTTAAAGAATGAATATTTTATGTATATTTTTCATGAAATATAATTAAATTTTCAAGGACATCGAAAATCAATTAGAAAATTGCATGCTGCTTATGTTGTCATTTTTTGCAGAGTATAGATCTTGCATGCAGCCGAAAATAAGTTCATTCGAAAGCCGACACCCTGAGGTAACTGCATCATTATAGATTTTACTGCATCATGATTAGTTTTACAACACTGCATAATTTATCTTTTCGAAACGAGAACGCATTTCGAAATTTTGGTTGACATTTCATGAGTTAGCACACCTACTGTACATGGCCTTGTCGCCTCTGTGTGTTTTCTGGCCTCAACTGTAAAATTTTCTATTATCACCAGTCCCGTATGGAAGGTGGCTTGGGTTTATTTACCTCAGGTGGGGATAAATAACCACATCTAACCTCAGGTCCATTGTAGCCTTTAAGGTACTCTCACACACGTGAGGTCGAAGTCGCCAATTCCGAGGCCTGATGCATGTTTTAGAAAGCAGGTCTTGTGCGACATGCCCGTGTGGCTTTGCAAGTCACTGAGTCCGGCGCGTGGTAGATTCGCCTCGTCACACGTTACTTCCCGCAAAAGTCCCCGGCGTCGCCGTCGTTTGCAACGACTGAACTGTCGTATTATGTGTGCTAATATCTGCATTGCATGCTATATGAACGACAGAAGTTCGAAAGATAAGTCGGTGTATCTCCAGCCATTTTGTCAGACTGAAATTTTTCAATTACGGCAGGCGGTCAACACAGAACACTGCGGATCTCTTTAAGTTCACATTCACTCGTGAGTTGTCTAGTTGCAAACGCACTAAGTAACAGTGAGGAACTATCAACAGTGATGGATAGTCAGTGGTGTCAATTATGAGGATGGACTAGTCGAATCAAACGGAATATTACTAAATCGGTAAGGTTCTGTGCGTTTGACGGTTATGTTACGTAAGTGTTTTGAAAGATTTTGAATAATTCATATTGAAAAGTCAACTTGGCAAACATGTTTCTTTCGGTAACTCGTCATCAGGCCAAAACAGTGACACAGAAGTTGGAAATATGCGAAGTTCACAGATTTTATAAGATTTATCCTCCAAAGTGTAGGAGAGCGCACTGCAAAGCCCACCATGGCAACTGCAGAAGAGAAGGACTTATTTATAAGACTACCTTTTCAAGGGGACGCAGCAAGTGACCTAGTAAGAAGACGTCTGAAGACAGAGATCCCTAGCGCATCTTCGCTGCGCATTTACTTGTATGTTTTAGGAACTCTCCCCTTCTACGCTTGGGAGATATAGACCGACTCCCGTTACAGGCCACATCGATGTGTATTTACTCATTTACTTGCTCCTATAGAGAGGGATACATTGGCCGTACAACGAGGTGCCTGGAAAAAATAGTACGTAAACACATACCGGCCTGGTTTGGCAGAGGTGAATAAAAATCGATTTCGAGTTCTATTCTCGAACATATTGTCGATAGGAATCTCCGAGTTGAGCCTTTCCGGTTGTCTACCAGACACCAGCAAGACTCTTAAGAGGTCTACGCCAACGTCTGCTACCTACAGCCGGGGTAGTGGCTATACGGCTAGCCAGTCCAGTGCTATGTTGTCAGAAGAAGTTGAAACAGGCGTTCTGTCTTCCGTGGCCGTTGCCGACCCCAGATGATGATTGCACGTCGCCCCAACCTCCTGATGGCAGTGATGGGTGCTCAGCGTACACTACTTACAAATATCACTCACAGCTTATGACACCTTCCCCCCTCGCCTCCTTGACCCAATGACCATAACCCGCCGACCTCCCCGTGCGGATGCGTGGAAACGATGAGTGTTAAAAACCTCTGAGTCACTTATAAACCCTGAAAACTTCGCATATTTTCAACTTCTATGTAATTGTTTTGGCCTGACGACGAGTTACCGACACCAAGTGTTTGTCAAATTGACTTTTCAATTCATATTGACCCAACTATGAAAACTCGGCTCCTCGGTGTGATTCGAACCCACGACAGCAAGGGGAAGGCTTTAACGCAGCTAAATGCGATTAAACGCAGGTCTCCTGATCGGATCCCGTAGCTCAGGTGGCTAGAGCGTTGGCTGTATTAGAGCCTTCCCCTTGCTGTCGTGGGTTCGAATCTACCGAGGCGACGAGTTTTTCACAGTTGGGTCTGTATTAGTCATGTTAGGAACTGTAATCGGAAGGTTTAAGAGAATGTCCTCGAAGGCCCGGTAACTTTTAACGGGACACACGCGAAGTAAGTGTCAAGTGTTGTCTCCTAAGAACCCGCATTATAGTTGAGCGTAAATATTACAAGTTAATCTACTCACTTCGTTTCATGACTTTGCAGTATTTCTTTTTTGATACGGATCGCCATCATCTTCACGCTCACAAGCAGCCTGTTTCGGTTTTTCGAGCACATCGGTATAAAAAAAACTCAAAGACTAACTGCTGCCCTAAAAGAGTTGAGAATGAAGAAACGCGCTGCTCTATAGGATAGGGCGCGTCCGATTGTCGACAGCCCAAAATGTAGCTTTTTGTGCGCTGGGCCGCATGTTTCTGAATTTCCCGGACAGTGAATTCCCTTGTCGCTTCTCAATTCCTTGAGAGATCACATGCGAACTTGGAGTAGATCAGTATATTCAAGGTCTATAGGCTTAGACCGAGAATTGTACGCATAAATATTTGGGCCGAAATCCATCAGCCACAGCGGGTAGCCGCATAATATTAACTAACTACCCACAAGTAGCTAGTAGTATACTTTAGGGTAAGGCGATAACATACTAACAGCACAGGTACACGTTTGTTTCTGCGGTTGCATGACGCAGCTGCGAGGAGGTCGGCCCGTCAGTCGGTCCCCCAGCATAACCCCCTCCCCTCGGTCCCCAGCCAAATGGCCGAGTAATAATCACGCCAGTAATCGAAAACAGTGCATCCAACTAACAAACACAACGACTGTCGCTTTTCAATTTCCTCTGAAATTAACTACGAGCTTGTAGTAGGTCAGTTTATTCAAGGTCTTTAGAGTCAGACCGAGAATTTTATGCATGAATATTTGGGTCAACGTTCATCAGCCCCAGCGGGTAACCGCGCAATATTCATTAAATGTCGACAGACAGCTAGTAGTATACTTTAGGGTAAAGCGATACCATACTAGCAGCACAGGTACTAGCCAGAAAACACATGGGAATGCTGGAGGACCCACTGGCGAGCCGAACCCTTCGCAGCTGCGCCATGCAGCGGCAGAACATCGACGAAACACGCGCGTATGGGCTTTTGCCTAGTACCTGTGCTGTTAGAATGGTATCGCCTAACCCTAAAGTATACGACTAGCTGCCTGTCGGCAGTTTATGAATATAACGCAGTTTATCGCTGTGGGTGATGGACCTCGGCTCAAATATTCATGCATAAAATTTTGGGTCTGATCCTATAGACCTTGAATAAACTGATCTACTCCAAATTCGTAGATAATTTCTGAGGAAATTAAAAGGCGACATTTTCTTAATTGTAGTATCCACCAGAAAACAGAGGGGGAGTGCTAGGGGACACACTGACGGGCCGAACTCCTCGCAGCTGCGCCATGCAGCGGCAGAGTATCGACGAAACACGCGTGTACCTGTGCTGTTAGTACGGTATCACATTACCCCAAAGGCTATTTCCTGTCAAAAGAAGGAAAGAAAGTTTAAAAGGCAGGTTCTTCGTCACTGAATTTCCTGTCTATAAAGGAGTGTACCTCAGTCGGGTATCCCTCAGGTCCAGCTGAGGACGTGTGCAAGTGACCTCCCACATCCGTAAACTGACGGCAAACGCAGAAAGCGCAACCTTGGAAGCAGTTGATGAGAAGGAGATTAATAAAAACGAGCTTTTAGTAGGCGGACTAACTCATGAAATGTCCACCGAAATCCCGAGATGCGTTGTCCTTTCGAAAAGATTAATTGATGAGGGTTGTTAAACTAGTCAGCCTGCAACAAGATTCTATAATAATTCAGTTACCTCAGGATTACGGCTTTAGAATGAACCTTCTCCCGGCTGCACGCAAAAACTGAACTCTGTAAAAAATGACCACTTAAATGGCATGAATTTTTCTCATTGATTTTCGATGCCCCTAAATGTCCAGTTATATTTCATGGAAGATACATAAAAATATTCGTTAGCTTGCTCATTCGGTAGAAAATCACGTCTCATTCTAATTTTATGCTCGAAGTAGGGACGTGATTCGTTTTTTCAAAAACTATTCCGATTCCCGAATAATTTTGAACCCGCTCTACCGTTATCCTTGGATTCAGGGTTTCCAAACTACGAGTCGTATATTTTCCACGTGTGGAAAACCAAACATTTCTCTACGGTACTAAAGGGTGACTATATGGGTTTCAGAAAATTAAGCAGTGGATTTGATCTGTATTGTTAACTTTGCAAGCCACATTGGTAAATACAGAGACATGACGATTTATGAACGGCCATTTCCCGTTATTTAAAAGTCCCACAATTAGAAACTTTTTTAAAAGCGAATTATGTGCCTCGTTCGAGTATAAAATAAGAAAAAGACGCAATTTTCTACTGAACGAGCAAACGAACGAATATTTTTATACATCTTTTCCATGAAATTTAATTGGACATTTAGGGGCATCGAAAATCAATGAGAAAAATCCATGCTGAATAAGTAACCATTTTTACATAGTGTATTTTTTGTATGCAGCCGAAAGGAGGTTCGTTCGAATGCCGGCATCCTGAGGTAACTGAAATATTGTAGAATTATGTTGCAGGCGGACTAGGTTTACAAGCCTACTTAATTAATGTTTTCGAAACTAAAACGCATTTCGGAATTTTGTTTGGCATTTCATGAGTTAGCCCACCACTGTGTTTCGGTTTCATTTTCAAACCAATTAGGCATCAGACACGCAACGCCCGGCTACCACAGCCGAGGTAACGTTAACCACGGCGGTCATCATTACAAGCCAAGTAATGGCTTAGTCGGCCACCCTAAACAGTCGCGATTTTGTCTCTGACTTTTGTGCCTGACATAATGTAGACTTGGGTGTTTGGCTAACCAATAAAGCCCCTGGATGCACTTATATTCACGCGCGGCCCCAAGGGTAATAAACAAGGAGGCGAATATTCGAATCCCATGTTCTTGTTGTAAAGAAGAACAAACGATCTCTGGGGCAGTAGGTATATTAGTCTGAGCTTTTGGTCTCGTACAGGGCGTCAGCGTCAGTGACTGTGAGAATGCGACATCAAATGAGCAGTTTTTGTGGATAAGCCATGAAGGGGAGGGGGGATATGAGTGCAGAGAGTGATATTCGCGATAATCCGAGTCCCACGCCGTCTCACGACGGTATGACCGCGTGCACCCTTGTCTGGAAATTGGGTCTCGCGTATTGCCCGCGGGAACGGAACGCTCGATAGCAGGGGGGTATGTCCACGTGTCTGTTGATAGATTTGGTGTCAGACACCCAGGCATCAGCAGTTCTCGCCCTGTCTTATTGCTGACCCGCGCTATTATCCGCGTGCTAGCGAGGTTGAATTCGTGGTCTTCCTCCAGGGTGAGTGGCGACCTGAGATAACAGGTCGCTTCTCCGGACCGCCCGTTTATGCTCCGTTACTCTTGAGCCGAGTCGTCGGCCGGTCTGTCCTGTGTAGTGCCGAGGGCAGTCCCGACATGAGATGTGATAAACGACACCCAATTGTTCTCCCACCTCTAGTCGGTCGTTTACTCGCATGATTTTTTTGCGCATGGTCGCCGTCGGACGGTGAACGATACCCACGCCGAGCTCTCCAGAGATACGTTCTATCGCCTCGGACACGTTCTTTATGTATGGTAGAGGGTGCCAGAGTGTTGGCGACTCCCCTCCAATTGTTCGCTGTGAGTGCGTGCGGAGGCAGCGCCTGACCAGGCTGTTCGGGTATACATTCCTTGCCAGTTGGTCTCGAAAATGCCGTATTTCTCGTACTTGTCCCTCTGGCTCACTGCAGTGCGTTTTTACCCTTTGGAAGAGTGTCCTTACACAGCCGCGTTTATGTGCCATTGGGCGGTTACTATGGTAATTGAGAATCTGAGTCGTGTTTGTCGCTTTCTGTACACTGTGGTGTTGAGTTCGCCGTTGGGTGTACGTGTGACGCGAACGTCAAGGAAAGGCAGCCGCTCGGCATGCTCTTCTTCCCTTGTGAACTGAATGTCCGGGAAGATGTCGTTAAGCCGGTCTTGAATGTCGGCCAGTCTGCTCCTTTCAATTATAACGAACGTGTCGTCCACGTACCGCCACCAAAGCGCCGGTTCATAGCGGTCGAAGGCGACTTCTTCCAGCTCCTGTAAGACTAGTTCTGCAACCAGGCTGGATATTGGCAATTCACTCGGTGTTCCTTTGATCTGCTGGTATGTTCCGCCATTTAAGGGGAAAAGGTTTGTTGGTGGAAAGCAAAGAGTTGCAGTAAGCGGTCGATTTTTTAAGTCTCTTAGCTTCGCCGTGGTTATTTTCGAGTCGTTTGCGTAAAACGTCGCGTGCCAGGTCCGGTGGAATGGATTTGAATAGTGAAACCACGTTAAAGGACACCATAATCTGATCAGGTCGGACAACTTTTTCTCGGATGTCAGCCAGGAATTGGAAGACCGAATTGATGGAGGTCCTCGAGCCTTCTCAGAGAAAGTTAAGTTTTCGTGAAATTCATTTGGATAGATTGTAAGTGGAGCTGCCTTTCTAGGTAATGATCGGTCGAAGGGGAACATTGGGCTTGTGGATTTTGGGTAATCCATAAAACCGGGCCAGTGCCGTGTCCATTGGTTTCATCTGTTGCCACTTGTCTAGCGATGTCGCACTGTTGCGTTTGAGTCGGCTCAGGGGAACGGCTAGTTGACCAATCATAGATTTGGCTCGCGAGGAAGGCGTGGATTTGTAGGACTGTTGGTGGTCGAGGAGATCTTGTGCCTTTTCGTTGTAATCGACGCGGTTCATCACGACGGTCGCTCTTCCTTTGCCGGCTGGCAGCACTATTATATCTTTGTCCATGTTTAATTCCTTCATTGCTTCCTTGTCTGCGGTGACATATTATTGGTGGGCCTTTTCGTCAGCAGTAGGGAGGTGACGTTCTGGCGCACAGTGTCTTTAGCCTCGTCGGTTACGTTGGTTCTTACTAGCATGGCTTCAAGTGCGGCAACAACTTCGGCTGCTTTATCGCGAATACCACCTTCTGCATTCATATCCCGCCTTCTTTATGGCTTGACTACAAAAATGATCATTTGATGCCGCATTCTCACAGGCTCTCGCGATGGCCTCCTGTACGAGTCCGAAAGCCCAGGCTAATACACCTACTGTCCCAGAGATCGTGCGTTCATCTTCTTTATAGTAATAAACATACCTATTTAAAGACTGTGCTCAATAGGAGGCACGGATTTTCTTTCATTTATTGGTGGACTGCCGTTCAAATTAGTATGGTTTGGGCAATTCATGATACATGTCGTTTGCCGTTTGCCGCTAAGTTTTGGACGTGGATGTGCCTAAAGGCGTGGTTGAGTATAGTTAGGTAAGGTGCGACTTGGGATATGGGTTCATAGGCAAAATAGTATTGCCGATAAAGGCAGGGCAAATTGGAATGACCGTTTCTGACTTTTCAGCTTTCATCAGCCAGCCGTATTCAACCCCGAGGTATGCGATCCCCGGGGATTGTACGAGCGACCAGGCGAATAGAACCCGACGCTCTTACCATCGTAACATGGACTTGTCCTGTCGGCTACCATCGGATATTGTAAAATGCTATGAGGAGCGCACCGATCGCGTCACGGAAGTAACTCGTCCCTTTGTCATTTGAGACTGTCTCTTTCTTGAGCTTCGCGAGCAGCCGCATTGTTTATATACCTGATGGCAGCCGATAGGGCAATAAGTCTGCATCACAATGGTTAGGGCGTCAGACTTCTAACCAACAGGTTACCAGTACGGGTCCCGGGAGTTGCATGTCTCGGGGTTGGCTATGGATGCCGAGGACGGCTAACAAGCCGGAAACGTTCGGGGAGCAATTTGGCGGACATGCGTCTGCTTTCGATAAATTCTCTTCAAGTCTGTACATTTGTATGCTTATTGAAACAATGTATCAAAAGTAATGGGCAAGTAGATAATTACGCTGCAGCTCGGGTCTGAGGAGGGGCGAAGGAGCGTAGGGCACCAAAATTTCCGTCAGCGCAGGGAGAAGGTGGGCCTCGGAAAAGTTAATTATATGTGGGTGGCCGGCTTGATGGCTTTGAGCCATGGCAACTATGGGGCCTTCATAGAGTTCTTCTGTGGGCATAGGACTGTTTTGCATTGCCATTCCAGTCTCCCATGTCGTTGTCGGTAATGGTATTCTGCCTATATTATAGGCCGCCGTGTGGTTGCCCGCGGGGCCCAAGAGAGAAATGCAAGGAAGAGCGGGACAAGTGAGTTCCATAAAACGGTCTTTGTGTGTCCCTCCACCATATGGACTCATTCCTCCTTACCGTTGACGGGTGTTCGGGCAGTACGTAGGGGGTAAATTTTCTGTCACGGACGCAGTCACTTTGTCGACAGTCGTGATAGATCCTGTCAAATATAAGTGACGTTTCTGTCCACAAATATCTCATAATCTCCTCAGTTAGTATTAAATTGTCATCTGGCCTCACCGACGGCAGCTTAAGTGAATAAATTGCCAAAATTCCACTTCGTAATCAAATCCACGATTCAAACATAACTACCTACTGTAATATAGTAGTAGACATTTTAAAGTCCGTAAATGTTCGTCGCCAGACAACGGAGCAGTACGCGGGGATTAGCGTGCCTGCAACGGGGCTTCACTAAAGAACAGCTAACTGGATTACTGGTGACTGGGTTTATGGTGTAAATCAGTCATTTCCCTTATGCCAAGTAGCTAAACTGATCTCAATGGCCTTAATAGCAAATGATGGAAACAATCAACTGCTTAACGTAAACCATTGGCGGCAACTAAGGCAAATTACTTTGGAATCTAATCAGTATACCAAAACATGATTGAGAATGTGTGTGGCATGACCATCCTATAATAAAATCGAATGCTTCTGTTGTAACTTTATAGTTTTTTTCTAGAATGGAATTCCCAGGAATTGTGTTGAGACGACTGAGAAGGAGGTAAGGGAAGATCTTCCCGGGGAATGTTGAAAAGCAAGACAACTCTGTGATAATTACTGAGCTGCCGGTTCAATTTTCGGTTTCAGAAGCGGACGATTGTGGTATCCTTGGAATCCTGAAGACTAGTCCTTGATGCCAAATCTCCTGAAAGAGCTCTGTGAGGTGATTTATCAGTCGGTGGCTGCCGTGCTTGTAGACGTCAGCTAGCATCGCAACCGAGCTTGATCCTTTCCTCCTGTACCGTAGATTCTTTGCGCGGAAGGTTTCTGGAAGGGAGGGTGGGAGACTCAGTCGATTTTTATTTCCACTTGGTGAAGCCGGTAAATGGCCACAGCAAAGATGCTTAATGAGCGATTGAGGACACTTCTGAATTGCTCGCCGCAGCGCTTCAGAATCGGTCAGAACAGTTGTTCCGTCGATGCTGGGAAGCGGTGTCATCCCTTCGGCTGTAGAACTGTAAGAGTCTTGATTTTGAAAAAGAAGGTCTCTGATTCATTGCGGTCCGCGTACCCACAGACATCCTCGGCCTTGCGAGCCATTCAGGCGTACTGACTTTTTTGCCGCCGTTGTTGCTCAAGGCGGCGACATTGTTAAAAGGCCGCAGTCTGTTCTTTTCAGCCAGAAGATTACTGGTGACTGCGCCGTTGCCGTCGAAACAGTCCTATTGCTAACGTGCGAACAAAAAAGCATTTAAATTATGTCCTTCTTCACCTTGGCAGCTGCTGAGCCTCCAGCCCCAGAGTTTGTTTTCTAAACGGTATGCTACTGCAACAATTTAACAGTCAGAAGGAGCTGAGTGTGTGAATTATATCTTGACTCAATCCGACACTGAACTACCCGATGACGTCCACTTCGGTCATATGCATATTGCGAATCATTAGGCGAGCCGTTATTGGATTTTAAAAAAGACAGTTATTTCAAAATATTTTGGAACATTCGCGGGCCGCATCAGGAGTACGCCATACGGGTACGGAGTCCTCGGTCTGTAAAGGAATTTACCGGCTCAGGAAAGGTTGAGATACGGGCAAAAAAATAACTAAAGATCTGCAAGAACTGCCCTCTGAAAACAGACTGCCGACCTTTAAAATATTTCTTCTTTCCTGCAGGCAATTATCAAGTGAGCTCATAGAAGCCCTTCACATTATCAATGGCCTTGACTGTTCTTTGTCCCCAGCGTTTTTTTCACCAAGGCTAACACGCCCATTTTGAGCCGACATCTCCTAAAACCAAGTCCGGGTGAAGCAAAAATCCGTGGACGGAAGTTTTTCTCCATAAACGGAGCCGTTGCGGCGTGGAAAGTTCTGCCCACTGGGTTTGTACTCTCCTTCTGTGTGGATTCATTTAAGTTTAGACTCAACCCGCATCAAACTGCTCACTTACCAGCACACATACGACACACAACCAGTCACTGAAATTACACATGACTATACTACTTATAATAAGTGCGTAGACATTCGTGTATATCCTTTTTCGAGATGGAGACAGCTGCTTCCTCGCCTGCAATTACGTAAACAATCTTAAGTATCCGTTCATTTTCTCGGGCGATTTGTAGCCGATTGGGAGTTTAAAGGCGCTCGCCCACCCACTGAACTGAACTGAACGTTCCTGATGGTCGCCTACCTTGCGGTCATCTGTCCAACCATCGCCGTCGCAGATCGGTTTGGTCACGGCAGGTCCTGTCGATCTCGCCTCCAGACATGAAAATCCGCAAACAGCTGCCAGTGCTGCGATACGCAGTGCATCCACGGCGACTTCGCCGTGTCGGCAGGAGGCAGGTGTTGCGCAGCAGGAGGCGATGTTGTGCGTAAGTTCGCAGAAGATGGCGGCTGTTTTTATTACAGCCGCCAAGATCATGGAGACCCAGCACTCCCTCCCAGGCATGATGGTCCGGTGGACGCTGGAGCCGCCAAGGACAAGCAGCTTTTCTGCTTTCGGCGCAAATGTCAAAGGACGAACAGGTGGTCGTAGAATTTGTTCTTTGCCTTGACAAAGCTGGCTATTAGGGCGCGTAGGCCTTAGTTATGGTGGCGGATTTACAGCCCCGAAGAAGCGGGTGTAAGATCATCGGACGGTTGTTGATGCACTACAGCAGACAGGACAGTTGTCGCACGACGTCCTTGCAGATTGCAAATGTAACGTCTAAGCCGTGTCGCTCCTCCTTTGGACGGCTCCTACAGGAGAAGATGTAACTGACATCCACCTCCTCCCGTTAACCCTGTTCACTAATTATTGCTTTTTAATTTCCTCGAACGTGGGGCAGATCAGTATGTTGTAGGTCTACAGTTCCCGCTGAGAGCTGTGACGACCACCTTGTGGAGCGCTAGTCTTCGAGCGACTAGAATCGTCCTCCATTTCGGTCAGTTGCCCTTCGGATTGCCTTGAAGGAAACGAACATCCCAGGCAGCCATATTCGATGAAGTCACTATAGCAGCCTATGAGATGGGGCGGGGGGAGGGGAAGGGAGAGAAGTGAGGTCTTTTTTGCTGGTTGTTGTTTCTCGACCGCGATATGTGCATCTACGAACCACGGTATACTAGCAGTTGGTGTGTTTCCCAGCACTTTTCCTGGGCGCCCTTTCTAGACCCTTTCTTGCCAGGGGTTAGACAGTGCTATCACTATAAAGGATTGCGTAGACATCTCAGATGACTGTCAGGCTTCACTTTGGGTGGCAAGTTTGGTTAATGAAGGATGACTTGATTTAGCCTGAGCAGCTTTGGGATTGCATGTTGCCGTCTCAGCAGGACAACATGAGAAGCGGAGTTACCGAGTTTGGAGCACATACAGCATCTGATTTTATCGAAACCATAAACAAAACTATGCTTTCTTTTAGTCAATCAATAGAGGATCACGTCTTCTTTATATTTTATACTTAAGGAAGGAGTATAATTAGGTTTTAAAAAGTTTCTAAGTATGAGACTTTTTAAAACCGCGATATGTCCATTCACATAGCATCGTACCTGGCCGTTTACCACTGCGCCTCATGAAATGTACAACATGGTCCGCATCCATTGCAAAATTTTATGGACCCTGTATGATATCTCTTTAAAGACATAAAAAAATATGGAATTTTCTTTACGCAGAACGCAGGCACCTTGTAGAGTGTAATCACTAAGTGCTAATTCAACGAATGATCAGGCTCCAAATTTTTCGGCAATTAGAAAACTTTTTTAAAACCTAATTATACTCCTTCCTTAAGTATAAAATATAAAGAAGACTTGATTTTCTATTGATTGACTGAAAGAAAGCATATATTTGTTTATGGTTTCTATAAAATATATCTGAATTTCCAATACCATCGAAAATCAATGGGAAAAACGCATGCTACTTAAGTAGTCATTTTTTGCCGAGCACACTTTCTACAGGAGACTAAAAAGATGTGCATTTAAAAGACGACATCCAGCTGAGTCCAAAATGTTAAAAGAGTATGCCTTAAGATAATCAGTATCACAACCGCGACCAAGCGATCCTTCCTAATCGAAAACGAATTTCAGAATTTCAGCCAACATTTCATGAGATAGGTCACGCACTGTACAGCATCTGATGACAGTTCGACGGTCGTACCCGACGATGTCCACAGAAAGATGAAGCAGGCACGGTGACTTGCACGTCAACTAGCCTATAGTGAGTGTAGGTTTGCGCAGCATCTACAGCACTCTCTCCTTCTTCCCACCTGAGCCGAGTGCCAAGACACAGTCAAGAAGATCGGTGACGGGAGAGGGCGCAGGTGGTTGGCACGGCCGGACCCGCATCTTGGCGTTCCACTCCACACTCCCCTGGTCCACATCAAACACTTGACCGGTATTTCAACTAACAACGGCAACATCATGACGGTTCAGAGTACGAGGATGACTGGGCAGCCATGCTAACAACCTGTATGATCAGCAGGAACCGGTAGGGAACTAGGTGTCAGGAAACTGTCAGCGCATACCGGGCTGCGAGGGCCGTGGTTTGCTGATACTGGCCATAGCAGACGCTTTCAGACCACTAGGCCCAGAAGGACGGCACGTGGCCCTGCATTTAGCCTGGGCCGTCACCCTTTAAGTTTTGGCAACCAAACAGTCGTCTACTGAGAGGCACTACCCATAGAACACACACACACACACACACAAACACACTGTCCTCACATTAATGAAAGTGTCACAGTTCGCTTGAGAAGGGGCCGTGACAGCCTGGTTCTCAGCCCACCAGTCTGCCGCTCCACACAACAGGGCAGACTGCGTGGACTGAGTTGGGGCGTCAGTCAGCTGCCTTCCGAGTCACGGCGCTCTACGCACCCTCTTCGTCTCAGACTCCCATCATACATCCAGCAGATGAGCCGCGTGGAGAAGGAAAAGGAGTTGCCTAATACTTATTCAGTCAACACATACTTGCGGCCAAACAGATAAGTCCACTCACTCAGCCGTAGGCCAGAATATGTGTGCGCAGTAGCAACACAGTTTTATCCCTTTTAAGGACATTCGTAGCAGACTGTTAGCTGCAGAGTACATCCACTATAACGTGAGCAGGCATAAGATCTCAAATTTTGAACTAAATCTGCAACCGAACATATGATCCCGGGAATGTGTTTGCACAATTTAGCATGAACCAACGACCGAAATTTTCCTGGACCGTCAACCTTCAAGATTGGGAAACCAAACGGCATCTGATACCGTCATCTGGTTTAGCCTGCCGGTCCTTTTTGTCGGCATGCATCCCTAGCGACATCTGCGTACCATCAGTACTATGCTACGGCGTTTAACGGCGCTGTTTAGACAGGATGTGCATATATTTCTAATCTTAAGCCTTCATAGAACGCATATTTGTCGACCGAAGATTACTCTAAGATTTCAAAATAAAAGAGGTGGTAAGTTAGAATGTCTGGACTAAGATTAGATAGCAGATGGTAACCCTCCCGGTGCCGAAAACTCCCAGCTACCCGTCTTACGGGACCGGTGGTAATAGGGGCTATACGGGTGGGCAAATGAGTGGAGGCGTAAATGGCGCTTGTAGTGTATGCCTGGAATTGACCCTCCCACTAAAGTGAAAGCTTAATTCAAATAAGGTGAAAAATGCAAGAAGGGTATGGAAATGAGCATAGTTAATTAGAACGGTATGCGGAATAAATGCAGCCTTGCCCCAGATTAGAAAGAATAGCAACGGAAGGTGAGCAACCAATGGGAAGAAGGCGGAGTGTCTTAAGGTCATTCCGCAGTATGTGCGATAGTACTCAAACCGACAGAATGGACATGAGAACACGAGAATCAAGTAGAGGCACTCAGGACGACATAACACAAGCGGGGTAAGACTTTGATGCCAAGAATATGTTTGGGCGGAAGAGAAAATCCGCAAATAATAGTTTATTGCCTTGTGGCCACATTTAGGATTAAAACTATGGCAGTAGTTGTGTTCTATACGTGAAAGGTGTATTATACGATGGAAAGAAAAATTAATGGATGGTAATGAGAAGCATGATGAATCATAATCCGCCTAGGATAAATCTTTCGCCTTTTACTAAAGATTTACGTGTAGAGGGTGCCATTCAATGAATCTATATAGGCATTGTTGCATCGCCTCGTTCTAGGGACGGTTAAAGTGAACAAGAAAGTCACCCTAACAGGTCTTCTGCGCGTGCACTCCGAGACATAATGAGAACGTAATCACAGCTACTGAAATCGTAGTGCCTTAAACTGGAAGTGCAGAAAAAGGATCGCTAACTGGCCATGGCGGTGTTAACAAGGCGTCCCAGTTTTCACCCAAACCCCTGAGACCAAATACAACCCGGATGTTTGTAAAGGGAGATGGGTGGAGGGCAAGACTCTGTCAATGTGACTGATGCAGTGGGTTGAGTATCGGTATTCAACCTATCTGTGCGCCGGTTGTCCTTTTCGTACACGATCACGCCGGACTCTGCAGGAGGTCTGGAGTAAAAAGACCCAAGGACGCAGACAAACTGACGAAAAGGAGACTCGCGTCATTCCGCCTAGGATGGTAATGAGAAGTATAATGAATCATAATCCGCCTAGGATAAATCTTTCGCCTTTTACTAAAGATTTGCGCGTGGGGGTGCAAGGCACTGAATCTATATAGGCATTTTTGCATCGCCCCGTTTTCGGGGTGGTTAAAGTGAAGAAGAAAGTCACCAGGACAGGGCTTCTGCGCGTGCAATCCCAGACGTAATGAGAGCGTAATCACAGCTACTGAAATCGACCCAGTAGGTACAATTGTGGAATTAGTAGGCAGGGCTACCAATTACCATCCTGCCTGGACTAATTTCTGTGCACATTCTCACGTTATATTTGAAAAGTCGAATTAACAAACATATGCTTTCAGTAATCCGACATTAAGCCAGTTCAAAAGCATGAAGAGTGAAAATATGAGTCGGATAATGAGTACAGGGCTTTTTTTGTCGGAGGATGTTGGTGTAAGCACTCCATTTTTCGTGGCCGGCGCTGGATCTAGGCGGTAATCCCACGCCGCCCCAAACCCACTCCGTTTGGTTAACCTACGGACATCGCCCACACACTGAGCCCAATGGGCCAAACATGTCGACCCCATCATGTGAGCGGCGTGGGAATGAGGAGTGTCCACAACTCATATTTTCATTCTGCATGCAATTGCACTGACCTGATGATGAATGGCTGAAAGCCTATGTCCGCAACTTTGATTTTTCAGGCCAGAACATACAGTGTGTGACCGATCTCATGAAATGTTGGCCTAAATCCTAAAATGTGTTTTTGACTATAAAGGATTACTTTGATATTTTCGCAGATTTTGAATAATTCATATTGACCCAACTGTGAAAAACTCAAGTGTGATAAAACTCGCGTCGTCCGGCGGGGCCTCGTAGCTCAGGTGGTTAGAGCGTTGGCTGTACTAAAGCCTTCCCCCTTACTGCGTGGGTTCGAATCCCACCGAGGCGCCGAGTTTTTCACAGTTGGGTCAATATGAATTATAAACGATTAATAAGGTGGCGTTGTAATATTAATTATCATGTAGCATAATCCTATAATATTTCGCACTCGCCAGAATATCGGCTTTTGAATTCACTTCTTTCGGGCCTCCGCAGAAACCGTATTTGGTAAAAAATGACTACGTAAATAACATGCATTTTTCACATTGATTTTCTATGGTCTTATAAATTGAAATACGTTTAGTAGAAAACATGCACAAAATATGTTTTCTCTTACTTGTGTGATAGAAAATTACACTGTCTTCACATTTCATACCCGAAAAGGTGTATGTTTAGATTTTGAAAAAGTTTCCCAAGTCCCGAATAATGTTGAGCCTGGTCAGCCTTTGCCTTAACGTCTAGCGATTTGGGTTTACAAGCCGCATGCGTTCCGTGTAAGGAAAATCATATATTCCTTTATGCCTTTAAGAAGATACTGTATAGATTTCATAAAACTTTGAAATGGATACAGGCTATGTTGTACACTTCAAGAGAACCATTGGTAAACGTACATGTGCGATGCTGTATATATGGACATCGCGCGGTCCTAAAAACTCATGAATAGAAACTGAAGGACAACATTCCTTAAGGTACAAAATTTAAAGACAACGTGTTTTTCTACCAAACAAGCGAAAAAACACATATTTTCGTGCATGTTGTCTACTAAATATATTTGAATTTATAAGGCCATCGAAAATCAATGGTAAAAAGGCATGCTGTTTAAGGAGTCATTTTTTACTAAGTGCGGTTTCTAAGGGAAGTCAGAAAGAAGTGCATTCAAAAGCCGACATCATGGCGTGTTCAGTGTACTATAGGATTATGCTGCGTGATGAGTAATATTACAGCGCCACCTTATTAATCCTTTCTAGTCAAAAAAGCACTTTAGAATTTAGGCCAACATTTCATGAGGTCGGTTACGCACTACACATGCAACTTCCAAGGAAGCATAGGCCAGTTTATTCAAGGGAGAGCTAGATCGTCTGAAGTTGATGACTTTTCTTCAGTTGGGCAATGGCGACCATAATGCTTTTTCAGCCCAAGCATTAAACTCAATATAAATTACCGCATTTCTAGACAATAACAGTCGATTCCCATTGGAAACCCTGGAATACATATAACTTTAGCTATCACATGTACATGTAAAACAGCGCTCAGTGTTTACGTTACGTCAATTTCTGGTTTTTTGAAAGGGGTAACTGGACGTTAGTAAATTAACTTTGGGTAACATTCCGATCAGGGTAAATTTACTGTATATAGGTGAGAGGTCGGTTCCAAGCATACGCCTCGCCTTTGTCTTTAGTTAGCAACTAAATATAAAGAGTGAATCTATTATTCGAATTTTTTTGCTGCTCATGATTTGCAGTGCACATCAACATAGTCCGCGTGTGGTCCCACGGCAACTACGTACTGTAAATACTGCAGTCCACGTGCCTCCACCATCTTTATCTGCAACTGTGTCTGATGATGGATACGAGTGAGAATCCGAAACGTCAGGCAAATAAACTTCTTGTTGCGTACTGATCGACCGAATCTCCTGCAGCAAAACGCATGCATGCCACTCCACGTGCTCCAACATTTATGAATTTTTTTAACAATACGCACTTTAATGTGTCGCGTTCATCATCCCCCGAAGAAGACGAGAGGACGAATTCATGGGCCAAATCGTATTTGAACTGACGTTTCAGAAACCCTCTCGTTTCCATCATCAGATTAAGGTGTTGAATGTTCCTGCTGGCCTTGATTGATTCAGCCTTAATACCTGCCTGGTATTATATCCGTGCTCGAGGTACGAACAGTGACCTGCCCGTTCGCCGCCGATTAGCGTTGATCTCTCCGCGAGCGACCGCCAGTGGGTTCGTGTCATCTCTGACCCCTTTGCGGCCGTCGTATCTGTTGGCGAGTCAGCATGCTTATCGGCCTTCCCCTCTTCACTCAACGGACTGATCAGTTGTTGGGGCTCATGTGAGTTGATCTCAGCCTCGTGCGCGTCGCGGTGAGGTGGCGTTCCAGGCTGGTCACATGACACCCCCGGCCGGCTTCTCTCCTACTTTCTGCTGACATCGGCTGTCGGCCACGCGTGACTTTGGTCGGCTGTCCTGATGGCCTTGTCCGCACTGATTTGAGCCTTGTGCGTAGCGCCTAATGGGCGAGATTCAGGTCTATGGGTCTGTTGAGTGTGCCAGTCGAGGACCAACTTTCGAACGTCAGTCTGGCCATCTTATCATTGGCTCGGTCGATATGGCTAGATCGCATTTAGTAGCCGGGCCCCGTATTGCATTGGGGAGTTGGTTAACTGGGGCTATTTTGTGGGACTACATAATCACATCTGACCCATTTGGCTTCCGTTTTACGTTTGAGGTTAGGATTAGGGTACCGCTCAATGGTTTCTGACTTGCGGGTTAGGGTTATGCCTTTAGGCTTCGGTTTTAGGGTTACGATTAGGGTTTGAGCGTACGATTAGGTTTTTCAGTTACGGCTATGTTAAGGTTGCCGTTAGGGTTAACGGTTAGCGTTTAAGGTTGAGGTTAGGGTTAGGGTTAAGGTCCCCGTCCGCTTCCCCATTCCTGGCTACTAACTGCGATATAGCGGCCGATATTAATGTGAATGTTGCTGGTTAAAAACGACTTTACTTCGTAAGTAACTAGTCAACTCTTGAAAAGTCTAGCTCAACTAAGACCACAATACACGTCTCCGTCTACAAGAAGCTTAGCTTCCATAGAAACGATTTTCGGACAATAAGATGTGGCACAAACAGAAACGCGTTTAAATGAGCCTCTTTTAAGTGACGGCTTTTCTTAAGCAGGCGACTGCTAAATCGGTATGCAACAAAATATTTAAAAAAAGCTATACATGATTTTAACGCGTTGTTTCGACTGAATAGTTTGACAGAATGTACTTTTGAGGTTTGCATATAAAAAAGTAGCCAAAAACTACGCGAATTATCAGGTGCAAGTGAATTGTAATTACTGAGTAATTGCTAAAAAATCAAAATACAACTAGACAGTTCTTTGTAAACACAAGTTTCCGTTAAATAAAGCCCACTCGATTACATACATAATCTGACACTACTTCAGTAAAGTGTTTGTGCGTATTTTAAGTTCGTAAAAGGCAGTCTCATAATGAAAACGCGCATGCTGTGGACAGTGCCTTGTCCAGTTTTTTAAGCCCTCGATGATACTTCATGGCGAGTGCGAAAACGTTGCGCAGAATAAACATAAAATAACGCAAAGGCCGGCAGGCACACTGTAGTGGACGAAAATGCTGCGGGTAGCACACACGGGGTAACATGAAACACTAGTGGTAACTGCTGAGTCAGAGAAATCTAAGGCGAGTTGTCGTGCACGTAACCAAACTCTTCTAGGCTACAAAATTGAAGAAATGTTTGGCAAGCACAGGCATATGCATGATAAGAACGAAGGCAAGTTCGTATATATAGTAAACTGTAATTGAACAAGTGAAGATACCTGCGGTTAGGTATGAGAACGACAGCGAATGGTGAGCAGCTGTTGAAATTCACCGAAAGTAAACAACACTACTCTCGCAAAAATCAGTAGGCAGTAGTAAGTAATATGCAAAGCTGAGTCACGTGACCTACCCACTAGTTCTTCATCTGTTCACCTTACACTCGCAAAGATTTTCGAAATGGCCTCAAGGATGCGCCAAGCGCGTGACAGGCAAAAGAATCATTTTCTCGCAGTGATCCGAACCCAGGCAAATCTGCCGCTAACATCTTCCGTCATCGGTCCTCCCTAGGCGTGGTCACGAACATCTACCCCTGCTAAACGATAACAAGACCCTCCTAGTTGATGATATTGACAAGGCGGGGTTGTTAAGTGCTTTCTTCGCAAAAAAACGCCTTACTACTGAGTCCGACCCAGTCCCTTTCTTTCTTTAACTTTCAGACAGGACACTGAGCACAATCGATGTGACCTCAGATCTTATTAAGAAACAACTAAGTCTCTTGAAAAACTCACACTGCTCAGGAGCGGACAGGATTCTGAATTCGATTAGTAAACAGGTATTCGACCTTCCCATTTTGATTTGTCATTTATTCTCGGTTTAAATTTCAAAAGAACTTTTTCCTGAAACATGGAAAACGTCAACTCTCATTCCTGTCTTCAAGTCTGGATCTCGGTCAAATGTTAATAATTATCGGGGCGTGCACAAAACACCGTCTCTAGCAAAACTTCGTGAAAGGATAATTTTCAATGAAATTCTTAACTTCTGTGTAGCTGACGAACTTCTGAGCTCTTATCAGCATGGATTTTTATCTGAGGGATCCTGCGAAGCTTTCCACTTGGCATTTCTTAATCTAATCACTTCTCTCCGTGATGAACAGCAGTCAGTGGTTGTTACCTACTTTAATCTTAACAAAGCCTTCGAAGAGGTGCACCATGGACGTCTTTTAGTAAAATTGGAAGCTCTCGGCATCCGGCCTCCTCTACTTGACTTCGTAGGGCACTACCAATCCAACCCATATCCGAAAGTCATGTTCGGTAATAGCTACTCGACACCTCACTCGATCACGAGTGGTGTACTTCATGGCACGGTTCTGGGTCCGCCACACTTCCTTTTTTACATCAATGATATTTCGATTGAACTCGGAAATTCGCAAATTTTCGTTTATGCTGATCACCTCAAGTGTGTTTTCTCATATCCTAAGGACACCGGAAATGTTTGTGTTGAAAAGTTAATGCGTATTCCCTATGCGTAAGCAGACGAAGTTCAACATGGCAAATGAAGTTTTCATTATTCAAGTGTAGTTTCATGTGTTTTGGTGTTGCCAAACTTATTGGTCCCATACTTTTTTCGGGATAACCCACTCTCCCAATGCTTCACCATAAAGGACCTATGTTCAAGTTACACAAACGAACTTGATTAATCACCTCGTGCAGAGAGAATCTCTGTCAAAGTCGCACAGATCTGTGGGTTTATATCGCATAATTTTTTCCTTCCGGATATAAGGCCAAGAGTTTACAAATTGTTCATTCTTCCCATCCTCGAGTACTGCTGTCCTTTGTTTGCTTTACTGAACACCTGTGGCCGTAACAAAGTCGAAAATGATAATAATAATTGTTTATTAAAGACCCGCGGTGTCGCATCAAAGCAAATAAAAATAAATTTACATGCGAATTTTAGACGAGGTAGGCAAAACCTCTACAAAGTGCATTACATCGTTTTTGAATTAGTTGTCCGTTAAGAAAAATAGTAAGCGAGGGGTGAAAAAAAACTCCACATGAAAATTTAAAAATGATTGGATTAATTTTACAGGAGAAAAAAACCCCTCGATAATAAATAGAAACAGAAAAATGCGGGCAGGACTGGCCTGCATGTGGCGGTATAGAATGGATTATAATCGGACATCGTCAGGGCAGAAATAAATGTCAGCTGCATATGGCATTGTATAACGGATTTCATGAAGGGGTAAGTAGGCGGGCCAGTCAGGGCTGGCCTTGAATAAGACAAATAAGTGTCGAAACTGAAAACCAGTCTCGAGGCGATAGGAACCCAGATGCGTTTGGTTTTATTCATCCGAGTCCATCCGAGGATGGGGCAGGGAGATGCGACCAGACAACTAGTATATGGCGAATACAGAGGGTTTCACCAAGAGCTTCGATGAAGCGCATTCTGTGAGGGGACGATGCATGAACTGAAAAAATGGGAAAAATTAACATGAAGGATCTTACGAAGCGATACGACTCACAAAGGAAGGAAATGTGAGCAGATACGGAAAGTTAGTGGCGGCGTCCTAAATTCCTGGTGGCCCTTTCTCAGTGTCATAGAGATAGTTGTCCGGGAAGGATGAGGAAAATAAAAGTTTAATAGAGTCATTATTCATATAAAGGCGTAACCTTCTCTTAAAAGTGTGTGGATTCTCTGAAGATCTTATATTTATATCTTATATATTTATTGATCAGAGGGTTTTCACACGGAAACTCTTCTCTCAAGTCGCATCTGGTACTTCTTATACTCGGAGACGTCAGCTTGCGAACACTAGATTTTTTGTGATTTAGACGACTCGAAGCTAGCCTTTGCTTCTTTTTATCGCATCAGCTCTCGCCCTAATCTTCCGTTCAATGGCACGTTCACTCCGAGGGATCGGTTTTATGACATGCATAAATCCGCCACAGTGATTCCGCCACCTCTACACTACATATAATCACTCCCTGCTTTTTTGTATCTAAATATGCCTCCTTTGGAAAAATCTTCCACTAGAACGTAGGCCATCACCTACGTTATTGGTAATCAAGCCGGAATTATGCAAGCACTTTACACCGGAAAGTATGAAGGCACTTTTGTCCGTCTGATTCCTGAACCCTTAGCTTCTTGACTTTGAGAAGTTTCCTCCTGGGATTTAGTGGTAGATCAAGTGGAAACCCTCACTTATATCTTTGCACCCCCCGTTTTGAATTGGTTACTACATTAACTGCTATCACTTCTCCGTCATAGAAACGCGTTTCGCGGTTCTTGATGCAATCTCCGCGTTTTGAATTCAAGCGGTCTGTCGACGCTCGCGGCGGAACCCACTGTATTCGCCGTCTCCTAGTAGTTCTGTCGTATCTCCCTGGCCCCTCCTCGGCTGGGCTCGAAGCGTAATGTGGCTGATCGCCGATGGCGAACATTTTTTTGGCGATCATTTTCACGATTTTTGATGTCATCTCCTCACTCCGACCCCAAACGTTCTGTTGCCAATCACGGCAGTATCCGCTGTTGCCACCATCCGCTAGTAGTTCGGTCAGCCAGCAGAGAGGTCTTATGGTTGCATCTCCCCGTACGTTTTGACGACTACCCGAGCCTTTGATGTCCCTTTATCGGCTAGACTCTAAGCGGACTGCGACTGCTCTCATGTGGGTTTCTCTCTTCTCGTCACTTTGAGGAGGATAGTCTCAAATGATTTGGCAATTCTGCTTTAAAGATATCCGTTTCAAATCCATTATACACTACCACATGCAGTCCAGTCCTATCCGATCCGCATCTTTATCCTTCCACGTACGATAGTTTTTCACCTTACAAGAAAATCAAATCACGTTCATTTTGTTTTTTTTTAGAAAAAGAAGTGTTTTTTCACTTTTCGTTAACTGTTTTTCACAATCAGGAACTAAATATGTGCAAAGTCTGTCTACTTATTCTATAACCTGTTTGAAAATTTATTTTAACTTGTTATGGTAGAACCCTAGGAGTACTTAATAAACTAATTTGCCTTTTTAAATTCGAAATTTCGATTTGTATTTCAGTTGTCAGTTTCGGTTTCGGCTTTTTTATCCCTGTTGGTTACATGCAGACGAAGTATATGGAAAAAGTGGACAGGTATTAACATGAAAGAAATACAAAGGAAATAACAAAACTGTGCGGATGAAAAAATAATTTCATGCGTCAACAGTATTTCAAGGCACATGAACTCCATTTGTTGAAGCACACCTAAGACGCAGGAAAAGTAGTAGAGACTTTTAGTCTGCAGCATCTTTGTGAATGCGAGCTGCGGTGTGCAACGTGGCTGGAAATCAGTAAATTACACAAACATATGTTACTTGAATATTGGTAGTAGCATCGTCATAAGATTAACTTGTCGACGCTGTCTATCAAGATGGCTGTTGTCCGGCGTTCTTGTGGTGCGCATTTCCATGTTGATCTAGCCTCAGCTTAAAAGTGTCTTCGGATCCTGACATAACAACATCCTCAGGCATTCCAAGCTGCAACCACTCTGTTGGAGGAGAAGAACTTTCGTGTGCCTAGCCGGCCACCAATCACACGTAGTTTGAGTGGATGACCTCAGGTTGGTCGTAGTCGCCAACTCGAAGAAATCTCCTGATTCCAGTTAGTGGCCCTGATTGCGCACGATGCGGAAAGTTTGTATCAGGTCACCACTTCGCTGTCTGTAAGTCAAAAGAAAGAGGTTAAGATTATCTAATCGTTTTTCGTAGGATAGTAACCACTGTCCAGGTACACGTGTCGTTGCTTGTCGTCAAACTTTTTCGAGTAGGCTGGGGTCGTTATCGATCCAGGGTCACCATGCTTTGATGGCAAACTCCCGTTGAGGCCGCACAAAAGTTCGGAAGACCTTGGCGAAGCAGTTTTCATCAAAGGAGGCGAACGCTGCTTTGACGAGGCATAGAATGGACATCGTCGACTTGGATACCTGCGAGCAGTGCAGCAAAGGCTTGAGCGAGTTTGTGATCCATGCACCCAAGTCCTTCTGTGTGTCGACTACTTGCAATTTTTCGCCAGTCAGACGATAGACCATGCGGTTAGAAGAACTGGTTCCGCCGACGTGTAGGAAGTTAAACTTGTTTTAATTAAACGGTAGAAGCCAGTCGTTTAACCATTGCTGGAGGCGGCCTAGACATGTCTGCAATCGCGCCTCTTTAAGTTCGTTTCGTATAGTACTCCAGATCATTATGTTATCAGTAAACATTGTGACATCGCAATCCAGTCCGTTTTCGCAGTCGTTGACCTATATGATAAACCGTGTAGGGCCAAGAACAGAGACTTGTGGAACACCACTCCTAACGACAACCTCGTTAGACTGCTGGTCACTGACGTGGACGGCTTGAGAGTAGCCGAACAAAAAACCTCGAATCCACATCAGAAGCTTATATCGCACTCCTATACGGCCGAGTTTGTACAGAAGGCGGTGATTAGGCACACAGTCGAAGGCCTTTTTGAAGTCGATATAGATCGCATGCACCGTATGTCCTCTGTTAACATATCGAGTTCCGCGTTTCAGACAGTACAGCAAATTTGTCACACAGGACCTGCTCTTTCGAAATCCATCCTGGGAATCGGATAGCAGATGGTTTTGTTCAAGGAACTGCACTAATAGTTGCTTTATTATTTTCTCCATAATCTTGCAGCAAATGGAGGTGAGGCTGATCGGTCTGTAATTGTTCGCTGAGAGCCGACTTCCTCTCTTAAACAGCGGCGTAATCCACTCTTACCTCCAGTCCGGTGGCAAATATTCGGTCTCGAAGGATGTATAGAAAAGCATAAAGAGTGGTTTGGCCACCTCACCGGCGAGTGCCTACAAAATCTTTGTCAAAATTTCATTGGGACCTGGTGATGTTGACTCCTCTATCTTCATCTACCCCGTCGGGACCATGTCCTCAATGAATTGAACGGTCTCCGTAATTGTGGTGTCTTCGAAGGGTTGAAAGACTGAAGGCTTGAATCCTATTTCACTACTTAAAACAGACCGAAAAAAATTCTGAAAGCTGATCAGCTTTCACTCTGTCTTCAGTGAGAAGTTCGCCTTCAGCAGTCTTTAGCAGTGGCATTGTGTCCTTGTTTCGCATGCATTGCCATAGGTTACCGTAGAATAATTCAGGGTTCTCAGCAGCACGCTTAAGCAGATACCGTGCGAATTCCCTTCTAGTTTTGAGGATAAGGCCGTTTACTCGATCACTTTGAAGTTTGTACATACATATAAATATGCGGCTCCTGCCAGGAAGCGATTCTTTACACAGCCTTCGCTTTTTATTCGCTTCATTTTTTAAGACTAGCGTAAGCCATCGAGGTCTGTTAGCTTACCTCTTCCCTAAAAGCGGACAGCGTTTTGCGATCAGCCTGTGCAGCCTTTCTCAGAATCGTTGCCAGTCTTCGAGTACGCTTCCAACAAATACGGACTCCTACTCAGTGCGTGAAATTTCAGCTTTCATTTGGTCGAAATCCCAGCAGCAAAGGTTTTTTCTAACCGTCATGGGTTTCTCGGGCATAGAAAAAAGCGAGTAATCCCATAGAAGAACGACGTAGTCACTTTTACCTAACGAGTGTAGGCATGACACCTCATCATTGTTGTCCTGTGATTTCGTAAGGATAAGGTCAATGCGGTTGGCCTGTTAGACTTCGCGCATTCTATTTGGAAACGTGACGTGATAAGTGGAAAATAGCTTCAGTGCCGTGTTCAGAAAACTCCCATCGAAGATCTGTTTTAAGCTATTCGTATGGGTCGAGCTCCAATCAATATGAGGCCCGTTAAAGTCACCCATGATCATGATGTCCGGCCACGTAGCGGAATTTTCGACCTCCTCCAACAGACGAGCGCCGGCCATGTTGTCCCCTCTCGGCGGTCGATAAACTGTCAGGACACAGAGTCTAGGCGAGTTCGGCACTTCAATAGACAGCCAGCTTGCCTCGGAAGTACACAAAAGGTTATAGGTGTTGTCTGATTCGTTTACCCAAATTACCTAACGCTCTGAGACTATGCGCTGGTGATGATGAAGCGAATGCGCTTACACTTTCTGTTTGTTTAACTCCTGTTTGCACAACCTTGGAAGAAGCGCTTGACAGAGAAGCCTGAGTTGAACTCTGTGGCTACGATGGATGAATCTATTCCACCGCTTGTACTAGGTCTATCAAGCCTGGACTGTTTCGGAGAATTAGCGAAGGTTTTTGGACACATAACATTTGGCAATATGGACGGGACGTCCGTCACTCTCTCTGTTTTGGGTCCTTCAGAGGCGTCTTCCGGAAGAAACCATCCGTTTTCCTTGGCCTTTTTACGATTTGGTTACTTTTTCTTTTCAGTTTTTTGGGTTTCTTTTCAGGCCGTTATTATTTCGCTTTGTAGCTAGTAGTTCTGGGGCTGCTGTAATAGGTGCTGGCGTGCCTTTTGCCCTACTTCTGATTTCTCGTCCAGTAGGCAATTTGGTAGCTTTAACTCGGTCAAGACCGAATCGGAAGTGGACTGTCATCATTGTGATTTCTTCCTCAAGATAGTTAACCTTGACGGCCAGAATATGGCATCCACTGCAACTTTGGCCTCTATTTTCTGCGTCTATACAGTCAAGGGGAATGTGTGATATCGCTCACCACTGAGCTGCGATAACCGGGGATTCACCGCAGTTGACTGAGGAAAGGGTGATTGATGGACCAACCCACATTCCGACCCCTCATTTTGGAAGTCCGTGCATACTTCAGTCATACCGTGAAGGTATCGGAAAAGAGAAATTCGTGGAAATAAAAGAAAAAAAACCACTTAGGGCCAAATAAGGGAGACTGTGCGTATGGTTGGGTTTGTCGGAGAATCTCGAGAATGCAAGGCCTGGAGGACGTTTAAGCTAAGACTTTTTGGCAATCTGTCAAGTTTACAACGAGTGCTTAACACAAGTGTGGAAATTATCGACTGATTCTTGTGTAGGTCCTGTTCTAAAGGTACGGTGAACAGTTCAAGACAATATGTAGGATTTCTAGACTGTGTTGGCTAGGCTCAGGTTGCCAGCACAATTGCCAGGCTTACAGAAAATTTTCCTAGTCGTACGATGAGGGCAACTATGACAAGCAGGTGGAGATTAATAGGCAATAATGCGTTTTCTAATCCAGTTTCTGGTGCAGGACCAACTTTTTCCAATGAGGAACTTGGGTGAAAATGTCCTCCGTGCTCCTCAAAATTCGAACCGCGTGGATTCATTCATTTTGTCGTGTCTGGAATTTCCATAACGTTTGCCGTATTACCTCTTGCCGTTTGATATTCCCTTATCATGAATATCAGATCTGAGTGGTTATTTAACATTTAGTTTCGCACCAGTTTCTTGGAGTGTGCACTCAGAATTAGTGCTTAAACTCGTGCTTAGACATACATGTTGGAAAATGGTCACTAAACTAGCTCATTGGGGACTACGGACTTAATGTACAGAGACCTGTATGTCAGGATCTCTAAAATTTCCTTCCCTGTCGATTCTTTCGGACGCCACAGAATCATGGTTATTGTCCCTTAAATGGACGTTAGCTTGATACCGACATTATCGCGGCAGGCTTAACCGAGAATGAGACCCTCGATACCACAACCTCCAGGCTCGATCCCGAATAGAAAGGGAAGGCGGATGTTACTAGGAAGGATAATATGTTCTGTAAACATTAACTAGAGAAGTAGTTATGGGTAGATGGCAGCCTGACGTGGGCACGTCGGGTGCTGGGTGAACGGCATCCAAAGTGTGTTCGAGGGAATGCTTCACAGCATCTTAAGCCAGGACATGTCACACTCGTCCTTGAATCCTTTCGGCCAGCTGGAAAGCCGACTGGCCGAATGCAGACAGCCCTGGTACGCATGTACAGACACTCGCGAGAGGCCCAGCGTCGAGACAGGCGCCCGGAATAAGTTCAATACACCTTCTTCTATGGAGGATATTAAGAGACGCGTCGCATCCAACACGGCTAGAAATATAGATTAAATGCACTCAATAATGATCACGCTTTTTTGTCATTTTCAGGATACACACATATTTCAGGCTGAACTACACAAATTTCTAGGCATTAAGAAATACCAAAAGATATTTGATGAACATCAAGCCTTCCAGTAGTGGTCAGTTTATACAAAATGTCATTATATTGATCTTTCCTACTCTACTAACTTTATAACGGCATCCTCCAGGTCCCTCAATGATGGGAACTATCAGACAAAGAGAACTTCGCAGAATTTAAACTCGGAAACAGAAGCGTACGCCATTGTAGCACATGCAAAAATGTTCGGAAACAACGCTTCACCGCCTTATATATAGTCCTATCAACCAATCCATCTACATCGTATTGAAATTTCCAAGATGCCTCTCTAGTTACTTTCTCGCCTACAGACACATTGTCAGAAAATTCACCTCTTGCACAACCAGATCATATCAGAGCATAATAAGAACATATTTAAGAATTTTAATATCTGTGGACCCTTCGTACAAAACTAAAATTTTAACTAGTTTAAAATCGTCAAGTACGCGTAATTTTGACTGAGGCGTCCTTTTAAAATGAGAAATCGTCCTTTACTTCTTCTTTTATGCTTCACGTTCTTGATTTCGGTCTACATCTATTTTGCACTAGAAACACGTACTCCACAAAAAGAAACCACAATATTTTTAGTCACACCAACATATGATCGGCTAACACAGATCCCAAATCTTGTGGGGTTCTGCAATACTATTAGGCGCGTCCCGAATGTCCACTGGATTATTATAGAGGATTCTGAGAACTTGACGAGGTGAGAGGTCTGCAACACATTAGTTTGATTTTATTCGTAAAGACAAGTCGATCATTAGTTAGGATGTAAATGAATTTTTAGACAAATTGTGTATATGCCTCATACGAACACGCGTTTATTGTAAAAACATATTAAAACGCCGAAATTTTATTTAAAAAGCATCATCGAAAAGTTGTGACATGCCCGAAGCTCCTTTAATGTAGACTTTCGCCATTTTTGAAGATCAAATGGCACACAAATATTGCAAATTATCTGTCCCTTTCACATTTTTGGGAAGCATAGGTGACACATTGCGATCTACTTACAAAATGTCATCACAGCGCTTATTTTATACAAAAGTTCGACCTTTGTCACGGAAAATGTGCACCGTTTATCCTAGAGTATGAAGGGGCGCAGCGATGGTGTTTTGCGTGTGAGTCAGTTTATGATGATAAGTGCCATGCTAGCACCAGCCCATTCCGACCCCGTCAATCCCCCGGGGCCAGAAGGAGCTATGGCCATAATGGGCGGGACTACGCACGGGCTATGACGGGGCTGTGGACTCGATAGCCCCTTATTGTCCCGTCCTCGAAAAAAACGCGCAGGGGGACGCCATCCACTCCGTGATATTAACCCCATTTTTAGGTTACCGGTATTTTCCCTTACCTAATATCCCGTACAATAGGTTATACTATTCTACAGGGGAACGCAGAACACTCATACCCCTTATATGTATAAAATGTACTAAATGTAGATCTATTATAGTAGACCTACGCCATACCTAGCGCACTCTGTCTGCCACTGTCCTCCTGGTCCTCGTTCGAAAACAGAGTCAAGCAAACTAAAAACGAAATCGGATGCAGATGGTTGGTCCGGCGTGAGCCTGTACCTAGGTTTGCCGCCATAGCCCAATTTAAGGGCTTATTTTAATGGGTGCACAGTCCAGTAATACCTGCCTGACCTTGGTATGACTCCCGTGTTGGTCTAGCGTACGTTCCGCATGGCCGTTACAGATGACGGGCTTTTTCGATTTTTGTGTGGTTAACGGCACTATGCGTGCTAAAGTTCGGTCCTAAATTTTTATCTTGACCGAGGTGCTCATGCTGCCAGATATTTAGTATAATATCCGAGGAGCAAACGTATCTTTTTTAAGAAGTCCAGTCTTGCTATTCTTTGATTAGGGCAGTGAGCACTTTTTATTCGTACTGATCTTCCTGCTAGCGATCTTAACTGGAATCGAAAGGCTGATTCCATTCAAATGAAGTTTATTTCGCGTAAATTACAGTTTAATTATTGGGTCGTTAACGGACAATTTGCCTAATACCTGAGTTGGTGTTTTTTATTGTACATGACTAAAATGCGCAGATAAACAAACATCTGATTTCAATCTTTTTTTCGAATTTTGGAAACGGGAGTTTACTAACTTTTGCTTTAACATACCCTACCAAGATTAAAATAAAGCAAACATTACAGGGGACTTTATTAACTTCTTGAAGATTTTATTTTGGAAAAACACAAACATACTCAAGGTCAAAGTAGGCGCGTTTACGGCAATATTTTGTTGCGGTTATCTTTAGAGTAGCATGTAAGACTTGTTGTCTTCTGCAATTGAATGTTATACTTAAGTAAGTAGTTCTAAAGGCGGACTTGTTGAATTTCTGATTTAGTTTTTATGTAAATCAGAGAGTAAATTCCACGACAAGACGCAATTTCATAAAATTTGTCAAAGAAGTTCCTTATGTCTCATAAAGAAATATTTCTCTGTTTTTTAGGGCAGTTACCGAATTTCGATATAGATGCCCAGTTCCGAGTACACAGCTTTGCTCAAAGTCTCCGCAAACAAGGCGTATCAAGGGGAGTAATCAGCGCAACGAGGGTCTCAAGTGGATTCGAAGTCATACCAGTTGGCCAGAGCAGAATGGTGTTGTATACTTTGCGGACGACGACAATACCTATGATCCAAGGATTTTTGAAGAAGTGGGTTTATTTTGACCTTACATGACTAACGCTACCTAATTGGTGTAAAGGTGTACTTTGCTCACATGTAGAACATACACCTAAAGTAGCGTCACGTTGCGTTTTAAATATGCACCACCTCATTTTTTGCCGAAATTATTATATGTTATATGTCATTCATACAACTCTCAACTAGATTAATAGAGCGTTTACGAAGAGAGTCATCACCTGCGCCTGTAGCATTTCTTACAATCTGGATTTTGTCAAGCATTTAAAGATGGAAAGGGTTGATTTGTTTGAAGAAAATTGTGATAACATACAGAAATTTCCATCGTCTATGAACGTAGTTAATATGCATTTGCTTTTGAGCTGCTTGTACTAAACATGGCGGCTTTTTTCTACTCTTTACTGAATCACTTGTATTAAGTACTTAAGGGTTTTCATATTTTAACATGTAAAATAAGAGTTCTATGATTAATATATGACTTTCATGTCACTCAGTACCATAAACGTTTCTTTATAACCGTGTAGGTAGTGTTTCTCCGTAAATCTCCGTTGGATAAAGATCATTTGGAATTTCACGCAGCTGAAGTATAAAAATTATAAAACAATAATATATCCGAAGGAGCCAAATTTCAGACCTTTAAACTCTACAGCTTCAACAGTTCAGGATGTAAGTTTTTTTCTCTCAAGTGCAAAATGAGCCTTTACGCAGCTCACACAACGAAAGGAACACTAATTGATCTTTCTGTTTGTCAAATGGTGTTGGCGTACTTCGGAACAGATATCCCCTGTATCCATCTGCCCGTTTTCTACCCTTTTATATCACGAAGAAAAACGCCTTTAGGGTGCACGTTTACTAAATTCTGTACAGGGGCTCTTTGACTTTAATTATTTGCGAATGAAGACGAAAATTCGAGTCCCACATGTATAGGTAGAGAAGGAGAAGAA
>CACRXP010000666.1:193661-226463 GCA_902702965.1 Spirometra erinaceieuropaei
CTTCTTCTTCTTCTTCTTCTTCTTCTTCTCCTCCTTCCCCTTCACCCCCTCCTCCTCCTCAATGAGGTGGTCACGATCGCTTTGGGTTGGGCTGATGCCAGGCACGCGTGTCCTGTTGATCTCATCTCTGGCCAGTATGCAACTAATTGGTGTTGGTTCAGGTTGATGGGGCGGTTGAGATTAAGCCTGATCCTGCACCAAATCAACAAAGTATTCTAAACGGAACGAGCTTCGAAGCCATTCTGTTACTCAAGCCCTTCTGCAATTCTGTCTGTCCTCCTGATTGACGAATAGGCCACAATGGTCCCTTCTTAATCACGTCCTATGCAACCCACGCCTATTGGCCTTAAGCGAGTATGGGTCTAACTCATTGCCAATAGAAGCGAAGAGACAAGTCCCAGGAAGCAGTCCTGAAGAAGGAGACACGAGCGCTGGGACAAGAGCTTTATTCGCCTGACGGTAACATGGCGACTGCATTTTACAAATACCGCATCCCCTTGTGCATGAACCACCCGCATCTACTTTTGTCTCTGATGATGAGTTCGAGCAGGAATACGAAACCTCGGGCGAATAAAGCACTTGTCCCAGCGATCGTGTCTCCGTCTTCACGGTCTGGCTCATGTTGTTGGAGTTGGTGGTATCTGCGGACACGTGATTACAGAAGCTCTATGCCAGGTAGGCCACTGCTCCCCTCATAATCCTGCCCTGTAACTGAAACCCAAAAGATTTGGGAAATGAATTACAGAACAACCTATCTACGCAGCGGAAGGACTTTCGATTGACATAACCTCTAATTAGCCACTGAACGTTAACCCGGTAACTTGGCGTGTAACTTAGCCAGCCCCCTCTCACTTATTCACAAGACCAACATAGACACTAACTGGTAACTTTGTGAGTACCATTCAGTGGGGGACCCTTAAGACCTCAGAATTTGCCAACGACCTTTCGAAAGCCTGATGTTTACTGCGCTAAATTTTAAGCCACAGTCCGCGTTATGTACTTTCCACAACACGAGGAACTCGGATCTTGATAATCTGATTTACATGCGTTGCAGAGCATGCCGCTACCTATTTCACCGGGTAATGTGGTCAAAAACGCGAGCATTCGTCTGTACAGACAGCAAAGTTCTCAAAATCCAGTCCGTATGACGCGTTTTAATGGACTCATGCTTAGAATGACAGCGAGTCGATTCACTTCAAGCGACCACTTACTCTCGCCAGCCAGAGCACAGCGCTGATAAAAGATGTTCTAAGGGGTCCTGCCTTCGTAAACATGTTGAGCGTTTTGCGGAAAACTTTCTTGCTTAGGAATATTTTGCGTCCTTTCTCTAAGTGCCTTTGGACATACAGCCTCTTGCGAGAATTGTTGCCTTGTCAAACTTGAAAGTGTAGCCGTGTCCCCTTGAATGAGCCACGACTTGATAGTTGGTAACATTCTTCCTCACAGGAGCCACTGTCAGGCGTCAATTCATGAGGCCGAAAAAGCCCCTGTCACGGCAAGAAACGTCTGGAGTCGCTTGCCGAATCTAGACGTCGACAACCGTTGACAAGCCGTCGACGCACGGCCCCTCCCCCGCCGGCTAGAAATGTGGTACCTCCTGTTCAACTGCGGTGACTCCTGGCTGCCCCCTCACAAACTTTCATCATCTCGCATGCGTCGGACGGCCTGGATTGATACCTGTGAGCCCCTGTGGGTATGCGTCTCCCCTATTCCTCCCCTAATTCGTCCAATCACGTCGGGGTCACCAATTCGTAGCATCTAGGATGTAAGGTCAACTTAAACCACACACAGTAATTTCATTCGGTCGAATGTCAGACGCCTGGGAGCTGTGGGATTTGCTATATGCTGCACACGGGGAAGGTTGTTAAGAATGGACTGTTTGTTTGTGCCAGAGAAGAGCGCCCGTTCGGGATCGCATCAGTAGCGGTGTGTAGTTTACTCGGGAGTACATGTCTGTTTTGGCAGGAGAGGAGTGAATGGCTGAGCATTGGCCATGTGATTGGACAGATAAAGTGAGGAATAGGGGGGACGCATAGTCGCAAGGGCTCATAGGTATCAAGCCAAGGCGTCGGACGGGCGTGAGGTGATGGCGGTTTTTGAGGCCAACCAGGAGTCACTGCAAGTGGACAGAAGGTGTCTCATTTTTAGCCGGCGGGGAGAGGGGCCATGTGTCGACGGCCTGTCAACGGTTGTCGCGACCGACAAAACGGAGCCGGAGAAGGGGGCACTGGAACGACTGTTACGAATTGTCAAGTCGCGGATCATTCGACAGGACACGACCACAACTTCAGGTTTGACTAGACAGGAATTCTCGCAAGAGGCGACAGTCGCGGGGGAGGGGTCTGTGAGTCTCTTGAATCATGGTACTCCGCCCCGGAGTGGATCAACAAGCGCAATGACCTTCCGATCCCATATTCTGCGCTGAAAGTTTACCTAGGGGAGTGACCGCAGTTACAGTGTCAATGGGCCAAATTTCCGAGTCAGTATCACGTCAAGAATCCACAAAGGTGGTAACATTTTTGTAATTAGCGACTCGGGTGCTGAATAAGAAGGCTCATCGCATCACACAAAACCCCCATCTGCGCATGCAGGAGCTGTCAATTATAGTAGGCATGTAGTCACGTGACAACTGCGGCCTATAAGCACTGTACTCCTGTGTCTTAATCACCCTTATCTACGACTTTCTCTGACTCTCTGTTTGAGTGAGAACCCGAAACGCCAGGCAAATAAGCTCTTCCTTCCAGCGGTCGCAACTTTGTCCTCTGAGCTGCTTCCTGGAACTCGCCTCTTTGTTTCTATCGGTGCAGGGGTTTTTGGAAACTAAAAACGAAGTGAGTTCTTCGGAGCTACCCTCCTGGAAAGTCGGGGAGTTGAACCTGGCGTGTTTCTTTATAACTCAATAGTCCATTAAGCAGGAGATGAGTTGGCGAGCATGCGTTGCTATCGCTAAGTTCTCCTCGGGCCACTTAAATTACATGGTTACGGAGCAGAGTCAAACATGCCAGTGTTTGAAAAATCGTTTTAAAACACGGGTGGGGCGAGAGCGGAAGAGGGCAAAAAGTTGCATGTGGTTAGTCAGCCTTTGACCATGGTAAGCGCGGAGCCTGAACGAGCTTCTTCTGGGTGCATAGAGTCGGTTTTTGTAACCTGTTCGCGGCCGCTTATGCCTTTGCTAACAGGTGCTGCTTAAATTTGCCTTTTCCAGAGAGATTGAACTAAAAAAATCTTTTCCCTTTATGTTAGGTTGGCTGGATGGTAGACAGTTTTGTCAGTGCTCTTTCCGTGGGTTTAGTGTCTGTTAGATAGACACACACGAGACCGTGTCATGTTGGGCAGTCTTAATCATATGAGCAGAATTCTCGTCGTACCAGACTAAGCAACACTGGGACGGTGAGGCCACAAGGCAGTTACTGTTCCATGCGTTCCTGCGTCATACGGATGTCATTTCATCGGTTACCTATTGCCTCCCTCTGGATGAGAGATTTTCTGATTTTCACAAGGATATTTTGTGACTGGTATGCACGCCCCCGTCCCACAAGACCGTTTTTCTTAAGTGTTCTCATCTCATTTATGTCAGCGCAAAACAAGGGGTACAGTGAATTATTGAGTTTACAGCTGTACGTCAGTTTTTTGCAAGCCTTGACCCAGTGACGTCGAGCCTTTCAATTGAGTCTCCGTATCACGCACTCAGCAACCGTTTAAGTTCATTAACTTACAATGCCCCCCCCCCCGTCATCGGAATCGTAGCATACTCAGGGGTGACAGATTTTCGAGCTCTAACAGAGTGCACTGGTCTTTCCAACGATGACTGAATAGGACAGAATAGTTGAGTACCCACAACAGGAATTTTGTATTATCGTCAAAATGTCTAATTAAAGGAATTGAGCACGGGCAAACGGACCCCCGTATTACAAGCAGTCCTGCCCTAAATTCCGGGGCTCTGATTTAGGATCAGAGTCAAGGAGAGGACTAGGAATGTTAGGATTAGGGTAACGGTTGGGGTTTAGAGTCAGTTTTAGAATCAGGGTTAGAACTAGGAGGGTTAGGGCGAAAGTTAGGGCGCGGGAATGGGGGTCCCTCTGGAATTTATTGCGAGTCCACCGTAGTACTGGGGGAGGGAGGTGAGCGGTCAATATTCCCGCGTCCGACCGTTCACTTCTTAAAAGAGTAGCAATATTATAATGCACACGGTAACAGTTATGCAGAACGGTAGCATTGCAAGACCAAATGTCGTGTGGTAGATCCGTTTTCGAAGAGACGTTTCTGATCGGGTGATGAAATAATTCAAGTCCTCGTGTACAAGGAAGCATACGACTGGACGCTGGTAGGGATGCCACTACAGAAACTAAAATATGGCCAACCAACGTGGGAAAGAAAGATTACTACTTAGCTTATATACGCTTAGGCTTTTCCGTGTACACTGCACATTCATTAAACACAGATTAAGGACTGGATCGAAATGCGCAAAACGGCTGCAATTCGGGTTTAGGAGCCCGCTAAAATGGCTACAGTAGATGTGCTAACTCATAAAATGTCAACCAGAATTTCGAAATGCGTTCTCGTTTCGAAAAAATAAATTAAGTAGTGTTGTAACACTAATCAGGGTGCAGCATAAATCTATAATGATCCAGCTACCTCAGGGTGTCGGCTTTCGAAAGAACTTATTTTCGGCTGCATACAAGATCTATACTCTGCAAAAAATGACTGCATAAGTAGTATGCAATTTTCTCAATAATTTTCGATGCCCTTGAAAACTCAATTATATTTCATGGAAAACATGCATAATAATATTTATTCTTTTACTTATTCGGTAGCAAATCACGTATTCTTGCAATTTTATACTCAAAAGAGGAGTATAATTCGGTTTTAAAAAGTTTCTAATTGTGAGATTTTTAATACCGTTAAATGGCCGTTCATGAAACGTCACGTATCTGCATTTACGAATGTGGCTTGTCCAGTTAACAATATTGCTCAAATCCACTGCTTAATTTTATGAATCTCATTCGGTCTCCTCTTAACACCGTAGAGGAATCCATGGTTTTCCGTACACGAAAATAAACAACTTGTAATTTCGAAACCCTAAATGCAAGTGATACAGCAGGTCGGGTTTAAAATTATTCGGGAATTAGAAAAGATTTTAAAACCGAATAATACTCTTCGTTTGAGTATGAAATTGGAAGAAGACGTGATTTTCTACCGAGTAAGTAAAGGAATGAATATTTTTATGCATGTTTTGCATGAAAGATAATTGAATTTTCAAGGGCATCGAAAATCAATGAGAAAATTGCATACTACTTATGTAGTCATTTTTTGCAAAGTATGGATATTTCATGCGGCCGAAAGAAAGTTCTTTCGAAAGCCGACACCCTGAGAAAACTGGACCATTATAGATTTATGCTGCATCATGATTAGTTTTACAACACTACTTAATTTATTTTTTCGAAACGAGAACGCATTTCGAAATTTTGGTTGACATTTCATGAGTTAGCACATCTACTGTAAATCTCGCGGCCTGTTCCGGTACGTCGTTGGGTCAAATATACGAGTTTTTTCAATTCCATTCACAGATTCAGTGAGTTGCCGCGTCTATCTCCCCTGCCGACAAAACTGATATCAACAGGAGTCTCTGGACTCCGCTTTCTCAGTGTATGTGATCCTCGCCATTCTTTTGTGTTAAAATTAACACGCCTGAAATCGACCGCGGCGAATTCGAGTTCTCTGCAAGTCTGTACCGCCTGCATCAACCTACTACTCGACTTATATCTCTGTTACCCGACGTTCGAGCTCAATGTTCTCAGGCAAAAGCATCCGTCTGACATGCTAAAATTGACTGCGGAGGCCTACACTAAAACATCACAGACGCACAGCTTGCTGTCACAAATAATGCGATCTGTCTGTGCTAAGCGCAAAAGAGCAATGCCCCCCAGTGTTTCGAGAAATTGTAAGCGCTATGTAGATTTTATGAGTGGAGTGCAACGACTGTCAACACCAATTAGAAAATTCCAGGTTGTCATTTGACAAAGCAGGCGTAGACACGTGTGTACTGGCGTTATGTATACGCAAAGGGTTCTCCGTGTGGGCTCTGACTGGTCTCTGGCGCAATTGTGGATGTGACAGAAATTGTTGGAAAGCTTTCTGTAAGCAAATAATTTGTGTCCAGCCTCTATGTTTTTTCTATTCTCCTTTAGATTCTGGTCTGGCACACAAAAACAAGACCACCTAGAGTTTATCAACTCGCTCCAAATCCCCCACCTTCGAAATACTGACGCCGTCGTTTCTTCAGCTTTCGACCGTCGTTTTGACAGTTTGGGGCAAACTTATCGCCTTTCTTTTGCCTAATTTGATTCGCATTTTTATGCTCTTTTACAATCTTGAGTCTGTCTACCAATGTCTTTCTTGTAGTCCTTGCGAATTAAGTAAAAGCAAACTGATGGTTGATGTTGGCTGCATTCTTTCATCACATGACGTTTTATTAAAAACGGACTTAAGAAATAGGCATTGTAACTCGTGCTGTCGAGTACGGTCTGTCGAGCAACCTATGTAGATTTTTCCGCTATTAGTTGACACGATGCATACCAGCATAGTAAGTATGCTGCGATACGATCCCTAGTTTGCTCCGAGAGATGTTACTTTCAGATTAGGTGGCGCTACAAATCTTCATCTACGAAACATCCTTGTTTCCCCTATGCTGTCAGGAAAGTGGCAATATTGTAGGAGATTTGGCGATTTTTCCTCTTGCCTTTTGAAGTCTATAAAGATGATTAGTTACCTAGAGGAATAATTTTCAAAAAAGTATACCCTTCCCTCGCGTCAGGGAGATGTCACCTGTTGGAAGTTGATAGAGTGCTGGAACAAGCATTCGCACTGCTGTTGTACGCGACCTTCAGGAGCTCCAACGGTCCCAGCGAGTAGTCGGCACAGCACGCATTGCATGGTAAACACAGACATAGACGAAATGCATTAAGCTAGGTTTTGAAGACGTCGGCAACTGACAACGTGCATATTTGGCGACAGAAAGCGTTGAGAGATGTTGGTAGAGGGGTGCGCTCGTGTTCTAACAGGGGCAGACCCCTGAAAAATGAATTAATAAAGTAAACAAGATCTAATAATACAAATGTAATAGGCGGATGTGCATATTAAGCCCGGTGGGGTTACACAAGACACCATTACCTTTCCGACCTGCTACGCTGCCCTCAATCGTAACTTCAGGAACAGAAGCATTTGCTACCACTATGCGCTGTTCTCTCATATGGACAAGAAGTGCACGCAGATGGGCAGACATGCTTTGTAGAGGCTTTGGCACCATGACGATTTAATGGCGGTAGGCGCACGCATTGGCATCTTATCCTTGTTAAATGGACGCCTGCTGACGTATTAGACCGTTCCCCGGAGGACATGCGCCTAACAGTCATGAATATGGTAGAGGGACGCTCAACGATCGTGCTACTGAACTTACTCGTCCCGTTGCGTCTTAAGCTCTCCCTCGAGCCCAACCAGAAGGCGCACAGCGGCGCGTAATATAGACAGAATAACATTATCTACAAAGACAAGGAGACTGGGATGGCCACTTCTGGCTTATCGGCCGTCGTCAGCCAGTCTCGAGAGAGAGCACTGAGGAACAACTGGACGAGTGAGTCCCGTAACACGATCAGTGAGTGCGAGCTGTCAACCGACAAGACAACGAGCCCGTGGTTCGGCGGTTAGGTGCGTTGGACTTCTAACCAACAGGTCGCGGGATCGAGCCCCAGGTGTTCCACACTCCGCAGTTGGCTACGGCTGGCTGACAACGGCTAATAAGTCGGAAATGGCCATTGCGGTCTCCCTTATCTTTGTCGGTAATGCTATTCTGCATATATATATATACACATATTTCGAAAGAAAACAGCTCTTTGGGAAATATTAAACAAGTTTTATTGTAAATTTTCGAACTTGGTTCCCCAAGTCGTCTTCAGACGTGAAGTAAGTGTGCAACACAGTTAACATTTAAACATGCCGAAAAATCGATTTTGCCTTGTTACTCCTGCTGGTGTGATGTTCTGATTGGCTGACGCCTTTTCCACTTTTCTTTGAGGCTGTTGTACACTGTATCCAATTCTACGTGTCGATTGATGCACGCGCTGTCAGAATGGATGGCCATATATACACATGTATATATATGTATATACACATGTATATATCCAATCAGGAATGGGCGTACACCGATCTATTGGCTTCACGAAGCAAACAAGCATAGGTCACGAACAGGCAACCACTTACCAGTCCGAAGTCGGCCAAGTCATAATAGCGGCGAGGAGGGACGACAGAGGATGCGGTTAAATTGATTTAGCACTGTCTCGGGCTTAATTGGCCTTCGTTCAGCCAATCATAACCCTGACCAGCAGGTGGGACTAGAAACACAAACATGCGCACAGACGCACCTGGCGCAGTCGGTCCACCACTGAGGCCTACCAGATGGGTCATAAGCACTTAATCGAACCGAATTTCATCAGTGCCTCGCCACCTGTCATTCTTTTTCGCTGCAGATCGGGTATTTATTCAATAAGGAGTGGACGCACACCGATCTATGTATATATGTATATACAAACATTAAAAATCCTCGGGGAAGTAGAATAGCCATTGGAACAAGTGTATATCATCTGAAGCACAGCATTTTGGGGGTAATCAATGCCTTAAAGATGCTATTTCGGATAAAGATTTTAACAAAAATCGTCGTTTTTAGACATCCCTTCGTATATTCATCCAACCCATTATTTCACGTGGGAATCGATATACTTTTTAAATAAACCCTATCGTCAGCCCGAATAATAAAATGGAACACTTTGCTGAAGTAAAATAATTTCAGCACATAAGGAATAACTCTCTTTTGATGTGAGACAAGAAGGGCAGTTTCTAAATTGCGAAAGGGCATGTACGAGTAGATATATATATATATATAGGCAGAATAGTATTACCGACAAAGACAAGGGAGAGTGGAATGGCCATTTCTGGCTTATTAGCCGTCCTCAGCCAGCCATACCCAAGCCCGAAGTGTGAAACACCCGAGCCTCGAACTCGCGACCTGTTGGTTTAGAAGTCCACGCCTCTACCCACCGGGCCACGAGCCCGTTGCCTTGTCGGTATTCGACAGGGAATTTACAGTGGTAGGGGGCGCTCACCGATCGTTCATACGGTACTCACTCGTTCCGTTGGCTCGGGTGTTCCACACTTCGGGCTTGGGTATGGCTGGCTGAGGACGGCTAATAAGCCAGAAATGGCCATTCCAGTCTCCCTTGTCTTTGTCGGTAATACTATTCTGCCCATATATCATGCGCCGCTGTGCGGCTGCTGGTTGGGCTCGAGATAGAGCCCTTAAGACACAACGGAACGAGTGAGTTCCGTATGAACGATCGGTGAGCGCCCCCTACCATTATATATATACATATATATATATATGTATATATATATATATATATATATATATATATATATATATATATGCACAAGTAACGCTGAGAAGGAAACGGGTGCGTCAGTTGGATTTCCGACTCATGGACAGGGCATAGACAAAGTGAAATTCATAATTACGCCTAGCCAGCGATTTTGCTATAGGCAATGTCTTATTTTTTTAAATTGGCTGGACCGGATATCAGATTCCCTTATGCCAGACGTAGTAAGTGTATTCTTAGTCTTATATGTGTACGGACGCCATTTCTACAAGGTACTACTGAATACTGAAAAAAAACATTTTAGTAAAGGACCACCATGCTTTGAAGGTCCGAGTATCTAAGGTTAATAGCTGGATGATATCCGGTGAGCTGAAGTCCACAAATTAAAAAAAATGGCTATTGAAACTTTCTTCGCCTTTATAAAATTAACTCGCGCATTTATACTTGGAAAAAGTGCCAGACAGAGGGTGAAACATCGCCCAGGGTGTATATATTCGAGACCGATTCTCCTAGCTGCCATTAGTCGCATGGAAAGTTTACGGAAACCGTTAAGTGCGTTGCCGAGACTCACAAAGTATTCTGAGGTTAGTTAGAGTTTTCAAGTGCTCCTTTCGGTCCCTCATCCGTTCGGGAATCGCTGCACCCGTTTTCACTACCTCTCGAGATTTCGGTATCTAGTACACCCATATGGATGCATCACCTGCAGGAATTTTATGGTTGAACAGGCTCGAAATATCGATTGGTGCGTATATACGGGAGGTATAAATTGGGGAACTTCTCCCAAAGACACATCAGCGCACAGGATACTGTGATAGCTCTGAAGTGTTTGGATCTGTCTCGACGCACCAAACGTCAGGGTTTGGAAGGTCCCCAACTGACGGTAGAACTCAGACCTTAAAGTCAGCCCTGTATTTTTGTGTCGAGAGATTGACTGGTGGACTGAGAGTCAGTCGGCAAATTATCCTTCTTAATAAACCCCCTCCGGCACACGCCCACTCATGTGGCACACGTGAGAGCAAGGACCACAGAGTCGATCTCACTCTCTCTCCCTTCCCTCTCCAAAACACCAGTCTGTTGTCTGAGCCAGCGAGTCTCAGTCTCCGGCTGCCCACCTTTTTGTCTGAAAACCTGATGTCCAGTGAGTGACCGTTGCCATAAATTGTTGGCTGGAATTCTGAAATGCGTTTTCGGTTAAGAAGGATTACGTAAGTGGGGTTGTAATACTGATTATCATGCAGCATAATCCCGCAATATTTTGGACTCGGTAGGATGTCAGCTTTTGTATGTACTTCTCGACCTCCTGTAGAGACGGACTGATATGATTTTGTATGAATATACATTGAACGGTTTTAAAAAAACCTCATAATTAGAAACTTTTCCTCTTTAAGTATGAAATGTAAAGTTGACGTGATTCTCTATCAGATGTGTAAAAGAAAGCTTATTTTGGTCTATGTTTTTAAAAAAAATATTTTTGAACTTGTAAGACCATCGAAAATCAGTGTGAAAAGTGCATACTACATAAACAGTCACTTTTACCGGGTGCGGTTTCTACAGGAGGTCGAGAAGCAGTGCAAAAAAAACCGACATTCTGTCGGATCCGAAGTAACTACGGGTATTACAACTCCACCTAAGTAATCCATTCTAATCGAAAACGCATTTCAGAATTTCGGCCAACATTTTAGGAGGTCGGCCACTCAGGTGGTGTGTGACTTGTGTAGCTGGGTTTTTTAGCTCTGGGGGTCACTTACGACAAATCCCAACATCACGTGGCTGACCAGCTCTGACAGTAGACCGGTGATTGGGCGAGGGAAAAGCGAGAGAGAGAGTGAAGTCGACTCTTGGAACTGCGGCCCCACGACATTTTAGCGCGTTTCTAATCTGTCATAATCCCGCCAGTGGTCGTGACTTGGAGAGCTGTTAACCGATGGGATAACTCGCTCCTCTCTGAACGGAGAGCCAGGCTTCAGGAGTTTTCTCAATCCAGTTTCTATATCACTGCAAATCAGATAGGATCCTAGCCGATCCCTTCTGTGAGAACTTGGTTCATTGTTGGTACACTGCGCTCGATCCCACCTCCGGCCAGTCTGACTTAGTTTTGCCAGCAGAGACTGGGAGGGTGGGGGAGGAGTAGAGAGGTCGCAGATGCTCCGCTAGCCTCCTATCGCTATGTTAATTCACGCGCATCTCGGCGCCAAACATGCTCTGGGACGCACAGTGGTCATCGTTGTTCGCGACGGGCAGACAGGCGGAATTAATGGCTTTCTCTCTGTTAGAAGTGCCTACACTCCCAAAAATAAGAGCCAGCCAATCACTGGAGGTTACGTGCGTTTCCTCTACAGCGCTGTCATTATAGTCGTGGCGCCCCTCCATTGGCTTTCCCCCTCCGGTCTGATCGATCTGCGTATTCGGATTATCGACCAGCTCGTCTGGAATGTTCTTCCCGAAGTGCATTGGGCCAAGTACCGGCGAACCACAGTAGGGCTTTATAAATATGCGTGTCTTGCAGTTAATCTTGACTTGCAATTTCCTAATACACATGTTCGTGGCCGGTCGCGTTCTCCTTCTCTGCCGCGCTGGTAGTAGGGGAAAGAGTCGTGTGCGTATATGCTCCCACATGCTTTCAAGTACCTGGCCGGGTCATAACACTCTCCTCCCTAATGGCTCTTGTTCATGGCCACGGCTGAAGTCAGGATCTCTAATTTGCTCACAACAGACAGCACGTCAACCAAACAACTAGACAGCTTCTCCCTTTCGCCACAGCCAACCCCGTCCTTAAGGCGTATGAGCGGGATTCACAAGGAACAGTAGATGTTCAGAAGAAAAGGTTGCGAGCGAACGTTGCCTTCAATAACTTCTCGTCGGGCTAGTACATTTATATGGGACAGGGTGCAGTGAGTAAAAAAACGATAAACGTTAATTTTTACAATACAGGCTAGGCAAGAGCGGAAGGGCGCAGAAAGTTGTGTGTGGTTGGTCAACCTTTGACCACGGTAAGCGCGGAGCCAGACCGACGTTCTTCTGGGTGCATAGAGTCGGTCTTCGTAACCTGATTTTGGCCGTTTTTGCTGCTACTGCTGCTAACAGGCGCTGGCCCAGTAGCTTAGGGTAGCTGGAGGGGACCTTACAAATCACAAGAAATGCTTCAGCGGCATCCACACGATGACCTGAATCCCTTGCATGCGCAATAATGGCGCTGTCTATTCTCCTGATTTCACCTTTTGCCAGCCATGCGGGAAGGTACTCTTCTATTCTTTTTAGAAAGGCGCCGATTCGTACGACCAATATAACCTGCTTTACAGGAACTAACCGATGAAATGCTGACCGAGATTCCGAAATTCGTCTTCGACTTGAAAAGACTACTTGAGAAGACTTGTGACATTAATCACCTAACAACATAATCTGAAGATAATTCAGTTACTTCAGGATCTCAGCTTTCGAGCGAGTTTCTTTCCGGCCGTCTGTAAAAACTACACTCTGTAAAAAATGACGGCTTACGTAGTGTGGACTTTTCTTATGTATTTTCAACGTCCTTATATATTTAAATATATTTCATAGAAAACATGCACAAAAATGTTCATTCTTTTACACATCTGGCAGAAAATTAGGTCTTCTCTAAATTGTATGTTAAAAAGAAGGGCATAATTCGGTTTTAAAAGCTTATTAATTTCCCGAATAATTTTGAACCAGAACTGCAATTACACTTGCATTCAGGGTTTCAAAATTACAAGCTGTACATTTACCGTGTGCGCAAAAACATGTATTTCTATAGGCAATTCAAAGGAGACAATAATGAGTTCCTTAAATTTGGCATTGGGTTTGAGCCATTTTGTAAACCTTACAAGCCACATTGGTAAGTGCAAGGACATGATGTTTTCTGAACGGGAATTTCGCTGCCTTAACAAAATCTCATAATTAGAAACTGTTTTAAAATCGATTCATACCATTATTTCAAATATAAATTATAAAGAACACTTGATTTCGTATCGAGTGATTAAAAGAATGAATATTTTCACGAGGCATCGGAAGTCCAAGAAAAAAAAGTGTTTTCAGCGCTGTGGCCATCCAGCCGCTACAAAGCGGAATTCTGACAACTCTCCCTAGGTGTAAATTAGAGCTGAATTAGTCGATCAACTGGCAGAGGAAAAAAAACACGCACTTACCACACAAACCTATAAATGCCATGCGCACCTAGCCTTAACACCTCCCCGGGGAAATGGCTGGCTACTTCGATGGAAACGAATCAGCCTGCAAAAGTCCACGCGCCAGTTGTGAAGGCATCAATCATGGCCAGACCGCGAAAGTTGCCTCCGCGCCTGCCTAGTAACCGCAGGTAGCATTGAGGAGACAAGACCTCCTCTTTTTGGCGGCAATGGCCACGCACTTGGATGGGCGAAACTTTGCAGTATCGGCGCCTGTACAGCTAGGAGGGGTCGCGTATCCTCGCAAGCGATGCATTAATGGGTGCATCTGTTTGGAAGTTCCCGATATCAAGTTTTCAAGAGGCAGAGACGGGTGACGGGCTGGAGGCTGTATGGATTTCTCCAAACGCTAACCAAACTCAGAAGACTTTATGAGACTCAGCAACTCAGCCAACAGTTTCCTTTCGGCGTCCCTGCGTCAACGATTAGCTGCGTAATCGATCCAAAAAGTCGATCAGGTGTGTTATGTAACCCAACCTGAAGTAAAAAAACGCCAGCCACCTGTAATACGGGACCGGCGGTAATAGGGGTTTTTACAGATGGAGCCGGGGAACGCACAGGCGACGAGGTCAAGTACTTGTTTGCAAAGGAAAAGACAAATTGACGGAGTCGTAATGGGTAGTCCACTCGGGCCAACCCTCGCCGATGTTTTTATGGGTTACCTAGAAGAAAAGGTGTCATCAGAATTAAACATGACAACATTATACAGGAAATACGTGGACGATATATTCACGATTGTTGACAACAAGGAAGACGCCTCCGACCTACTTTGCTTAATGAATAATCTGCATTCTAAAATCAAATTTACGATGGAAATGGAGCAGTTTAACAAGTTACCCTTCCTGGATGTCCTCATGTTTAGAGAGGACGATGGTTCAATAAGACGCTCCGTCTTCCACAAGATTACGTGGAAAGGGCAATACTTGCATTTTACAAGCTCTGCGCCAATACAATGGAAACGTAATGTAGTACATACTCTTTTTCAAAGAGCGAGAAATATTTGCTCCAGGGAGACCATAGATACAGAAACTGCCCGAATCAAAGAAGCCTTAATTAATCTTGGTTATCCTGCACGCTTCATTCAGAAGTACAGCAACCATTTACGGCCAAAGTTGACGGAACAGTCCGTTCCGAAGAAGCCCGTTATAATATGTCTACCTTTTAAGGGTGACAACGTCTCAAACACAATCAAGCGACGCTTGCGTTGCACTATAGAAAGAACGTACAACGCAGCAGAGCTTATCTTCATCAGTTCTACAAAAAGTCTTCCAATTAACCGGGCAAAGGATGCCTTGCCAATGCACGCCACCCCCAACTGTGTGTATGAATTCACATGCACTTGCGGATGCAAGTACATTGGGCGTACGCAAAGGCAATTGGCAACCAGGGCCGCTGAGCATTTGCCTAATTGGCTTTTCAAACAGGAAAACAAAACCACGCGTTCGTCTATAACGAAACACCCGTTAGATAGCGGTCATGTTGTCGACCCTAAAGCATCTTTTCGAGTACTTGTCCGAGCGCATACAACTCGAACCTTGCGTTATTTGGAAGCAGCTTACATACGGAGGGAGAAACCAGACCTGTGCAAGCAGTTAGATCATGTGAGCAATTTGCAATTGCCCTGGAATTCTCACGCCTCTACTTTCCCCTGACTGTGATTTGTTGTTAACATTTCGTCTCCCTTTTTCCTCTTTGATGCTTATGTGGACTTCTTATCTGATTATTGATTGTTTTGAATTTTGACCTTGCTCTTGTGCACTGCCATTCTGTGCAAATTCATACTGCTGTGCGCTTTCATTCGTTACCTATGTTATGCAGAGAAGGGCTGCAGTTGAAAAGCCGTCACGAAATTTATTAGCCCCAATAAATTCTGCTGTACATGCTTGTTTTCAATTCATACCCGGGAAAAAATGCTTCAAAAAGAAAAACTATTGGGAATGCGCGGTTGTGCCTTGAGTGGTTGAGAAATAGTTTCCATAAACCCCAACTCTAACGCCTTAGCCCTAACCCCAACCCCAACAGTAAAATGCCCATCAGGTGGGGCTACATAAACATATCTTACCAAAAAGTCTGCCCAGAAGACCGTTCCGCGTGCTCACTAAATTTGACTCCCTATGGACGTATTTTTGGGGACTACAGAAAAAGGAAGAACGCTGTGATTGCCATTTCATCTGGAATGCGAGTTTTATCACACCAGGCACCATTCAGTTTTTAACTGTAAATGTCAAACACGTCAAGACGTAGAGGTTTATTTGTCATACACTTAGTTCTCTGTTTATTAGTGTCTTTTGTAAAATATAAAAGCGCATCATTAAATTTGAACGCACTTTAAGTGCTCCTTGAGCGTATATGAGATGAGCACTTGCTATTTTAAATTACGAGTCAATTTAACAATAGCGTCATTTCCTGAAGGCCATTAAAATTTAACTGTTTCAGTACAGTTTCTATACGCGCGACGACGGGTGGTGAAACCAAGCATTGTAATTTCATAGTGGGGATGTTTCTTTCTTGGTGAATAAGCATATATTAACGTATGTGTTTTGTATGCCCTTTCAGCAAAAACACTTCATTACTTATCCCGACTTTTCGCATTTTTCGTCTGAATCCGTTATAGAACGTTAATTCCCAAATGATAACATTATAGAAATTGACTTTCGCGGTCTGTTTCGGGCAGCGTTAAACCCCAGAATTACTTGCAATCATTGTGAAGTTTGTTAAATACAGAAGACAAATGATTGCCGGATGGAGCTCGAAAGCCGTTGCCTGAAAATTCGAGGAACATTTAGCGCACTTACCTGGTGACAACGGATGAGGGAGGCCCGTCGTTCCTACATGCACTGCACACTGACTTTGATCCATCGCCTGTCAAACTTACTAATCTGCAAGAGCTTCACGATCGCAGTTGTCATTTGAGCTGCAGCCTGTCTCCACGCAGAAAGCTCGCAGATACTTTGTTCCAATGGGAGAAATAATTCATACGCTATTTGCACGTCAACATTAATTCAAGGAGTCTGTCATTAACTCCGCGGTGTATCCAGTGCACAGGTACTTTCGTTCAAACAGCATGAAACTATGGCAAAGGCATACGTTCTTTCATCCTAGGTGTAACCTAAAGTGGGCTGTGGCAGTTGCTGTGGGCGGTCACTGGGACGGTACGTATATCAGCTTAAGCTTTCGGCCTCGTACAGGAGGTCATCGTCAGTGTCTGTGAGAATACAAGATCAATTGAGCAGGCTTTGTAGTCAATCAAAGAGGGTGGAGGAAAAGCGTGGGGGGGGTGGTGTTCGCGAGTGACTACAAAACCTTCTCGTTTGATGTTGCATTCTCACAATCTCTGATGACGGCCTCCTGTATAAGACCAAAAACACGGGTTAATTCACACACTGTCCCAGTGATCGCGCCTTCATTTCTTTGTTACTACAAGATTTTCTTGAGCGCGCTGACCGTTACATGCCGAAAACTACTCACCTACGCCAGAGCTGACGTAAAATTGACCGTTTATTTGGGGGCCTTATCAATATAATTGTTCGTGGCAGGATCCCCCCACAATGACCCGCCTCCCTACCCTCAACCAGACTCAAAAACTGCTCTCTACGCTGGACTGCTGATCGTCCCGTGCTCCGTGAAGACTGTGTGTGGACTGAAAGCAGGACCAACAGGGACGTCGATGAGGACGGTGGTTGGCGTAAATACCCACTCCCTGTTTACCCTGACATCCATTACCTTTACGCATGCAAGTTTAATTGAGTTCTCTGCCTCCCGTTTTCTTGGTTTAATAATATTACTCATTCTTACTCCGGTTCCCATTCCCTTGTGGGCAAGATTTCCTAGTTGTTACCTGTGTAACGTTGGATGTAGTCTTTGATGTCGAGTAGCCAAACCTACATGACTCCTCTTTCACTGTCAATTATCGCTCCGTCTGGTATAGCACGAGTAACTCTCCAGCGTAGGGTAATCTATGAGAGTTTGACAGGGATGAAATAATCGCAATCATCACAGTACCTGTTTCCGTGACTCAGCGATTATTGCACCCGACAAACTGACTGTGACAGCTTAGCTGAGACCCCGTTGTGAAATGCGCTGCCAGATGTTAATGGTCATTCCAGTGGGTTAGATAACTCTTCTTAACACTCCATTAGTATACACATGACAGAACCGGCTTAGCAATCCTCTAAGGATGATCCTGCCTAACTTACAGCATGCAATGGATGGGAAGATGTTGTCACTGAATTCGACAACGCATTCTTCCACTTCTGCCCACACCTGGCTCTATCGATTCTCTAAGTTCGTCATGGTAATTTTCAAGCTTAACTTTAATTTACAGATCTTGCTGATGTGTTTGGAGTACCGGCATCAAAACGCGATCATGTCGCGTGATCTGTTTTTACCTCCACAGCGTCCGAGTTACAGATGACGTTCTAGTCTCAGTCAAACCGTTTTCTAGGCCGGACATTAAATCTAGATGATGATAGGTGGAAGTCGAACCTCCAGGAGTACCTTCGTCGTTTCAAAGGGGCTGTGACTCATCAAAGAATATCATCTAACTTGCTTACTACGTAATCGACTGGCTGAGTCGACTCACGCTCACCAAATTACATTTTACGTGAAATTTTGGCCGAAATTCTAAATTGGGTTTTCGATTAGGAAGGATTAATTAGGTAGGGTTGTAATTCTGCTTATCAAATAACAAATTTCCGTAGTATTCCAGACTGGCCAGGATGTCGGCCTTTGAATGCACTTTTTTTGACCTCCCATAAAAGCCATACTTGGTAAAAAATGGCTGCTTAATTAGCATGTATTTTTTACATTGATTTACGATGGTCAATTAATTTTAAATATTTCTTATAGAAAACATGCACAAAACATGCTTCCTTTTACTTTTGGTTAAAAGTAGCATCGTCTTTACATTTTATATCAGAAAAGGGCGTATATTTAGGTTTTAAAAAGCTTCTAACTATGAGATTTTAAGACCGTGTGACGTCCGTACATACAGCGTCGCACATCTGCGTTTACCAATGCTTCGCGTGAAAACTATAACATATTCCACATCCATTGCAAAATTTTATAAACTCAAAATGGTATCTTTTTAAAGACATAGAGGAATATATGGTTTTTCGTGTGCTTAAAACATGCTGCTTGTAGTTTGAAATTGCTAAATGGTAACGCAACGGCTGATCTGACCCAAAATTCTTGGGAAATTGGAAAACTATTTCAGAACCCTAATGTACGCTTTCTTTGGTCGCAAAATGAAAAGACAATGTTAGTTTTAACCAAACAAGTAAAAGAAAGCATATTTTTGTGCGTGACCATCGAAAATCAATGTGAAAAAGACATGCTACTTAAGTGTTCATTTTTGTACAAATTATGGCTCTTATTCGTGTAGAAGACAAGTGCATTCAAAAACCCACAACCTGGCAAGTCTGAAACACTATAGAATTTTGTTGCTAGATAAGAAAAATTACATCCCCACCTGGGTAATCATTCCTAATCAAAAACGCATTTCATGAGATCGTTCATGTACTGTACGAAAGGGGTCATGCGTTGAACTTTGCAGCCACCAGAATAACCGCCTACGACGGAAATGAAGCCACCCGAGAATCGATTGAAGCCTGGGCCTTGGATAAGAACCCAGTCAATCGTCTGGCGCCGGCGTACATAGCTGCGCACAGAAACCTCCAGTCTTGCGCCATCGACCGATGATTGACGAGCACGCCCAATCATCGCCGCTCCTTCTGTTGGTGCTGCTATCTCCCACGATGGAGCCCTGTACGAGTTCGAAAGCTCAAAACAAAAAAACTCGTCTAGTGCTCGAACAGCATTCTTCTAAACTTATGCATGCACCTGAAAATCGAACTTTCACCTCGATTTGCATTTAAGACTCTCCAGAAGACAAAGTAATCAAATCGCAACCCAAATTCTCAGCAGCCAATGAGCCATGACGTATCGTCATTTGAGATTCCTATCGCTCATGTTCCATATAACACTTGTTTTCATAGCCCATCCTCAAAGTAGCTTGGTTAAAATTTCAAGCGTCAGACGATCCTGGAAGCAGTAAAGCTTTATTCGGTCTTAACCCCTTGCTTATGCTAAGAGACACACCTGCCGACAAACCGCCCCTCATTTTCCTTCTGGACTCCAAACGGTCGGCTAAAAACGACATCACTCTCGTTACGGTCAAAGGGGCAGCAACAAATTGGTATTTATTGCCGAAACCCACTGGAAGTTCTAAACTTGTCGGCATTATCTAATAGTCATGGAACCTTTCATACCAATAAAGCCCTCTTCTCTCGCTATAGCATACGAAGGATGCGGGAAAATACCTGTCTAAGGCATGAAAGCGTCTTCAGCCATTCACCTTACCGCTCCCTTGTCGCCACCGTGCAAGAATGTGTCGACGAGAGTACGTTTTTGTGGCATACCCACAGGCTGAAACAGAAGTTGATGTTACATTTCGAGGATCAGTGTTATTCATTTCAGCGTCGAACCCTAGTAAAAATTAGCAAACGTAACAAAACGTACAGTAGATGTGCAAACTCATGAAATGTCAACCAAAATTTCGAACTGCGTTCTCCATTCGAAAAGATAAATTAAGTGTTGTTGTAAAACTAATCATGGTGCAGCCTAAATCTATGATGAGCCTGTTACCTCAGGGTGTCGGCTTTCGAAAAAACTTATTTTCGGCTGCATGCAAGATCTATACTCTGCAAAAAATGACTACTTATGTAGCATGCAATTTTCTCAATGACTTTCGATGCCTTTGAAAATTCAATTATATCTCGTGGAAAACATGCATAAAAATATTCATTCTTTTACATATTCGGTAGAAAATCACGTCTTCTTCCAATTTCATACTAAAAAAAGAGTATAATTTAGTTTTAAAAGTTTCTAATTGTGAGATTTTTTTATACCGTTAAATGGCCGTTCATGAAACGTCAAGTATCTGCATTTACGAATGTGGCTTGTCCAGATAACAATATTGCTCAAATCCACTGCTTACTTTTATGAACCTCATATGTTCGCCTCTTAACACCGTAGAGAAATGCATGGTTTTCCGTACACGCAAAATATACAGCTTGTAGTTTTGAAACCCTGAATGCAGGTGTAACAGCAGGTCGGGTTCAAAATTATTCGGGAATAAGAAAAGGTTTTTTAAAACCGAATGATACTCTTCTTTTAAGCATGAAATTGGAAGAAGACGTAATTTTCTACCGAATAATTAAAAGAATGAATATTTTTATGCATGTTTCCTATGAAATATAATGGAGTTTTCAAGGGCATCGAAAATCAGTGAGAAAATTGGATGCTACTTAAGTAGTCATTTTTCGCAGCGTATAGATCTTGCATTCAGCCTAAGATAAGTTCTTTCGAAAGCCGAAACTGATAACTGGATCATTATAGATTTATGCTGCATCATGATTAGTTTTACAACACTACTTAATTTATCTTTTCGAAACGAGAACGCATTTCGAAATTTTGGTTGACATTTCATGAGTTAGCACATCTACTGTAGTGCATTAACCACCTCCAGAGGAGGACGTCGAGAAATCATTGAAATGGACTCTCACACTACGCAACCGAAAGATTGCCCGTTTTTAGCGAGCCAGACATTACATAAACGACTCTAGTTATCCTCCACACAAGCAGTTTGGTCTATTAATTTCCCACTAGGGTCTAGGTCGTCTAAGTCATGTGAACGCTGGAGCCGTCACTGCAAGGTAATTCTGGCTCAACCTTGGAGGGGAATGCCACTGCCTTTCGCGATGCGTGCACTGTTCAGCTTGTCGTAAAATCATGAAATAACGCTTTATGAGCACCTTTCAAACCACACCGACAAGTGTTTTATTCTGGCAACTGGTAATTAACACAATTCGGTTGCTACCAGCAAAAACGTACGCGCTCTGATGACGAAGACTGTGCAATTAATAATTCCACAAGGTCACCTCTCATGCATCGACAGAGCGTTTTAACAGTCATGCCATCTGCCATAAAAGACAGCATGTTCCTGCTTTTATTGGTGGTCACTCGGGTGCTTAGTACAGAACATCTGTAATCATGTGACGCACAGGTGAAAAACGATTCCGGTGCAATTGGAGAACAAGAAAGAAATTGGCCCAATTGAGCGCACCCCCACAAACCCTCTAACGGCATTTTCACAATCTTTGCACTTATTCGTCACATCCCACGATAACATAGACGCGCGGTCCTCATTTGTGTGGTCTAAGGAAGGATTCCTCGAATTTCTCTCGTTTTAAGTTTCCTTCACCACCATTGTGGTGGGTGTTATGGAATGGGTTCGTGTATGAAGTATTGGTTGGCGGGCGTCAAAGGTCTGAAAAAGTATGCTATGCCAGTATCAGCAAACCTTGGCCATTGCAGCTTTGGTATGAGATGGCAGTTCTCCGACACCTGTTTCCCTGCCGGTAGATGCGTTTGCGTTCCCGTTGTGTATACAGGTGGTTGGCATCGCTGCCCAATCATAATCCCCATCCTTCTGGCCCATGTTGGGATGTTTTTGTTGGTCACAAAAACCTGGTTATTATCTGTGTGGGCCAGTAGGTGTGGAGTGGTACGCCAAGGTGCGGGCTCGACTGTGCCGTCCATCCGCACCTTCTCCAGCCTCCGGTCTTCTTGACTCTATCTTGACACCGGGTTCAAGTAAGGATTGGGGAATAGGGAGTGAGTTGGATGCTGCGCAAGTCCACGATCACTGTTAAATAACACACGCGCAAGTCACCGTACCAGCAGCACCTTGCTGTGTAGTACACGGTGGACATCGTCAAACTCGACGGCCAAACTGTCGGTTGATGGGCAAATGCGTGGGAACGGTTCTCGGTGTACGTTAGTTTACCGCAGATCTTCACGACGGCGCATGTGACTGAGTAGATCCATACAGTGATTCATGATGCGTGTCAATGTAAGCAGTTGAGGCAAGCGTGAGGGGTGTACGTTGGCGCACCAGGCACTGATTCGCCGATTTCTACTGAATGAATTCGCAAACGACCAGCCAGGCGTGATGTACATGGGGGAGATTAGTCAGTGTGCCGACATTACAGTAGTCCCCTGTCGTCGATGCGCATGTGGTCGAATAGGCCCAGTTGCTAAGTGGATATGAGTGGAGGATGATGACAGTTTGTTCATAGACAAAAAATATTGCGACTTCCAGCAAGCTGTTCAGAAGAAGAAGAAAAAGATGAAGATGCGATCGCCGGAACATGAAGTCTACTGACCTGACACTTCAGATCCTCACTCGAATGCCATCATCAGAAACAATCGCAGAAAGTGGCAACGTTGATTCAACGTACGCAGTGTTTATAGGGCGCGGTCGCCAGGCAACCACATGCCTACTATATTTGGCAGTACTCGTGTTCATCGCTGAAGGTCCTAGTTGATGTAATGATTGCTTGTATGTCCCTACCCGAGTCGTTAACGGCCGTGGGTTCATCGCCATTGTCGATGTTTGGCGAGACCACTACTTGGTAATGTTGCTCGCTGTCACCATGAGTGCTGGTCTCTCTCACCATCCCCGCGTGATCAGTAATTTCAGCCGCGCGTTCTGATGACGTAATCTGTGAAATTAATTATCCCACAAGGTCGACTCTTTTGTGTCGACAGGGTGTTTTAACAGTCACGGCGTCTCAAATAAACGACCAGATGCTCCCAGCGTTATTCGTGCTCACCCTGGAGCGAAGTACAGAACATCCGTAATCATATGACACACAGGTGAAAAACGATTCGAATGCAATTGGAAGACAAGAAAGAAATTGTTTCTATCGACCGGCCCACCCCAAGTCTGCTAACGTCACTTCCACAAATTTCACATTTATGCGTCTTATTCCACTGAGGCGTTGAGTTGGGGTCCTCTTTTGTGTGGTCTCAGGAGGGATTCTTCAAACTTCTTCCATTTCAGGTTTTCTTCATCTTCATTGGTCGACCGGCCAGCGGTTTTGAGCACCAGTTGGCTACCGGAGGTTCTTTGATACACTTAAAAATTCACTCACAATAACCTACGGTAAGACTCCGTTCGAATAACAGAGAACCTCTGACACTGTCAGAAGGGACTCCTAACCAGAGAGGCTGTGCAACAGGCGCGTTAACATTCGGATAGCTCTGGAAAAATTCCTTTTACTGATTGCCAGCGTCATTGTTACATCCCTACCCACCATCCGCGACCTGGTGATGTTAGGTGAATGCAGTTTGCTGGATGAAACTGCATTTGAATGCGTAACACCCGAACTCTGTACTCATACTCACCATTTCTTCGAGTAGTTAGTTAAGTCCCCCTTTCGCAGGCCATCGTAACTCGCCTCTTGATGTCAACTTCAGTGGGGGACTGTAATCGCGTCGAGAGATAGTTTTTAATTCGGAGATTAGCTGACTTTATTTTTTGGAGTTAACATACCAATGCGAGTGTTTTTTTTCGCCTCACGACCGACTGCGATGGGATACACCGCACACTTTCTGAAAGCATGAGATGCCAGGCTTCATTTTGACCTAATTCAAAAAGGTCGACCCTACCTGTATTTAGCGTTCCCAATAAAAACTTAGAAAGTTTACTTAGTACGCAGGCGCAGAATTTCTCACGAATATAGCAAACAGTGAAAAGACGGTCAGTGACCAAGAGGCCATTGGAATTTCTAGAGAGCGCCATTTGACATCTTCTGTCCGAGAACTCAAATTTGTGAAGGAGCAGTTGGAAAAATCAGCATACTGTCTAAACTTGTATTCTGCAGCATTTGTGCCATTACATCACACAGATTTAAGTTTTGAAAACGTCTACTATGCCTTCTATTAGCAAACCATGGCTTTCGCCGTCAAGTGTGCGCTGGCAGCTCTCTCTGTGCGCTTGCGATCCCGCGGGGTATATAGGTGGTGGGCATGACTATCCAGTCATCATCCCCGTCATTCTGATCCCTGTTGAGGTGTTTTTGTTGTTGTTGTTGTTGGTGGTGGTGGTGGTGGTGGTGGTGAAATATCCTGGTCAGGGGTGTGTTGTGGATCAGAGGGTGTGGTGGCGCACCTAGGTGCGGGTCCGGCAGTGCCAGCCACCTGCGTCCTCCCTCACCTCCGGTCTTCTTGATTCTGTCTTCACGCCGAGTCCAGGTGAGGAGTGGGGAAGAGAGAGTGTGGTAGATGCGGCGCAAGTTTACTGTCACTATGAACTAATTCACGCGCAAGTCACCGTGACGGTTGTACCTTGGTGTGCAGCACACGGTGGACTTCGTCGAGATCGACGGTCGAACTGTAATTACCCGTTTCATTTCTCATACGTTCCTAGTTACAGACATATGGGGACATATCTACGAGTCGACGTGAAACAGCATCTGACAGCGAAACCTGGGTGCGCGTGGCGATATGAGAAATGCATTTTAGCAAGGGATATTTGCCTACCACCGGCCTAATTATTGCGGTTGCTGTGCCAGCATCCAGGCCCTCCCAACAGCACGATCATTCAATGCGCCACTCGAGGCGCATGCGAATGCGGTGTGTGTGTGTGTGATCACACACCTCTGTCAGCCCCCGCGCCTGCAACACTCACGTGCAGAACAAGCATCAAGCGCAAACCAGGAAACTCTCAAGATCTACCGCCAGGAGGTCATTCATTGCGGGGCAAGGTACTACTTTTAGACTGGAGTGCTCTCAGGCATCTACGACCCGTTGATTAATTAGGTCCCGTAAAACAAGCGTACCTGCGTTAGACGATTCACCCCGCCTGCTGTAGTCATGGCACACATGGTTGCGGCAGTTTCATATCCGTGACAACTTTCCTTAAAAGTATCACAGATAGTTAAATGCCCTGCAGTGAATTGTTACACAGGTAGATAAGAAGGTGACCTTCGAGTTTTGCCATATCGACTATTTCTCCTCTGAGAATGCTAACCGTCCTGACTATATATAGCCTGCCTTGTTGTTATACTGATCGAGCTCAAATCACTAAACGCCAAATATGGGACGATAAAGAGCACTTTTGTCACTTGCTAAAGTATTTATTGCTTATATCGAATATATTAACCTTGTGGGGTTCCGGTCCTTCAAGCGGTCTCTTTTCAGAGAGGTAATTTTACTTGACTTTTTAAATTACGAAATCAGAAGGTAGGAATTGTTCGATGTGTGTACATCCCTGGGTCAGACACAGGAATACGGACCCCCTCCTAATACATATGGCCTCGCGCTAAATTCCCGGGGAAGGCCTACGCGCCAGTCCTAGTCTTAGCCTTAACTATAACGCTAGCCTTCCTAGTCCTAGACCTAACCGCAATCCTAAACCTAACTTTCGGGAACGCCGTCTTGCTTGGCCATTAAATTATCGCTTTCGTACTATTACTGATTTCAGTAGTCCTAGTATTTGTGAATAAGGAGACACAGTCGCTGGGATAAGAGCTCTATTCGTCTGACGTTTCGGATTCCTGTGCGCTTGCGCTCCCGCTGGGTGCAAAGGTCGTGTGTATGGCTGCTCAGTCATATTCTTCTTTCTGACCGTTGTTATGTTATTGTTAGTTAAAATTCTGGTCATGCGTTTATTGTGGACAAGGAGCTGCTTTGGTACGTCTAGGCGCGGATCAGGCCGCGTCAGTCCCCTGTACCTCCTCCTGCCTCCGCATTTCTTGACTCTGTCTGGACATCGGACCCAGGTGGTAGAGGAGGAGAGAGTGGGATAGATGCCGCACAAGTCTACTCGAACTATAAACTAATTCACGGGCAAGTCATCGTGCATGCTTCATTATGCTGTGGAGCGGCCAGTGGACATCGTCGGGCGCGATGGGCGAACGGCCACATGACCCAGACGCACAATAGGGAGTTAGCTACAAGTTTGTGCAAGTGTTCGATGCTTGTTACCCTGAGAAGTGATGAGGCTGTACCAGTGTCAACTGCTGAAACCGAGTTAGTCTCTTGTGAACCATTTCTTGGCTGTATTTGTTGACTTGAAATCTGAGCTGGCTTAGATTTTAGTGTACCGACCTTTGACAAAAATCCACGCTCGGAACTTGTGATATGGGTCAATACAACCCTCAGACAACATCCAAAATTAGCAACCAAGGAACCGCTTTGCACGCGTAGAAGTGGAAATGCTTAATTATTACAAGTAGAATTGGACAACGGCGCCCTGAATTTGTGCTTATGATAGTATACGGTTTTGAATAAGAAAAGGATAGGTTCACATAATTATAGTCAGTTACCTTCATCCAAGCAATCATGCAGTAAGTGACCAATTTTATGAAATGTTGGCTGAAATTCTGAAAAGTGCTTTTAATTATGAAGGATTACTTAAGCAGGTTTGAAATAATAATTAGCCTGAGGCAAAATTCTATAATATTTCAGAATTGGCAGGATTTTAGCATTTGAATGCGTAGCTTCTTAATTCCCTGTGAAAAGCGTACTCGGTAAAAAAGAATAATTAATTCGCACAAATTTTTCACATTCATTTTCGATGGTCTTGCAAGTCCAAATGTATTTTGTAGAAAACATGCATAAAAATATGCTTTCTTTCGCTCGTTTGATAGCAAATCATATCCACTTTGTGTTTCTTACTCGAAAAGAGAGTAAACTTAGTTATTAAAAGAGTTTTTAATCATGAGGTTTTCAAGATTGTTCAATTTCTATTCCTACAGCATCGTACCTGTCCGTTTACCACTGCATCTCATGAAACGCACAATATAGTTTGCATCTTTTGCAGAATTTATAAACTTCAGATGGTATCTTTTTAAGGGCGTGGAAACATATGTGATTTTCTGTACGCGGAACGCATGCGGCTTGAAGATGTAACTCATTAAGCGCTAACGCAACGACTGATCAGGCTTCAAAGTATTCGGAAATTAAAAAACCTTTTATAAAACCCAATTATACTCCGTTCTCGAGTATAAAATATGAAGTGGATGTAATTCGCTATTAAACGAGCGAAAGAAAGCATATTTTATGCATGTTTTCTTTAAAATATATTTAGACTTACAAGACCATCGAAAATCAATGTGAAAAATTCGTGCTACGTAAATATTCTTTTTTAACCGAGTACGTTTTCCACAGGAAATAAAAAAGCGGTGCATTCAAAAGCTAACATCTTGCCACTTCCCAAATATTACAGAATTATATCATCAATAAAATTAGTAGTATAACCCCGCCTAACTAGTCCTTCCTAATCAAAAACGCATTTCAGTATTTCAGCCAACATTTCATGAGATCGGTCACTCACTGTAAATGCCTTCCAAAAAGCCAATTCCAGTGCCAAAGTTTATTCACCGCACCCGGGACGGGCATCTGCACTTCTGTATACCTTTAGGTTATTTGTGTCTCTCTGTCTAGGAGGATTAAAACAACCCCTGATACAGATTTATCCTGGAACAAATTCAGACGAGTCTTTACGTTAATTTCGCACCCCAGAACCCCCTCTTTTGATACACCACTAGAGGACTGCTTTTCGGTTTCGGGATTCCGCAGACTGAATGCTATAGTGGCCTGCGGTGGGTTGAATATTTACCCGCGGATGATGGTCGGTTTTATGGTCTCCTGTCTTGAAAGAAGAGAAATGACAGTCTATAAACAGTACTTATACCCTCATACTAGAAGCAACAGGGAGTTAAATACATCTGTTAGCTTTGCGCAAGCTACTGAAGCACACAAATCCAGCATCTCAAAACTAGTTGCAGTCTGAATATTTAAAAGGAAAGTGCAGAAAGAACATATTATAAACGAAACTAATTCAAATAGGCTCTTAAGTAAAAATGGAGACGCAACTTGGAGAAGCTCCGTGCACATAGAACTAGAGGGAAATAAATGTCGTCTCGAGGAGCTTCAGAACATCAAAATCCAAGCATTTTTACGCCAATCTTTCATACAAAGAGGAGCGCGATAATAGTTGTCAATAACTGTTCCAACAGGCACAAATGATTATGCACAGTGGCCCATTTGTGCATATCATGATTACGAATGCTATCCTTCAGCAGTTTAGTATAGTTCAGTATATGATAGGTAATAAACAATGCCTTATTACGTCCTCTTCAAAAGGGCACATAAAATATTCCACTTCGAATAACCTTGTTACCACAACTGTTAGTAGTAGCATATTCATCCCACGGAATATCACTTTAAAGGTGCGCGACCGGAGGCTTCATGTATAGAGAGCAATTTTAAATATGCCAACTGCTGGTATGGTGTAAAAGAGCTTTCTTCTCCAATTGGGAAATTGTTGTCAAGCAAGTGTATATCCAGTTTTTCTTAAAATATCTCTGCTGAATCTGCCATTGATACTTCATCGAAACGCCCGTTCTAGAAACAGAAATCTCCTACAAAAACGAGTATCTAAGCGCATACAAGTGAGATCGGGCTTCTCGGAGTTTGAGGGGGGTTTCTGTGCAGGTTTGTTGTTGAAATCAATACAAAGAGATCATCAAAGCGCAAGCACATTCTCGATTCCTCGCAATTCGATTGGTCTGTTCGAGGTCTTCTCGAACCTGCCTACATTCAAAAGCAGATGGGCTAAATGCGTCAAGTCTGTATCTGTAGGATAAACTCTTGAATCCTTCTTTACACCTATTCCAGCAACTTCTGTTGGACGCCGATTTATCACGTCGTCAAACAAACAAGGGAACAGTAATAGATAAGGATGATACAGCGATACAAAACTCCTTATTTAAAAACCGACACTGAACATCTTGAGAACAATTAGTCAAAAAAGATACAAAATAGACGCCATTTGTGAGGTTTTTTCACAGAAATGGGCTTTTGCTCATGCAATGACAGCAAGCGCAAAGGGGGGAGGTTAGTCCACCCTGCTGATGTGATTATACACAGATTCGGGATGGCTCGTGAAAGGGAGGGATAACAAGCCTAGAAAAAACTAATTGTACGCTGAACGTGCGACCAGGTTATTTTTTTGCTGACTGAAGTAATCACAAATGACATAGAGGAACCCACCGCGATCGTCAACCGTTGGCTTTGGTGCGCAACGATGAGATTACGTTATGGGCCACGAAAATTATGGTTGCAAAAGACAATGTCAAGGCATTTAACAACCACTATCTAAAATGAGGAGTCGTAAGAGTTAAATAAACGTTTCCAAGTGATCAAAATGTACAAAATCTACCCTTCTTGAAGCTTTTGTGGATGAAGAGGCCTAGTCAAGATATTTATTTAACTTTTTTCAGACACTGATAGTTTAGGGGACTCGCTAACTGCAGGTGGAAGATTATTCAAACGAAAGGTATACTTAGAGGCAGGGAGACGTAGGCAGGCTAGACGTAGGGCAGGGAAGCGGTGGAATGACCATGGAGGAATTACGTGCCTCATAGGGTCTGTCTACTGTCTCAGTCCACACAGTTTGCCTATCTGTGTGTGTGTGTGTGTTTCTGTGGGATGGCGACTGGTGTGCTGAGTGTCAGGCTGTTACGGTGCTATCGTCAGGTGACCTCTGACAGTCTCACGCGTGTAAGGAGTGTGCATGTGTTTCGTGGTAGTACCTCTTAGTCGACTGGTTACGCGGCCTCTGAGAAGTGATGACCCGGCTAAGTGAAGGGTTGCGTGTCGCCCTGCTAGGCCTTGAGAATAGTGCGCGTCTGCTATGCAATTAATTAGCAAACCTTGGCACTCGCAGCCTGGGGTGCGTTGGCAGTTCGACGGTACCTGAATCTCTGGAGGTATATACGTTAGCGCAGGTATGTAGTGTAAATGGCTGCCCAGTAATCCTCGCCTTTCGGGCCCGTTGTTGCGTCTCCGTTCTCCCTGCCTCTGTCTTGACGCCGTGTCCAACTGGGGGAGGAGAGAGAGCGGTAGATGCAGCGCAAGTCTACCACCACTATAAACTAATTCATGCGCAAGTCGTCGCGCCTGTTCCACCTTGCTTTGGAGCATATAGTGGACGACGGCGGTCTCGAGTGTTCACTTGAGGGAGGTTTTCACAGCATGAAAGACCCAACTTAATGCAAAACAGAAAGCAAAGAACAGTTCTGAGGTGTTCTATTCGTAAAAGGTTACTGCTCGTCAAATAACATCTCTTGGTATTCAGAAAATGGATTCAGTAAGAGAAAAGTGCCTTTGACAAAACGACGTCTCGAGACTTTCGTATTATCCAAGATCACATGCAGTAATTAGGCCAATTAAGCAACGCTGCTTGAGGGTGAAGGGCGAATTCTTGGCATTATCGGCTTAAAGGCGAAAATTCACGGCTTGTAACTCTTTATCTGGGCAACCCTTAAAGAAAGGAATCCGCATATAGTGCGAAAAAACATAGACAGACAAGAACATTCAGGAATAGAAATTTGTTCTGCACTTCGCCTTCTACCGTAAATTGTAGGTCAGGAATGATTGAATTCCTTTGTTCCACATAGTAGTTAATTTTATCACGATCGGCCATTAAAAAAGTGCCGTCAACGTGGCGCGTCAAAAACCTGGGTTTGTACTCCTCCGACAGTCGCCTCTCGAGTTTTCGCAGAGCCCCCTCAGCAGTGAGGCCGGAGGTTGGTGAACCCATCAGAGTGTCCGTAACTTGCTCATTTGTGACCCCTTCAAAAGTGAAGAATGTCTTGAGGCAGTGATCCGCCAGTTCTGCGAGATGCTGAGCCGTGGGCTGGCCACCGCCCTCATCGTAATTTTGATGTAGCAGGTCACTGTGCGGTTCGACCACAAACGCCTCTGATATGGACATGAAAATTGAGACAACATCAAAGGACACCATCCTCTCATTCGGTTCGATCGTCAGAAAATTGCTTTGCTGAGTTCATTGTCGTTTGTGAGTCTGCGGATAGGATTCTTGGCATCTGGAAAAGGTAGATTACAACCCGAATTCTAGGTTTGCCTCGGAGTGAGACAATTGTTCGTAGGGAAGCATCGGCTTGTGTACCTTTGGGAGCCCGTAGAATCTCGCCATAGCTGTTTATGTGGGCCTAGCCATGTACCAGTCTTTGAAGGCGATGAACTTGTCCTTCATTAGTCGAGCTGGAATTGTGATGACCTTTGCCAGAAGTGAGTTTAAACTGGCGGCATCTCCAACTTTGAAGGGTTCTCGATCGTTGAGGAGCACGAGGGCTTCATTTCAGTAGTTCGCCTTGTCAAGGATAACAGTTGACCGGCATTTGTCAGCAGGCAGAATAGTTATTTCACTGTCCGCTCTTATCCCCACCACCCCTCCTAGGCCTTTTGTTCATCTTTTTTAACAGCGAACGTGTTTTCCGATGCGACGTGAGCGGTTAGGAAACCTGATGTCGAAGGAGGTCATTTGCCTCTTCTGTGATGCAAGTTTCACCTATTACTGATTCGAAAGTAGTAAATAAGGTGACCGGATCAGCATCGGTTGTGCCAAAACCGGGCCCGTCTAGTAGAACTGTTGCTTTGTCCACGGTAGTATGCTTCGGTGAGAGGTTGTATACCGATGTTTGTTCAGTCATCTGTGCTTTTGCGGTCAACAGTGCCATGAACTTTACCGGTAAGTCTGCATTCCTGTTAGCACGCATCTTTCGTCCCAATGAAAAAAAGGCGTTTCCAATGCGGTGACGGTCGATTTACCACAGCGGCGTGTAACGAGCATCCTGAAATTTTCAACAATGCGTGCGTATTTTTTTATTTGGAAGTAAAAATCTTTTAGGGATACTCTTTTCATTCGCCGACTTTGACGGAATAACATTAGGTTAAACAGCTTCATGTTAACGGTAGGCCTGTAGGACGAGCTGTGCATAGGTCCAGGCTTGTTGGAGGACAGATTTCTCTCAAAAACGAGCCAGTTGGCGCGCTTCGCGCTCGTAACTTTATGTCAATAATAGTGAGAATGCGATTCGCAAGTATTTCGTTAAATACTCCTTCGGATGACAATGCGTGATCCAGCGGATTCTGATCCAAGTTAAAGTTTCGATTACATTAAAATTTGGACAGGATGCGTGCGTTGAGACATACTAGTCCATTCCAGGTATTTGAGGGGTGTAGGAGCCAGAGTTGGCATCGAACGGCGAAAAGACCTTAATTTTTTTAGGTATCATAAAAACGCCTAGTACTGACCATTTTAATCCTCAAACACCACATGCCATAAACTTTCATTAGAAAACACGCCATCTTCTTTTTGTGTTTGTATTTATACTTATACTGAAGAATTTATAAGTTTTTTGTCGCAAAAACGAATTTAGTCACAAAAATAAATAGAAATAATTGGCAGTTATTTTAGATATGCACTACGGAAAACGTACGTCCGCGAAAACTGAACT
>CACRXP010000666.1:227037-260052 GCA_902702965.1 Spirometra erinaceieuropaei
ATTCTGATCTGCAAACGCTATGTGATTCACATCTCAATTTGAAAAGCCAATTAGACAAATGCTCAGCAGTCCTGGTTGCAAATTGCCTTCGCATTCGCCCAATGTACTTGCATCCGCAAATGCATGTGAATCCATACACGCAGTGTAGGGTGGCGTGCATTGGCAAGGCATACTTCGTTTGGTTGATAGGAAGGCCTTAGTTGGAAGTGGTGAAGACGAGTTCTGCTGCGTTGTACGTTCTTTCTATGCTGCAACACAAGCGTCGCTTGATTGTGTTTGAGACGTCGTCACCATAACAATGTAAGCATATTATAACGGGCTTCTTTGGAACAGACTGTCCCTTCAACTTTGGTCGTAAATGGTTGCTGTACTTCTGAATGAAAGGATAATCACGAATAAGTAAGGCTTCTTTGTTGAGGGCAGTTTCGGTATCTATTGTTTCCCTGGAGCAAATATTTCCCGCTCTATGTAATAGATTTCGTTTCCATTGTATTGCCACAAAGCTTTTAAAATGTAAGTATTGTCCCTTCCAGGAAATCTTGTGGAATACGGAGCGTCTTATTCAACCATCATTCTCTCTAAACATGAGGACGTCTAGGAGGGGTTACTTGTTACACTGTTCCGTTTCCATCGTAAATTTGATTTTTGGATGAAAAGTATTCATCGCGCAAAGAAGGTCGGCGGCGTTTTCCTTGTTGTCAACAACAAGGTAACGTCGGCGAAGGTTAGCTCGAATGGATTACCCCTTGTCACTCCGGCAATTAGTCTGTTAATTTCCTTTTTAAACAGCAGTAAAACATCTTAGGTGCCAAGTACCAGCAGATCAGGTAGCATTTCCCGGGACAAGCCGGTTTTGGACGCATGAGCGCATATAACATTTATTGTGTCATCAATAAATAATGATTCGACATCTAAAGAAATAATGCCCTTGTCAGCAATGTTCTGGTGCTTCATTTTATTCAATGAAATGAAGACTGTCTTTTATCGTTTAGGTGGAAATCAATTGTCGAATTGGTTCTTGCTCCTTGACAAGCCATTTTGCCAGTCTGCATGTAAGTGAATTAGACATAGAGAGAATTGGCCGCAAAGGTGTACCTTTTTATGCGTTTTTGGTGAGCCATCTGTGTGCCTCTCGGTTTTAGGAACAGTGCGGTTTTAGTATCAATCAGGTTCTTGCCCAGCAACTATTGAACCTTTTCCCTGACTAAGTCCTCCAATGTCATGGTTTAACATTTCCAGACGCTTCCAAAGGAAATTTGCTCTGATCCATTAATATGCACTTCATTTTCCTCACACAGTCCTTCCTGGTAAGAATAATCACTCCATGGCCTCTGTCAGGCTTAGAAATTATTCTTTGTTCATGACGTTTCAATGCGGATGGGGCAGCTAGGTGTTTATTGGCCAATGCACTGACATTCTGTACAAATTCGTACTGCCGTGCGCTTCCATTCGTTAGCTATGGTATGCAGAGAGGGGCTGCAGTTGAAAAGCCGTCACGAAATTTACTGGCCCTAATGAATCCTGCTGTACATGCCGGTTTTCATTTCGCACCCGGGAAAATATTCATCAGAAGTAGCACATTGAATGTACTCAAACTAAAAAACATACCTACTCTAATGCCAACAGTAGACAAATGGCAAACAATTAATAATATAGGTGAGCACATCGAGGGTGTCTGGCCGAGGATTTTAACAAGGTGTTTTGACCTTACTGACGGAATGCCGGCAAAAAGACATGCATCCGTGGCCGTCGGGCGACGAACGCCATTACTGTGATTGTCATCCTTTGTCCTGACTTAACGTAAAAACTGTGGGCCTGAGGGAAGGGCTCTCCAAATCACACTACGAGTGACTCAGCAGGGTTCGGCTGTACTCGTCCCCCTCAGGCACAAAGAACAAACCGAAGCAAACAAAATATGGATGTTTTTGTGAGTAAAGCCAGCGTTTGTTCGAAACTGAGATAGATTTCACCGATCTCTAAATTGCTCCGGCATTTTGAATTTACACACCGAATCTGAAGGACGGCCATTCCAACGGGAATTTTGACTTTGTCCATGAACGCACCCGCTCCGTAGGAGCATATATGTCATGAGCTCTGCGAAAGTATTTGTGCCCTGCACTGCCAGATCGCCTCGTCCGTTCACGTAAAAGATACATTAAGAAATATGCAATTCAGGCCACAAAACGCTCTTTTAATTTTCAGCTTAGTCGAACTCCTCCCTTGTCAAACGGTTTGAAGCGTCTGATTTGGACGATTCTGGCGCGTTTCCTGGTGAGTTGGGGAATTGTGCAAGAAGGCGACCTAAGCAGTTATGACTTCGTAACACCATCGCTGTCTGTATTACACGAAATTAATATGCCTCCTGGTGCAGCAAAAGCCGGGCGTCTTAACATTTCCTGAATCACTCCTCTATCAAGACACACTATCTAACTTGGATAACGTTTGTCAAGTCTTGTTTACTCTGAAGGACATACGCTACGAAAAGGAGGACTCTAAGGCAGTTTATAAACACGTCCAAGTAGCCGCTCAGCCTGATGGCAAGGCCAGTCTTCAGTGGTGATAAACATATATTTCTTTAGCCGAGCCAAAATTCTGTTTACATTTGCAAAGAATGACTATAGACTGGCGGCGTCGCTGACTTTGAAGGAACCTCGACCGCTAACGGACATCATGACTTTGTTTTCGGTGGCTCGCCTCATTGAGGACAACGGTCGATAGGCATTTGTCGGCAAGCAGAAGAACTGATTTGGTATCGACTATTAACTGAATTGAACGTCTATCGACTAATCAGCCAACGGCTAATTTAAATTAGCTGGCCGCTATCTGGTTACACAAACGTTCTTGCCAAGAGTCAGTCAGGGCGCGAAACAGTCGGAGCGCCAATTATCTCAATAATCGAGTAGGGCGAGGGCGAGAGTGGTCACGGTGAAAATCCGGTTCGATGCGGCACCACAGTCGGGATTGGCCGTCTTCACACCAATCAAACTGAGCCATATAATGAGAGGTGTGCACAAGACCCTCCAGTCTCTAAAGATAGGTAGGCGAAGTCGATAATCGTACAGACAGGCGTCCAATAAAAAAACGCAGCGTGTGTCAGCAACTTTCGTATTGCATTTGGGCAAATCTTGCTTTGGGCGTCCAATAAGGTTGTAATGGCGGTTAATGGACATGATTGGATCTTGCATTGAATAAATAGGTGTTTGTGAAGGGTGTGACTAGCTTTTGAGGTGTAACAAACATGAAACAAGTTTCGATTACCCTGATAATGTTTTTTATATGTGGATTAAACTGCAGAAGTAAGTTTGAGACTCGCTCTACTTCTTCCGGATGATTGTGGCTCCTATGTATAGACAGAGATTTCATTTGAGACGACATGATTAAGATTACTAAGCATCAGAGCATACAGTGGCGTATTATTTTAAAGTTATCTGCAATTGAATTTATTTACTTTTCGTGCCACATACTGATGCAAAACTAATTTGATTTAACTGTCTTCCGTACCGTCTTCGTTAAAATCGATCCAGTTCATGCGACATATCCTCTTCAGTAATACAGAAGTGCTGTCAAAGTCGAAATCATGCTGGTTGTCTGAGAGCTTCCGAAGTGAATTATTGAAATATTGGCGGAAAGGGTCTCGCATTTATCAACGATTATCCAGATAACACACAATGCGCAATACACAGAAATAAATGACCTTAACGCTATGATGACAGTTTCTATTATGCGTACGACCATTCTCAGACGGCCACACACCTAAAGTTGTAAGAAGACTGAATTCCGGCCAACATCGCAGACCCCCAAACACCATGCGTTACGAAACTAGCATTTGACGACGATTAGGCTATTCGTAATTCCGCTGGCATTAATGAGGGCAGATTATCGTCTACTAGGGTGTCAGGTCGGGACTCTGAGGTACACGAAGGCCCATACATCGTAATGCAAAATGATCGTTTTTGCGAAACTCCCACTGCCCATTTGATAATAGAAGCTATGAGACGAGTTCCAGGATGTAGTCGCGACACCTGGGCAATTAGCCACTCTGTCTAATATGATGGATTCGAGTGAGAATCCAAAACGTCGGGCTAATAAAGCACTTGTTCCATAGAAACGTTCGTATAAAATTGAGACTTAAGGAAACATCTGAAATTCGTCTTCCGATCTTGGCTGCCGGGTAAACGGTCTATTGAAAATTCGAAGACCGTACAAATGCTCAACCCCTGGTACGTCAAAATTGGACCAATCACTGCGAACTTGACATACACTCATGAAGCAGACGGCATTAGGCCATAATGAAATAAGCGAGTGAATTTACTCACTCTTGTTCGGGTTACAGAATCACTTAAACAAAATCTCATCACATTGTCTTAATTTTTATTTATACAAGCGACGTTTAAATTAGCTGAAACACATTTGCTTCCATTTTAGTTGATCCCTACTGTGATTTTATTTTCCTACATCCTCTTTACAATGTGATTTCAATGCTCGAAAATGTGCGCGGCATACGACGGAGCATCAGCATCTTACATGACGATGTCTTCAACCTTACCATCGATGACTTCCAATTTTCCCTCAATTCATCCTGTTCGCTACTTACTCGCGAGGCAGCGGACGAGAACCCCCATTATGCATGCACCATTGTCGTTAATTTGCTGCGCATCGGAATTGATTTCACTGTGAGTAACAATACTAATTTCTAATTAATGCGACAACAGGCTGGCATGGTAGGCTAGTACCGCAAAGATAACAGCAGTCCCTAATGCCAGATGCCGATTTATTTGTAAAAATATATATGTATATAAAGAGATAAATATTCAGAGAGGAGTATGGACAGAAAATGGTGAGAATGGGAGGGAAATTTCCGGCCTATCAACCATCGTCGTCCAGTCACATCTAACCCCTAATGTGAACGAAATCTGGGATTCGAACTCGGGTTGTTTCCTTAGAGGAAGCTAAGTAGTACAACGCTTAACCATGGAGCCAGGCGTTCCTTACCCTGAGAGTTGCGATCGGAAACATTACGGACAGTGGGAAGGGCAGAACGACGAGCCTGTGGCTCAATGGCAGAGCGCTGTACTACATAGCTCTCCAAATCCGAACATCCCGCGCACGAATTCTAGGCTATCCAAATCGAGATTTGAATCTTGCCGATTCACCGTACTAAACTAGAGGGCAGGTGCAATCCTAGCCCCTTTATTTTTATTGTCACTTCCTTCAGTATACATATTTCCGGCCACTATGCGATTTCCTGCGGTTACTGTAGATTGAGCACCAAAGGCGGATGGTGAGCGCACTCCTCATGACCTGCACATACGATGTGCGAACTCATAAAATGTTGACCAAATTCCGGAGCGCATTTCCGTCTCGAAAAGATTTTTTAAGAAGGGTTGTAATATTAATCACCTTGTGGTATGATACCAAAAGTAATCATGTTGCTAAAAGATGCCACCTATTGATCGATATTCTTTGCGGTCTCCAGCAAAAACTAACCTAAATAAAAAAGGACTACTAAAATAGCATTAATTGTTGTCATTGATTTCCGGTGCACTTACAAATTCAAATGCATTTCGTAGGAAAAATGTACAGAAATATTTCATTTTTCAATCATTTTGTAGAAAATTATGTCTAGTTCAATTTTTATGCTTGAAGTAGCGGTAAAATTTGGTTTTGGAAAAGTTTTAAATTATGAGATTATTAAGACCATGAAAGGCCCGTCCACACCACATCGTGTACTTACATTTATCAATGTCACTTTTAGTGTACCATGTAGCTCAAATTCACTGCAATTTTTATGAACCATACATATGGTCTCCTCTTACTAGCATATTCTAAATGCATGAATTTCTGCAAATGGAAAACATACAGCATGTGGTTTGAAAATCCAGGTGCAAAATGCTTCGGGAATAAGGAGAATTTTTACATCCAAATTATACAAACCCTTCAAGTCCTAAAATTAAAATAAGACAATTTTCACCAAATCAGTACAGAAATGATTACTTTTATGCATGCTTTCTCTGAAATATGTATATGAATTTATGAGGACATCGAAAATCAATGAGAAAACTTCATGGTAGACAAGCCGTCATTTTTAGGACGAAAGGCGAAATTGAATGAGCATGTCTCATAATACCATGTGCGAGCACACTTCTCACGACATGCACATATGACCATCGCCGATGCATGTCCGTTAGAGGCATTTCGGGGTTGAATGCTGTTTCACCTGGCTACCCAGCATGTAAGTCAAGTGCGCTTTACCAATTAAGCCATAAGACCACGCACAGACGGGTTCTGATCGATAGAACTGAATAATACCCAGAGGTAACATCCTCAGCTATCTCATTACGGCGGATGAATGTGCCGTCACTTCTAACCGTCTGTTCCCGCGTCAGCCCGCCAAGTCTCTATACTTGAATACACAAAGCAGTGCTGAAAATCCATGTTCCTTCCTAAAATTCAATCGGTGGGACGCCACGTCTACATGAGTCAAACACACGGCCTAGCTTAATCAAGCTAACGAACGGTGCAGCCAATGATAATAGCGGACCATGGCGCATTTTAACAGATTGAGTTGCTGGCGGCATAGAAAATGGGTCTTCGTTTTTTTGCACGAATTTGCATGCTTTCGAGCATGTTCGAATTTACCTTTAGAGCTTTTCAGTTTGACAATGATATAGACTGAAATCCCTGAGGACGATTTGTTGAATTCAGTGCCCTGATAGAGCAATTAATGCAGTTAGCAATGATAAAACTTTTATTTCCTGCAATTACGATGACTTTCGATGTTACTTAGAAAGGCTTTGCAGTTTTATTCTGTCCACATTTCTCCTTTAAATTCCGAATAATGTGCGTGCATGGTAGGTTAACGGAAGCATTCACAGGCATGCGAATTTTCACGTGAGAAATGTTCACTTTGGGCTACATGCGAACTACATTGTTGGACGCAGTAGGCGAGAGATGTACATTCCGCCCCAGATCATGGCAGCATTCTACGGAACTGTTTCTCCAAATCCCAGGCATGTAGCCGACCTACCTACCGCATTCGCAACAGACACTCATGGTTCAATTTTGGAGTTGCTTTTGGAATTTCTGCCAATATCTTGTAAACTATTCTAGAATATTTTCCATCACTTTTGTCGGTGTAACAAATGTAAATAAATCATACGAAATTTCATGACTTTCCTTTTATTCTGCTTCGCGCAAATTGGAAACCAGCCTGCCATGTCTGCCGCTAGCATTTTACACCTCTGCTCAGTGACGACTGCGTTTAATAGGCGATTACCCACCCCTTATTTCGATTGTCATGGCCTTCTTGCTGTCAGGTGATCAGGGCCCAAGCATGCACAGGGGTGTCGAAAGAGTTGTGCTTCCAGTTTGATTCGGACGTTGAGAATATTCAACCTATTCCTCCCCCCCTATGCATCTTCCTCTTTTTGCGCAAATTCGAAGTAGATTGCGCCCAAGCAACGAGACCGTGCATCCAACATGCTTTGTGATCGCATTTCTCGAATTTCATACTTACCGCCGGTGTTGTCTTCAGCACCGATTTCCTCTTTTAGATTATTTTCTCTGCAGATAGTTCTTTTAGTACGAGACAAGTTAAAATATAGTGAAATCTAGTTCTCGACAGGCTAGGTAATCAGTTGTGAGTTATAACTACTGTGCAGTCCGCTGGATGCGGTCTCGGAAGCAGGCATGCAACAGACAACAGACACAGTGTAATGCTTCAAGCACGCGACACATTCCGACCAATTTGCAAATCCAACGTGTCGAGCAGTTAACTCCGTTTAATATGTATCAGTGTGAAATTACTTCTTCTGACCAGGGTGGTGGGTGTTAGGGGGGAGCGTACATGTACACCCTCGTCTCGCCGCAAACGGCAGCTCGAGACTAGAAGTTGATTGTAAATTTGGGTGTGTAAGCGATGGCCACTTAAAGTTCTTAAATCAACAGGTACATCATTCTCAGTCTCATAAATAACAGCGGTCTTCATCCATTCTATAATTGCCAACACCAGCTCTGTTCATAACCTAGGAGTGGGTATCACCGTGCCGTATGTGTGGATTGATATCGATGTCTATAGCGACATGTCTTAAGAAGGAACATTCAGGCTGGTTTTAAAATATAAGGTCCACAAGCGTCTCGAAACGAATTATATCTCGAGCGAGTAGGTAATGAAGGCCGTACACGGGAGTCAAACTTATTTAGATCTTTGGGCTTATATCAGTACCAGGGGTGTTGATGAGTTTTCGAATGCAATTTTATTTGGAAGTCTAGGCAGTGTTAGATGGAGCAGACTTAAGAATGTCTATCTTTGGTCTTAAGTGGTCTGGAATTTCCGCATAATTTTTGACCCCGTCTATCATTGAACTGGCATTTGACATTTAAAATCCACAAACTGTATCCTTGTCAATTACGAAACTTCTTACACTTCCGTGCGGCGCTAAGAAGTAAACATATAGGATTATAAAATTTTGCAGTGGACACGGGCCGTGTTGTTTGCATCAAATCAACAAAGACAAGCAAGCATGTATGACGCAATTTCAATGGACATTTCACAGTATTCAAAAATTCACAAGTACGGATTGCTTAAACAGGGCTTTATACTTTATTTAAAGGTATATTCTGCCGACGACATATTATGCCACCAAGCTGGTACACGAAAGGGTATTTATGTTTATGCTATTTACAACATATGTTTGGATGTATGGGACCATCCAAAAGCAACGACAATTTTTATGCCATTTAAATAGTTTTATTTTAAGCTGTATGGTTTTTACTGTTCATTTAAAAGCCGAAATCCTGATGTGATTGGGATATCGTGAGGTTATCCCACGCAAGACCAATATTTCGACACTACCTAAGTAGCTTTTTCTAAACAAAACGATATTCAGATTTTCGATCCATATTTCATTGGCCCATAAAATGCCAAGGGACGATTTTATCCTAGTCAGCGCCTTCTCCTAAACGCTGCATGATATTATAAATCTCTCTTCATCTGACCAAGAAACATTTTGTAGGATATTATTGTATGTTTGCAAATTTAACTAAGATGCGATTGTACATGTGTTCTTGATTAAGTGTCCTCCTTATTCGTAAGCGCGATTCGCCTCGCACATTCGACGGTAGCCACTGGTCAGCTGACCTCATACTTACACCTAATAAAGACTTCTGGTTTCCGATCTGTATCACTTCTTTGAGTATCCTATGCATACCTCAATTTCGACTTTGGCGCTTGCACACACGCTCTCGCCCTTTCCTGTCTATTGCTGCTTCCGTCGGCTTAAAAAACACGCATGTCCAAACTACATGTACATACCAGCCTTTACAATGCACTTTTTTAACTGGTCTTATTCCCTTTGTAAAGAAACCTTGGCTTGCCCTTATGAATGACTTGCCTACTGATGTCCGTCTGAGGCAGTCTCAACTAAATAGACCTGTTCCACTCTCATTCCAGTGCAACGAGATCTCTCTCTCTGCGCAATAGAGTCTTGCTCCCTTCTGTCTGCTGTCAGATGGCAAGCGACAGCTCTTTCAAGGCTCTCCCTGCAGGGCTGACTAACCACAGATTACTTCGGAACAGTATTTTGGCTACAACTGTTTTAAATCCACGATGTCTGTGAAATTGCAGGTCAGTTGGGGTTGAGGAAAGACTGGCAGCTCAAGACGCTGTTCAAACGTGTTAAAAGAAATTGGTCAAAGGGCGTTAAGGACGTGCATGTCAATGGCCCTTCAGGTGGTCTATGTCTGTCTTGTTGTCTTTGATGTTCAATCGGACCAGCCGCATGGTTGGAGTAAACAAGGAGCACGTACATTGTAGATTATAGAACACATAAAGACAGAGGTTTGGCGGTTGTTTTTGGCACCTCGACCTTCGAGGGGTTAATACAGTCAGATTTCCCGATGTCGTGTGTGACATTTGAGTGGAATTCTGAGATTAGAATTTTGTGTCCTGCTATTTTGGAACACAACCGACACCTCGGGATATTCACTTAAACTAGCGGTCTGTTTCTGTATCGCTGGAATATGCAAAATACTGTGGAGATGGTTGTTGAACTGGATAAGCAAACACTTTGTCAGTACAGGTAAACAAATGAATGTGTTCCGCTTCATAGAAGTGTATATGTCGCTCCAACGAGGATAAAACATGAAGTACAGTCTGCTCCATCTGACTGCTCAGACTTTCGAATCGGACTACATTCGAAATCTCATTAGCATCTCTAGTATTGATATAAGGTAATAGATCAAAAGTAATTTAACTCTCACGTACGGCCTTCATTAACTATTCGCTCGAGTTATAATTCACTTCGAAATGTTTGCGAACTTCGTATTTAAAACCAGCCTGCATGTTCCTTCTTAAGCCATGTCTCTATAGACATCGGTATCAATTCATATATATGGCAACGTGATGCTTACTCTTAGTTTCTGAACACAGCTTCTGCTGGATGAATGAAGACCGCCGTTATCAATGAGACTGAGAATGGTGTAGTTGCTGACTTAAGAACACGTTGTGGCCCTCGCTTACACGCTCAAATCCGCTACCAACTTCTAATACTTGGATAGGCTAGCAGGGTAGCCTAAAGTCAACTTAAACCTTCCGCAAATACCGAGGTCATATGCATGCAGCGAAGGACCCAATTTGGTAAATTTCAATGGTGGTAGATGCACAGTTTTGACGGAATACCTTGGCACTGCGAACGCCCGAAAATGGCAAAGACGGTTTAGGGCAGTATTGATGAAAGACCTGAATGTCGGTCGTAGTTATGGATCTTGAATGTCCTGACCATCGAAAATCCCATACGTCCATTCTTGCCTCAGCAGAATGACCATTCGGTGGGTCGCCACGGCCTGGCTGGTCATGAATAAACGGTTCACATTGTTTTGGCCAAAAATTCCTCGTTGGCACTGGCGGGAGCATGTCTCTAAATGTAACCTGCGACGAGACAAGAATGTACATTTGAATAGCACCCTTCGGCCCCCCCCACAGCGCGACACCCAGCTAAAGCGAAGGAATGCCACACCGATACAGAATGCACGGATTTAATTGCTCGGCACAGTCGATTTTCGAGATCGTTTGACTATGACGTCTGCTTGGCGCGATACGCTGTGTCTTTTGTCAGTTTATTGTGGTCCTTTCAGAGGCCATCAATTTCCGAAACCGCATCTGGGCGTCTTCACCTAGTTGACTGAGAAAAGTATTTTTTCCAGCAGGTACCTAATTAGGCTACATTCAAATGTACGTGGTCTCCTTTCAAAGAGAAAATTTCTGCCTAGAATATGCTCTAATAGGAGGAGGCCGGTACTGTGGACTGCTCCAACGGTATTTATAAAATTCGCAAAACGAGACGTTGAAGCATGTTGGACGTACGACCTCGTTGCATTGGTGCAATCGATAACGAACTCGAGTAAAAAGAGGAAGAGGAGAGGGTATGAAAGCGCCTTTAAAACACAGACAGCACAATACAGTGGTGCAAATGACTAATGCCAGCATGATTTCGACTTTGACAGAAGTTCTGTATTACTGAAGAGGATGTGTCACATGAACTGCATCGACTTTACCAGAGAGTATACTGAAGACAGTGTAAATTAGTTTGTTTCACGCCAATGTATGACAAACAATGCAAAGGAGTTTATGCACTTGTCAGTTTGAGACATTGCACCAACGTTTGCTTTGACGACTTATACTCTCCTACATGTAGTCCCTCACGTAAACATCCGCCTAATACAAAGGAGCCACCGTCATCAGAAAAAATCAGGGTCAGTCACAGACTTACTTCGGCAGTTTGATGAACATAGTAACACAGTATCAGGGGGACCGAAACTTGTATCATGCCTGTTACACCTCAAAAGCCAGTCACACCCTTCAAAGACCTTCATTTACTCAATGCAGTATCCAATCATGTAAATAAGTAGGCATCACATCCTTTACTATACGCCTAAAGCAATACGAAGAATGCTGACGCATGCTTGGCTTATTTATCAATTTCCTTACTAGTAATGAAAATGCTATTTCCAGGCTATAGGACAAAGAAGATGACTCGCTTAACGTGTAAGATTTATTGGCGGTCTGACTTTGAGTAGTGACTTCGCCTAACTATCTTGAGAGCCTGGAGAGTCTTACGCACAGCTTTCATTTTTATGGCGTATTCATCTTGATGTGTATCCCGCCAGTACCGACTTTAGGGCAACATCGAACTAGATTCTGACTGTGACCTGTCTCGCCGCCGCTGTCACTGACCGTTTATAAAATTGGAGATCGCGATTGCCTCACACCGTGATTGCCTCCTGTCAAGAATTTTCGTGGTACCAGCTCGGAGGTCGCCAATTTGGTGTGGCGATTGACTGATTAGTCAGTGCACATCCAGCCTTACCGGACCTGTCTTTACCTGTGATCATCGTAATGACCCATAGTCTCAATGGCGTCAAGTTGACGATGTGTACCATCTGTTCTCTAACAGTCGTACAGTCAACTGAGGCTCTCCCACTTGCGTTCCTATCTGTCAGTTGGTTTCTCCAACGTATTTTCACCTCGATCAGATGCACGGGGATCCGTAGACAACGTCGGAATTCTTCTGCTTAGGGACAGGGTCTTTTGGACACATAAATTGATGGTGCATCTCTATGTTAGATCTGTGGACATTTTTTAAATAAGCCATCTTATATTTTCGAATTTGTCTCATTTTCAACTTAAATTTGCGGCACACATTTTATGCGAAGCGTGTTACTCAGAAGCCATGTGTGCATCGAGCTGTCAGATTATCCGCGAAGCTAGAATATCTGAATCCGTACTACAAAGAAGGAAAGTCTAAGAAATCCGTAATGCCCAGCCCGCTTATTCCTTTATTACGGTAGTCCTACCCATTGTCAACACCGCGGTATAAAAGCACAAAGCAGTAATGTGTAATAGAAGCGAAGAGACGAGTCCCAGGAAGTAGTCTTGAAGAAGGAGACACGATCCCTGGGACAAGAGCTTCATTAGCCTAACGATTCGGAATCCTGCTCGAACGCATCATCAGAGACAATAGCAGATACGGCTGGTCCATGTACAAGGGGCTGCAGTATTTATAGGATGCAGTCACCATGCTACTGCATACGTATGATTATTCACGTATGCACCCATCATCAGGGATCGATGGACTTGGTATGATAACTGTTTGATGGCCGACATTCGTGTCGTTAATTGCTGCAATTTCATCACGTGCGTTGGATGTAAGTGTGATGATTGCTCGACCATCTGACCCACCGACCCTAGCGTTAGGAAAAGTGTTCACCTGTGCGCTCCCCGCGTGGCTAATTACTCCGCCTAGGCGAATTCTCAGCACCGAGTATGGAAGGGGAAGTTCATTGCACTTGCAAATGGACTGAAGGTCAGTAAATCATGACTCAAGCACCCCCGGGTCACGCAGTAGTCATATCTTGCAAAAATTTCGGCATCGTCCCCTTATGAATGAAACACCCGTATCTACTTTTGTTTCTTATGATGGCTTCGAGCAGGAATCCGAATCCGAATTAGACATGGAGAGAATTGGCCGCAAAGGTGTGTTCTTTTTATGCGTTTTAAGTAGGCCATATGTGTGCCTCTTGGTTTTAGGAACAGTGCGGCTTTAGTATCAATCAGGTTCTTGCCCAGCAATTGTTGAACCTTTTCCCTGACTAAGTCCTCCAATGTCATGGTTGAACCTTTTCCAGACGCTCCAGAGAAAATTTGATCTGATCCATTAAGATGCACTTCATTTTCCTCACGTAGTCGTTCCAGTTAAGAATAACAACTCCACGACCATAGTCAGGCTTAGAAATTATTCTTTGTTCATGACGTTTCAATGCGGATGGGGCAGCTATGTGTTCATTGGTTAATGCACTGACATTCTGTACAAATTCGTACTGCCGTGCGCTTCCATTCGTTACCTATGTTATGCAGAGACGGGCTGCAGTTGTAAAGTCGTCACGAAAATAACTGGCCCCAATAAATCCTGCTGTTCATGCCTGTTTTCAATTCATACCGGGAAAAAATTCTTCAGAAGTAGCACAGCGAAAACGTTCAGACAAAAAACATGGCTTCTTTAACGTTAACAGTAGACAAGTGCCGGACCATTAATAATATTGGTGAGCAAACCGAGGGTGTCTGTCCGGGGATTTTAACAAGGTGTTTTGACCTTACTGACGGAATGCCGGCAAAAAGCAATGCATCCGTGGCCGTCGGGCGACGAACGCCATTACTGTGGTTGTCATCCTTTGTCCTGACTTAGCGTAAGGACTGTGGGCCTGAGGGAAATGCTCTCCACACTACACTACGAGTGTTAATGGCGAAACGGAATACCACTCCGTAAAGTGACTCGAGCCTCCAAGATGTAGTTAGGATTTGCTTTTGGTTTGTTTTGCTTTTGCTTTGGTTTGGTCTTTGTGTCCACAGGGGGGAGAGCATAGCCGGATCCGACTGACCGTAGATGCCACTGTCTAGTTGTCCATAAAAATAACTCCCAAATCATTTGAAACATTATTTTCCCGAAATGAATTTAAAGCAGGCATAGACAGCAGAATTTATTGGTACCAGAAAATTTCGCGACTGCTTATCAACTGCCGCCTGTCGTTGCATAATACAGATAACGAGTGAGAAATATGCGGAGGTTTGTTCTTCGACAGAGATAATCAATGTAAAACAGCAAAGTCATCGTATACTGCACGTAGATTAATCAATAAAATGGTAACTTCAAAACGCAACGTAGGAAAGAAAATGGGCAATGACTGTAAAGTGTCGCTATTCTTTTCGATGAATCGTGTTGGATTTCCTCGTTTAAGCAGGACTTTTTTGAGGCAAGAAATTTCCTCATCTAGTGTTTCGATAGAGCAAATGTTTCTTGCTCTTTGGAATAGAGTGTAAATCAAATTTTGCCTTCGTTGTATCGGCACGAAGCATAAGAAGTGCAGGTATTGGCCTTTCCATGTATCCTTGTGTAAAACACATCGACTTATCGAACCATCTTCCTGTCTAGTCATGAGAACATCCAGGAAAGACTGCTTGTTGTACTGCCTCAAAACAGCCCTGCTTAAACGGGGATATACAACCCGCTTCGTCGAAACGTAATGTAACACTTTATGACTAAAATTGACGAAGCAATCAGTTCCAAAATGGCTCGTTTTAATATCCCTCACTTTAAGGTCGACAACATCTCAAAATCCATCAAGCTGCGATTGAGATGCGACATTCAATAAACACACAAATCAGCTGAACTCATATTCTGCCACCTTACTTAGACAATCAAAGTTCAACGGGCGAAGGATGCCTTGCCAATGCACGCCACGTCAAATTGCATTTACGAATTCACATGCACTTGTGGATGCAAGTACATTAGGCGAACGCAAAGGCAACTGGCAGTCAGGTCAATTGGGCACCCTCCTAAATGGCTTCTAAAGCAGAAGAATAATATTCCACGACCTTCTATTACAAAACACCTCCTTGCTAGCGTACATTCGGTTGAACTCAAAACATCTTTTCGAGTATTAGTTCAAACACGAACAACTCGGTTACAGCGCTACCTGGAGACAGCCTGCATACGGCGGGAGAAATCCGATCTATGTAAATATTTAGACCACGTGAGTAACCCCAGCTTCCCTGAGTAGACCTGGGTCCTTTTAATTCACGAAATCCAGTCGGCGTGTTAACATTCTTATTTTTTTCAGATCTTAAGTTTTGAAGTTACCATTTTATTGATTAGTCTACGTGCAATATACGATGACTTTGCTGTTTTACATTGATTTTCTCTGTCGAAGAACAAACCTCTGTGTCTCTCTCACTTGTTATCTGTGTTATACAAACACAGGCTGCAGTTGATAAGCCGTCACGAAATTTTCTGGTGCCAATAAATTCTACTGTTTATGCCTGCTTTAAATCCATTGCGAGGAAATATTGTTTCAAATGATTTGGGAGTTGTGTTTATGGACAACTAGACAGTTACGTCTACCGTTCTACCGTCAGCCGCGTCCGACTATGCTCCCACCCTCCCCCAGACACAAAGAACAAACCAAAGAACAAAGCGCTGTGAGAAAAAGCCAGCGCTTGTTTTCCACTGAGATAGATTTCACCGATCTCTAAATTGCTCGGCATTTTGAATTTACACACCGAATGTGAAGGGCGGCCAATACAACAGGAATTTTGACATTGCCCATGAACGCAACTGCTCCCTAGGAGCATTTATGTCATGAGCTCTGCGAAAGTAGTTGTGCCCTGCAATTCCAGATCGCTTCATCCGTTCGAGTAAACAGATAAATTGAAAAACACGTAATTCAGGCCACAAAAAGCTTCTTTATTTTTCAGTTTGGCTGAACTTCTCCTCTGTCAAAAGTTGTGACGCGTCTGAGTTGGGCGATTCTGCCGCGTTTCTTGGTGAGTTGAAGAAATGCGCAAGAAAGTGACCTAAGCAGTCATGATTAGGTAACACCATCATTGTCTGTATTACACGGAAGTTAACAGGCCTCCTGGTGGAGCAATAGCCGGGCGCCTTAACATTCCCTGAAGCCATCCTTCATCAAGGCACACTATCTAACTTGGATAAAGTTCGTCAAGTCTTGTTTGCTCAGAAGGACACACGCTACGAAAAAAAGACTCTAAGGCAGTTTATAAACACGCCCAAGTAGCCGCTCAGCCTGATGGCAAGGCCAGTCTTCAGTGGTGATAAACATATATTTCTTTAGCCGAGCCAAAATTTTGTTTTCATTTGCAAACAGTGACTATAGACTGGCGGCGTCGTTGACTTTGATGGAATCCCGACCGCTAACGAACATAATGACTTTGTATTCCGTGACTCGTCTCGTTGAGGACAACGGTCAATAGGCATTTGTCGGCAAGCAGAATAACTGTTTCGGTCTCGGCTATTAACTCAACTGAACGTCCATCGACTAGACAGTCAACGGCTAATTTAAATTAACTGGCGGCTATCAGGTAACACAAACCTTCTTGGCAAGAATCAGTCACGGCGTTAAACAGTCGGAGCGTCAATTATCTCAACGATCAATGAGGGCGGGGGCGAGAGAGGTCACGGTGGAATTCAGGTCCGAGACGACCCCACAGTCGGAATTGGCGGGCTATAAACCAATTAAACTGAACCATATAATGGGTGTTGTGCACAAAACCCTCCAGTCTCCTGAGATAGGTAGACGAAGTCGATAATCGTACAGACAGACGTCCAATAAAAAGTCCAGTATGTGTCAGCTTCTTTCGTATTGAATTTGGGCAAATCCTGCTTTGGGAGTCCATAATTGGATCTTGCATAGAATAAATAGAGGTCTGTGAAGGTTGTGACTGGCTTTTGAGGTGTACCAAACATGAAACACATTTCGGTTCCCTTGATAATATTTCTAATATGTGGATCAAACTGCAGAAGTAAGTCTGAGATTGTCTCTGCTTTTTCCGGATAATTCAGGCTCCGGTGTATTAGATTAAGATTTCATAATAGCCCACATGCAGAAGATTACTAAGCATCAGAGCATACATTGGCGTATTTTCCTAAAGTTATCTGCAAATGATTTTATTTACTTTTCTTGTCATAAACTGATGCCTAACAAATTCCATTTCACTGTCTTCCGTGCCGTCTTTAGTAAAATTGATTCAGTTCATGCGACATATCCTCTTCAGTAGTACAGAACCGCTGTCAAATTCGAAACCATGATGCCTGTCTGAGAGGTTCCGAAATGAATTATTGAAATATTGGCGAAAGCGATTTCACATTTCTCAACGTTGATCCAGATGAAATACACTGCGCAATAGGCAAAAATATATGAGCATGACGCTGTGATGGCACTTTCTGATATGCGTACGAATATTCTCAGACGGCCACGCGACTGACAATGAAAGAAGACTCAATTCTAGCCAAAATCGCAGACCCCAACTAGCATTTGACCACCAACAGGCTATTCGTAATTCCGCTGGCATTAATGAGGGCAGACGATCGTCTACGAGGGTGTCAGGTCGAGACTCTGACTTACAAGAAGGTCCATATACAATAATGCAACAGGATCGCCGAAGCGGAACTCCCACTGTCAATAGATATAGAAAGGTTCGATAATAGAAGATATGAGGGTGTCAGGTCGGGACTCTGAGGAACACGAAGGCCCATACATCGTAATGCAGAAGGATCGCTGTAGCGAAACTCCCACTGCCCATTTGATAATAGAAGCTATGAGACGAGTTCCAGGATGTAGTCGCGACACCTGGGCAATTAGCCACTATTTTCCGACTCTGTCTAATATGATGGATTCGAGTGAGAATCCGAAACGTCAGGATAATAAAGCTCTCATACCGAAGAAACGTTCATATATACTTGAGATCCAAGCAAATATCCGAATTTCGTCTTCCGACCTTGGCTGTCTTTTAAACTGTCTATTAAAAATTCGAAGAGCGAGCAAATGCTCAGTCCTCCGTACATCAAAATTGGACCACTTTCCTCCAGGTTGTAGAGTCATTTAAATAAAACCCCATCGCACTACATTGACTTTCATGTAGTTTAGCGACGATTAAATTAGCCTGGATGCACTTGCTTTCATTTAAGTTGATTCCTACTGTGATTATATTTTCCTACGTCCTCTTCAAAATGTGATTTCAATGCTCACAAATTTGTGCGACATACGACGGAGCATCAGCATCTTACCTGACCACGTCTTCTACCTTACCATCTACGAGTTCCAATTTTCCCCCAATTCATCCTGTTCGCTACTTACTCCCGAGGCATCAGACGAGAACCCGCATTATGCATGCACTATTGTCGTTGATCTGCTGTGCATCGGAATCGATTTCACTGTGAGTAACAATACTAATTTCTAATTTAAACAGGCAAACATGGTGGCTCAGTACCGCAAAGAACCCAGCAGCCCTAATGGCGGATGCCGATTTATTTGTACAAACGTATATATATATTTTTGGAGAGGAGTATGGACGTAAGCCAGGGAGAATGGGAGGGAAATTTACGGCTTATCAACCATTCGTCGGCCAGTCACACCCAACCCCTAATTTCTACGGAATCTGTGATTCGAACTTGGGTTGTTTTCTTAGTGGACGCTAAGTAGTACAACGCTCCACCATGGAGCCGGGTGTTCCTTGCCCTGAGAGTTACAATCCGGAATATTGCGTACAGTGGGAAGGGCAATACGATGAGCTTATGGTTCAAGGGCAGAGCGCTGTACTACGCAGCTCTCAAAATCCAAACATCCCGCGCTCGAATTCCAGGTTATCCAAACTTGGATTTAATTATGGCCGGTTTACGGCGCCTACTTAGAGGGCAGGCGTCATCCCAGCCGCCTTTGTTCTTATTGACACTTCCTTCAGTATACATATTCCAGCTCGTTATGCTATTGCCTGCGGTGAATGTAGATTGAGAGCCAAAGGTGGAATTGAATGAGCATGTCTTATAATCCGATGGGTGAGCGCATTCATCATGATATGCACATACTTTGTGCCAATTCATTAAATACTAACCGAAATTCTGAAATGCATTACGTCTCGGAAAGATAACTTAAGAAGGGTTACAATATCAATGACCTTGCAGCAAGATACAAAAGTTATCCTAAAGTTAAACTGCCTCATCTATCTCATTACAGCGGATGAATGCTTCTTCCCTTCTAACCATTTGCTACTGTGCCAGGCCGCCAAGGTTTTAGGTTTGAATTCACAAAACAAGGCTGAATGTCCATGTGCACTCCTAAAATTCACATAAATATGCATGAGCGCTCTCCTTATGACGTACACATACAATGTGCCACCTCATTAAATGTTGACCGAAATTCCAAAATGCATTTCGTCTCGAAAAGATTACTTAAGAAGGGTTGCAATAGCAATCACCTTGCAACATGACAACAAAGTAATCAAGTTGCTTAAGGATGCCAGCTTTTGATTGAACTTCTTTCCGGCGCCAGCAAAAACTGGCCTAAATAAAAAATGCCTGATAAAATAGCATGAATTTTTGTCATTGATTTCCAGTTCACTTACATATTCAAATATAGTTCGTAGGAAACGTGTATAAAAATATTCATTTTTTATTCATTTGGTAAAATATTATGTCTAGTTTCATTTTTAAACTTGACGAAGCGGTACAATTCGGTTTTGGAAAAGTTCCCAGTTAAGAGATTTTTAAGACCGTGAAAGACCCGTCCATACAACATCGTGTGATTACATTTATCAATGTCACTTGTTAAGTATACCATGTAGCTCAAATTCACTGCAATTTTTACGAACCATACATATGGTCTTCTCTTAATAATATATTCTAAATGCATGAATTTCTGCACATGGAAAATATACAGCATGTGGTTTGAAAATCCAGGTGCAAAATTATTCGGGAATTAGGAGAATTTTAAAATTCAAATTATACACGCACTTCAAGTCCAAAAATTAAAAAAGGCAATTTCCTATCAAATTATTACAATAATGATTATTTGTATGCACGCCTTCTCTGACCTATATCTGAATTTATGAAGACATCGAAAATCAATGGGAAAAATTCACGCTATACAAGCAATCATTTTCAGGACGAAAGGCGAAATTGAATGAGCATGTCTCATAATACCGAGTGCGAGCACACTTCCCGCGATATACACATTTGACCATCGTCGACGCATGTGCGTTAAAAGCATTTCAGAGATGAGTGCGGGTTCACCTGGCTATCCAGCATTTAAGTCAAATGCGGTCTACCGACTAAGTCCTTCGACCACGCGGAGGCGGGCTCTCATCGAGAGAACTGAATAGTACCCAGAGGTAACTGCCCCGACTATCTCATTACGGGGGATGATTGCGTCTTCGCTTCTAACCGTTTGTTACTGTATCCGCCCGCCCCAAGTTTCTAGCCTTAAATGCACAAAGCAAGGTTAAAAATCCATGTTTTTTCCTAAAATGCAATCAGTGGGACGCCACGTTTACATGAGTCAAACACACGTCCTAGCTTAATCAAGCTGACGAACGGTGCCGCCAATGATAATAGCAGACCATGGCGCATTTTAACAGATTGAGCTGGTGGCGGCACAGAAAACGGGTCTTCGTCTTCTTGCACGAATTTGCATGCTTTCGAGCATACATACATACATACATGCATACATATTCCAGGCAATTATGCCACCCTCTGCGATGGCCGTAGATTGAGGATGAAAGGTGGAATTGAATGAGCATGTCTCACAATACCATTGGTGCGAACAACTCCCAGGACGTGCACATACTATGTGCCAACTCATTTGATATTGATCGAAACTCCGAAATGAATTTCCGTCTTGAAAAGATTTTTTAAGAAGTTTTGTAATACCAGTCACCTCGCAACAAGATACCAAAGTAATCAAGCTACTTAACGATTTCAACTATTGATCGATCTTCGTTGAGGCCGCCAGCAAACGTAACCTGAATAAAAAATGACCAGTAAAATAGCATCAATTGTTGTCATTGATTCCCGGTGCACTTACAAATTCAAATATATTTTATTGGAAACGTGTATTAAAATAATCACTTTTTTACTCATTTGGTAGAATATTATGTCTAGTTTCATTTTTGTACTTGACGAAGCGGTAGAATTCGGTTTTGGAAAAGTTCACAATTATAAGATGTTTAAAACCATTAAAGTCCCATGCATACAGCCTCGTATAATTACATTTATCAATGTCATTTGTAAAGTTTGCCATGTGGCTCAAACTCTCTGCAAAAGTTTATGAAACATACATAAGGTCTCCATTTAAGAGCATATTCTAAATGTATGACTTTCTGTATATGGAAAATATACAGCTTGTAGTTTAAAAATCAAAGGTGCGAAATTATTTGTGAATTAGAAGAATTTTGCAATATAATTTATACACGCCCCTCAAGTCCAACAAGTAAAAATGAAATTTTCTAATAAATTTAGTACAATAATGATTATTTGTGTGCATGCTTTATCTAAAATATATCTGAATTTATGAGGCCATCGAAAAGCAATTAGAAACCTTCACAGTATATAGGCAGTCATTTTTAGGACGAAAGGCGAAATTGAGTGAGCATGTCTCATAATACGATCGTTGAGCGCCCTTCCCACGACACGCATATATGACCATCGCCGGGGCATGTGCGTAAGCAACGTTTCAGAGGTGAGCGGCGGAGCACCTGGTTACACAGCATTTAAGTCAAATGCGGGTCTATCGATTAAGCCATGTACCCCAGCGCCGTCGGTATCTGATAGAGAGAACTAAATAATACCCAGAGATAACTTCCTCAGCTATCTCATTACGGCGGATAAATTCTTCTTCGCATCTAACTGTCTGTTACCGTGTTAGCCCGCCAATTCTCTAGCCATGAATTCACAACGCAAGGCTGGAAAACCACGTGACCTCCTAAAATTCATTTAGTGGGACGCCGCATCTACGTAAGTCAAAAAAGGTAGCATAATCGAACTGACGAACGTTGCCGCGAATAGCAATAGAAGACCATAGTGACACAGAAAAAGGGTCTTCGTTTTTTGCACGAATTTACATGCTTTCGGGCATGGTCGAATTTACCTGCAGAGCTTCTCAGTTTGACAATGATATACATTGAAATCCATGAGGACGATTTGCTTAATCGAGTGCCCTAATAGAGCAATTAATTTTGTTAGCAATGATCGAATTTTTACTTTGTGCAAATAAGATGACGTTCTATGTGGCTTAGAAACGCTTTGCAGTTTTATTCTGTCCATATTTCTCTTTAAAATTCCGAATAATGTGCGTACATTGTAGGTCAATGGAAGCATTCAGAGGCATGCGAGTTTTCACTTAAGAAATGTTCACTTTGGCCTGCAACCGAACTACATTATTCGACTCAATAGGCGTGAGATGCACATCCCACCCCAGATCATGGCAACATTCTACGGAACTATTTTTCCAAATCCCAGGCATGTGGCCGACCTACCTAACGCTTTCGCAACAGACACTCATGGTACAATTTTGGAGTTTCTTTTGGAATTTCTGCCATTATCTTGTAAACTAGTCTAGAATGATTTACACCGCATTTGTCGGTGTACCAAATGCAAATAAATCATACAAAATTTCCTGCCTTCCCTTTTATTCTGCTCCGCCCGGATTTTGAAACCTGCCCGTCATGTCTGGCCTTTTACACCACTGCACCGTGACAACTACGTTTTAGAGGCGATTACCCACCCCTTATTTCGATTGTCATGGCCTTCTTGCTGTCAGGTGATCAGGGCCCAAGCATGCACAGGGGTGTCGGAATAGTTGTGCTCCCTGTTTGATTCGGAATTTGAGAATATTTAACCTATTCCTCCCCCTATGCATCTTCCTCTTTTTGCGCAAATTCGAAATAGATTGTGCCGAAGCAACGAGACTGTTCATCCAACATGCTTTGAGATAGCATTTCTCGAAGTTCATACATACTGTTGGGTTTGTCTCCAGTACCGATTTCCTCTTTTAGATCATTTTCTGTGCAGATGTTTCTTTTAGAACGCGACAAGTTCAAATCAAGCGAAATATAGTCCTCGATAGGTTAGGTGATCAGTTGTGAGTTAGAACTATTGTGCAGTCGGATGGATGCGGTTTCGGAAGCAGACATATAACAGACAACAGACACAGTGTAATGCTCCAAGCAGGCGCAGCAGTCTCACTATTTTGCAAATCCACTGTGTTAAGCAATTAACTCCGTTTAATATCTATCCGTGTGACATAACTTCTTTTGACCAGGGAGTTGGGTGTTAGGGGGGGGGGAAATGAACAACCTGGTCTCGCTGCGAGTGACAAGTCGAGACTAGAAGTTGATCGTAAAGTTGAGCGTGTGAGCGAGGGTCACAAATTCTTCTTAAATCAAAAACCACATCATTCTCACTCTCATAAATAACAGCGGTATTTATCCATTCTCTGATTGCCAGCATCAGCTCTGTTCAGAAACTAAGAGTATGTGTCACGGTGCTACATGTATGAACTGATACTGATGTCTACAGAGACATGCCTTAAGAAGGAATATGCTGGCTGGTTATAAAAGATTAGGTTCACAAGCATTCGAAACGAATTATATCTCGAGTAAATGGGTAATGACGACCCTAGGCGGGAGTCAAGCTAATTTAGATCTTTGGACTTATCTCAGTAATAGAAGGGCTGATGAGTTTTCAAATGCAATTTCATTTGAAAGCCTAGACAGTTTTGGATGGAGCGGACTTAAGAAAGTCTGTCTTTTGTTTTAAGTGTTCTTGAATTTCAGCATAATTTTCGACGCCGTCTATCATTGAACTTGCATTTGGCATTTAAAATCCACACAGTGTATTCTTTTGATTTACGAAACTTCGTACAATTCCCTGCGGCGTTAAGAAGTAAACAAATTGGGCCATACAATTTTGCAGTGGACACTGACCGTGTAGTTTACATCAGCGCAGCAAAGACAAACAAGCATGTATGATGCAATTTCAATGGACATTTCATAGTATTGAAAAATTCATAAGTACTGATTGCTTAAACAGTGAGATAAAATTTATTTAAATGTATATTCTGCGGACGAAATATTATGCCACCAAGCTGGTACACGAAAGGATATTTCTGTTTATGCTATTTACAAAATATATTTGGTTGTGTGGAGCCATCCAAAAGCAGTGACACTTCTATGCTATCTCATTATATTTATTTCAGGTTATATGGTTTTTGCAGCTCATTTTGATATAAAAATCTCATGTGATTGGAATATCGTGAGGTTTTGTCACACAATGACCAATATTTTGACACTTCCTAAGTAGATCCTTCTAAACAAACAAGATTCGGATTTTCGACCAATATTTCTTTGGCCCATAATATGTTAAGTTGCGATTTTTCCCTAGTCAGGGCTTTATCCTAAACGCTTCATAATATTATAGACTTCAATTCTTCTGTCTAAGTACCCATCTTTATGATATTATTGTATGTTCGTAAGTTTAACTACGATGCTATTGTACACGTGTACTTGAGGAAATGTGCGATTCTTCTCTCACTTTCAGTGGTAGCCATTGGTCAGCTGACATCATACTTACATCTAATAATATATTCTAGTTGCCGATCTGTGTTACCACTTTGCTTATCATATGCATACCTTCAATTTTTCAACTTGCCCTACTCCCTTTGTAAAGAAACCTTGGTTTGCCCTTATGAATGACTTGCCTACTGATGTCCGTCTGAGGCAGTCTCAACTAAATGGATATGTTTCACTCTCATCCCAACGCAGCGAGATCTCACTCTGCGCCGGAATACAAGTCTTGCTCCCTCATGTCTGCTGTCAGATAGCACGCGACACCTCCTTCACGGCTCCTTTCCCTGCAGGGCTGACTATCCGCAGATTATTTTAGAACAGTCCTTTGGCTACAACTGTTTTAAACCCACGATGTGCGTAAAATTGCAGGTCAGTTGAGGTAAAAGGAAAGACTGACAGCTCAAGACGCTGTTCAGACGTGTTAAAAGAAATTGGTCAAAGGGTGTTAAGGACGTGCATACCATTGGCGGTTCAGGTGGTCTATGTCTGTCTTGTTAACTTTGATATTCCATCGGACCAGCCGCGTATTTGGAGTGAACAAGGGGCAGGTACACTGTAGATTATAGAGCACATAAAGACAGAGTTTTGATGGTTGATGGCTTAATGCAGTCAGCCTTCCCGATGTCCTGTGTGAATCTTTAGTGGAATTCGGAGATCAGAATTTTGTGTCCTGCTATTTCGGAACACCTCCGACACCTCGAAATATTCCCTTAAACTAGCAGTATGATTCCGAATCGCTGGAATATGTAAAATGCTGTGGAGATGTTTGTTGAACTGGATAAGCATGCACTTTGTAAGTACCAGTAAATAAATAAATGTGCTCCGCTTCATAAAAATGTATATGTCACTTCAAAGGGGATAAAACACGAAATACCGTCTGCTCCATTTAAATGCCCAGGCTTCCGAACGGGACTACATCCGAAAGTTCATCAGCACCTCTAGTACAGATATAAGCTCAAAGATCAAAATTAATTTGGCTCCCGCGTACGGTCCTCAGTACCTATTCGTTCTATATACAATTCACCTCGAAATGGTTGTGGACTTTGTCTTTTAAGTGCAGGCTGCATATCCTTCTTAAGGCATGTCTCTATAGACATCGGTATCAACTCACACGCACAGCACTGTGACACTTAGTCCAAGTTTCTGAACAGAGCTGGTGCTAGCAATCATAGGATGGATGGGGACTGCTGTTATTGATGAGACTGAAAATGAAGAGGTTGCTGATTTAAGAACATGTTGTGCCCCTCGCGTACATGCTCAAATCCGCTACCAACTTCTAGCACTTGTATAATCTAGCAGGGTAGCCTAACATTAACTTAAACTTTCCATTAATAACGAAGTCATTGGCATGCAGTGTAGGACCTAATTTTGTTAATTTCAAAATTGGTAGATGCACAGTTTTGACGGAATACCTTGATACCGCGAACGCCTAAAATGGTACACACGATTAAGGGCAGTATTGATGAAAGACATGAATTTCGGTCGTAGCTATGGGTCTTGAGTGTTCTGACCGTCCAAAAATCCCTTACGGCCATACTTGCCTTAGCAGAATGACCGTTCGGCGGATCGCCATGGCCTGGCTGGTCATGAACAAACGGTTCACGTTGTTTTGGCCAAAAATCCCTCGTTGGCACCGGGGAGAGCAAGTCTCAAATTGTCACCCGCGAGGAAACGAGTATGTACATGTACGTACCACCCTCCTACCCCCACAATCTCCCATCCACATAAAGCGAAAGAATGCCACACCGATACAGAATGGACGAACTTAATTGCTCAACACAGTCGATTTTCGAGATGGTCAAACTGCGACGTCTGCTTGGCGCAGTACACTGTCTGTTGTCAGTTTATTGTGGTCCGTTTAGAAGCCATCTCTTTCCAAAACCGCATCTGGGCGTCTTCGCCTATTCGACTGCGAAATGTATTTTGTCCAGCAGGTACCTAATTAGCCTACTTTCAAATCTAAGCAGTCTCCTTTCAAAAAGAAAATTACTGCATAGAATATGGTCTAATAGGAGGAGGTCGGTACTGCCGTCATGACCCATAGTCTCAATGACGTCAAGTTGACGATGTGTCCCATCTGCTCACCATTTGCTCTCCGACCTTCGTACAGTCAACTGATGCTCTTGCATTTGCATCCGTATCTATAATTTGGTTTATCCAACGTATTTTCCCATCGTCCAGATGCACGGGATTTAGTAGACAACGGCCGACTTCTTCTGCTTAGTGTCAAGGTTTTTTGGCCTCATCACTTGCTGGCGGAGTTTTAAGTTAGGTCTGTGGGATCTCCTATTCCGAGCTGCTCGAGGGCTCTTCATAAATATACGGTTTTTTATTTACGAAATTGTCTCCTGTTTAATTTAAATTTGAGGCACTCTTTTTATGCGAAGTGATTTACTCAGGAACGATATATGTATCGAAATATCCGATTATCTGCAGAACTAGCATATCTGAATCAGTCCGATAAAAAAGTAAAGTCTAAGAAATTCGCAATGCCAGGCTTGCTTATTCCCTTATTCTAGTAGTCCTACTCCTTGTCAGCACGGGGAACAAAAACACAAAGTCGTAATGGGCATGTTAAACTCAAATTCACGGCCCAAATTCTTTGCGAATAGTTTTACTCAGAAGTGATATATGCATCAAAATACTAGATTATGTACAAAACTAGAATACCTGAATCAGCCCCACAAAGCAGGAAAGTCTAGGAAATTCGCAATGCCTGTCCTGCTTATCCGCTTATTCCGGTAGTCCTACCCCTTGTCAGCACCGGGAAACAACAACACGGGCGTTTGCACACGTGTTGCACATACAATCAACCAGTGATGTCCAGCATGTGCGTCTTTTCTTATCAGGATGGAGGCGACTCAAATGCCGACACATATCGATCTGCTTGGCGACTGCCCACCAGACTGCACATCGATGGCGCCAGCATGAAAACTGACTCATCAGCGGCACGCCCACGACACTCTAAGACCTCTCCTTAAGAGTGACATAATAACTCTCTACTATATCATTCTCAGTAGGCGTGTAGTAATGGTTAAAATTTGTCGTCGCACCAGAAGTCTCGAGTGCGCTCTTGTTTTTGGTTTGCATATGGCAGTTCGACCGTCGTTACCGACGATGTCCACCGTGCGCTCCACGGCAAGCTGAAAGCAGGCACGGCGGCTTGTGTGTGAATTAGTTTATAGCGGTATTAGACTTGCAGAGAATTAACCGCACACTCTCGTCCTACTCCCCACCTGGAATTTATGTCATGACAGAGTCGTCAAGAAGACCGGAGGCTGTGAGGGTGCAGATGGATGCCACGCCGGAACCCGCACCTAGGCGAACCACCACGTCCCCTGATCCATACAGAAAAAAACCAGGATTTTATCCAAGACCAGCATTTTAGCAACGTTTGCATAGGATGTCGATCATGAGCCCCACCATACCATAACCGACTTCAAAATTTGCAAAGTTTTGCATATGAGAGTTTTTTTTCGTATTAAAAACAATCAAATGAATTAAATCTCTTAGGAGACTGTGGGATGGAAGAGTGCAGGGAAGGGGCATTAAATGACCCCACGCAAGTAAACAATAAAATAGCGACACAGACATCTTAAAGTAAGGATGACTACATATTCATCTGTCTAGAGAGCCCAATAGTTTTGATACAAACATGCCTATTAATCTGATAAAGCCTTCCAATGTAGGTATCTTTTGCAACTAGAACCCAGGTGATAGACCACTGCCACACTGCCGTTCAACCCTACTCTCAGTAAATTACAACTTCGACCTCCAGTCCTGTAGCGCGTACAAACTCGAGCGGATTGTTCCTGTTGTTTAGTAACATCTATGCCCTCTGGTAAAGTAAGGCTTTTTTTGAATTTTGTGTCATCTAGATCTGGAAGTGTACTATGTTTTCGCTTCGGCATATTAAAGGCGTTTGTTATAAGACCAGAACCACAAAAATGGCATGCCAAATGCATCTATGCGTCGTCTAATTCTTTTGTGTGCCGCAGTGCAAATTGCATTTATATAGTACGGTATAATACCTTTACTATACAGATTTCATATTACTCGTAGTATTACTTGTTTGTAGAATGGGCATTACGTGGTTATTCCACAGTAGTTAATTGCCTTCGACTCAAATGTTCATTGAAATTTTGCTTCTAACCCTAAAAAATCATGTCCCGGAGATTTAACTCCAAGTCCTGCATTGCGTAATTTCTGAAATTATTCGCTTGATTATTCTCTGGAGTTCATATACCGGAAACCGCTAGAGAACTCTGGGGGTCCCACTGAAGATCCGAACCCCTCGCAGCTGTGTCACGCAGCGGCAAAATATCGGCGAAACACGTGTCTGGGCTTTTAGCCAGTATCTATCTCGGGAGTACGGTATAATACCTTAACCATATGGAATCATACTACTCGTAGTACTACTTGTTTGTAGAATGGGCATTACGTGGTTATTCCACAGAAGTTGATTGTCTTCGAATCAAATGTTCATTGAAATTTCGGTTCTGACCTTAAAAATTCATGTCCCGGAGATTTAACTCCAAGTCCTGCATTGAGTAATTTCTAAAATTATTCGCTTGATATATATATATATATATATATATATATATATATATATATATATATATATATTATAATAGTGAGCCCTCACCGATCAGGTTACGGAACATGCTCTTTCCGTTGTGCCTTGGGGCTCATACTAGAACCCTCGCAACGAGCATGTTCCGTAACCTGATCGGTGAGCGCCCACTATCATAATATTCCCGATCACAACAGACAGGACAACGGGCCCGTGGCTCAATGGTTGAGCGCCAAAATCCATGACCAAAGATCCCGAGTTCGAATCTCAAGTGATCCACACTTGGGGTTGGGTATGACTGGCTGATGACGGCTTATAAGCCAGAAATGGCTATTCCGGTCTCCCTTGTCTTTGTCGGTACCATCTCATATATATATATATATATATGTTGAAGTTAAAGGCGTTCTTTGGGAAAATGAACTTTATTGCGTAAATTTTCGACGCCGGTTCCCCAGGTCGTCTTCAGACGCAGACTGAGAGTAAATTTGCCGACAACAGTTAACATCTGGCAGCACATGTGGAAAAAAAATCGATAATCGTTCGCGTTTGTGCCCGTGAGCGGCCGCTATTTGCGTCATTCTGTGCCGATTGGCTCTCGTCTCTTCCATTTCTCCTTGAGACTTTTGTACGCGACGTCCAACTCAATGTGACGGTTGATGCACGATTCATCCGAGTGCATGGCCTCAAGGAACTCTCGGCCTTTCTTGAAGGGGCAGGCGCCGACAATCCGTGTTCTGTCCCAAGCAAACGTATGCCCGTGTCCAGGGTATGCATGGCTACTTGAGACACGTGGTCTCGCCTCTTTACTGCAAGTTGGTGTTCGTGAATGCGTGTAGAGGCGGATTTTCCTGTTTGACCACAATAAACTGCATCACAGGCCCCACACGGGATCTTGTAGACTACTTCCTTTCTATCCAAATAGCCGACCCTATCCTTAGGGTGTACTATCTGAGAACGTAATGTAGTCGTTGGTCTGTGTGCCACCAGAATTTGGTGCTTCTTTAGGCGCCTTTCCACGAGTTCAGACACGTTTTTGATATAAGGGAGAGTTCGCCATGTATTTGACTTGGGTGCCTGGCTGGAAGTTCTTTGTTCCGGTTCTTTTGACTTTTTCTGTCTCATGCATCGGCGCACAAAATTCTTGGGATACCCATTTCGGGAAAATAATTCACACAAGTAACTTAGTTCGGCCTGGTAGCCTTCTTCGTCACATGCAGTTTTGCCGAAACCAGCTCCCAGTTGACTTATTTGAATCTCTGAACGAAACCATCACCTGTGTCTCACAACTCGAACGACAAAAGAAGAGGAGTGTTTTAGACAAAAAGTGGACGACCATTTCTCAAAAAACTGATGGGAATCAGAAGTGCCCAGCGAAAGTCGTAAACCTGTCCTCGAGGATTCTTACACCATCGGAAGAGAATGTGCTTTCTAAAGGGATGAAATACAACCTTGCGGATGCAAATTACTTGGACTTCCTAGCAAGCTTGGAATCCATCATAGCAACGGCAGACCTCACAGAAGAGGAAAGATTTACAATCCGAAACAATACTGTAAACGCCTTGAAAGACCGAAATCAGTTTACAGTACTATCACGTGAAGAACAGAAAGCGTTGAGATCCCTGAGAACTGACAAAAATATTATCGTTCTCCCAGCTGACAAAGGTGGCTCCGTTGCGATTTTGAACAAAGCGGACTACAATGCAAAGATGCTATCATTGTTAGAAGATGAATCGACTTATAAACCACTTTCTGCGGATCCTACCAAAGCACAGACCACATCTATTGATAAAGTGCTGAAGCGCCTCACCGGGAAAAAGCAACTGTCGGGAGAAATAGCTAAGCACTTGAAACAAACTGAACCCACCATTGCTAGGATCTATGGACTACCCAAAGTCCACAAAGCTGAAGTGCCGTTGCGACCGATAGTATCGCTAATCGGGGCACCCAACTACAAAATTTCAAAGTGGCTATTCCAAAAACTTCATCCACTTACTAGGAATTGTGAAACGTCGATTGAGAACTCTACAGAGTTTCTAAAGAAATTAAAAGGAATCACAGTTTCCTCGGACGAGATCATGGTGTCCTTCGATGTTGTCTCCCTCTTCACGTGCATACCGTTAGAATTGGCGAAACAGTGCACAGAGGATCTCCTGCAATCCTGTGACACGGATGTTCCCGCTATTGCCTTACTCGAGCTCTTAGACCTGTGTATGGAAACCAATTTTTCGTTCGACCAACAGTACTACCAACAACTGAAGGGAGCCCCAATGGGGTCACCTATCTCTGGCTTCCTTGCCGAGATCACAATGCAGAAACTGGAGGCCATTGCTCTTCCGTTAGTTAATCCTAAATTGTGGTTGCGATACGTGGACGACACATTTGTGATCGTTAAGAAGGATCAACTAGAAACGCTCCACAACACCATTAACTCAACAATGCCGGGGATTAAATTCACACTCGAGAAAGAAGTTGACAAAAAACTCCCATTTTTGGATGTTCTTGTGCAGCGGAAGACCGACGGAACGTTGCGCACATCGGTGTACCGCAAACAAACCTATGCGGAAGTCATTCTACACTACGAGAGCAACCACCCCATTTCCCACAAACGGAGTACGGTCAACTGTCTGCTTAACCGGGCAAAAACACACTGCTCGGACGAAGAAGGCTACCAGGCCGAACTAAGTTACTTGTGTGAATTATTTTCCCGAAATGGGTATCCCAAGAATTTTGTGCGCCGATGCATGAGACAGAAAAAGTCAAAAGAAACGGAACAAAGAACTTCCAGCCAGGCACCCAAGTCAAATACATGGCGAACTCTCCCTTATATCAAAAACGTGTCTGAACTCGTGGAAAGGCGCCTAAAGAAGCACCAAATTCTGGTGGCACACAGACCAACGACTACATTACGTACTCAGATAGTACACCCTAAGGATAGGGTCGGCTATTTGGATAGAAAGGAAGTAGTCTACAAGATCCCGTGTGGGGCCTGTGATGCAGTTTATTGTGGTCAAACAGGAAAATCCGCCTCTACACGCATTCACGAACACCAACTTGCAGTAAAGAGGCGAGACCACCTGTCTCAAGTAGCCATGCATACCCTGGACACGGGGCATACGTTTGCTTGGGACAGAACACGGATTGTCGGCGCCTGCCCCTTCAAGAAAGGCCGAGAGTTCCTTGAGGCCATGCACTCGGATGAATCGTGCATCAACCGTCACATCGAGTTGGACGCCGCGTACAAAAGTCTCAAGGAGAAATGGAAGAGACGAGAGCCAATCGGCACAGAATGACGCAAATAGCGGCCGCTCACGGGCACCAACGCGAACGATTATCGATTTTTTCCACGTGCGCTGCCAGATGTTAACTGTTGTCGGCACATTTACTCTCAGTCTGCGTCTGACGACGACCTGGGGAACCGGCGTCGAAAATTTACGCAATAAAGTTCATTTTCCCAAAGAACGCCTTTAACTTCAAC
>CACRXP010000666.1:264142-274777 GCA_902702965.1 Spirometra erinaceieuropaei
CGTCTATTACAGATACCTTATTTTTAATAGAAATATAAGCGTTTAACATTTCTCCCTTACTTTGCAGTAGCAGCACATACATCTCTGCATTATTTGATCCTACCGTCTCCTTACCAATTAGGTACATCAATTTGATCTTAGTTCTGGAGGAAACTGCTATATGTGCAATCTTTCTTTCTCCAATTTGTTTTGGGTGTGTCAGGGACCAGAACTGCAGTTGTTTGTGTGCTTCAGCAGAGCACGTTCTCACGTTCGTCAACGTTACTCCTAAACAGTTCAAAAACAAATTGATTTGTCGTCTAACAGGACATCCTCTGATAACGGTGCAGGGTTCGCGCAGCACACCTGATGTGGATCTATGATGTGCACGTGGGCGTCTAGGGAAAATCCCCAGAGTAATGGGTCAGTTGACTCCAAAATACTGAGAAAATTCGCATGATGAAGATGTTTTTGCCTGGCAGTCTTAACGCTTCTCCATTACCGATGCCTTAGACGCGACATTTAAGATTAGGTTTTCGACTGCGTAGTTACCGGTAGTACAAAACACGGACTCCTCGTTAGCAGATTCAGTAGAAGCAAATGACACTTCCCTTCTCGTTCCAATTGTTCGCCCTTCGGGCTATAAATCAGACAAAAGATCCCACTGCCTGAAATCTACAGTCCGTACCAGCCGGCACCCACTTGTCCTTGAGGTCCACACAAAATGCTCCCATTTCACAGCCGGCAGCACTCGATTCAGTTAAAAGTTGTAAGTCATTTGGCAAGCTATTTTGTGTCGTGGGTTCCCGTCCCAGCGTGTTTGCCTCATTTTTCACAGTTGAGAGCAATGTTTAATTTCATTTCTACAGAGGTCTCATGCCGATATCAGCATAATCATTATTTGTTCTACATGTATTTTGCATGTTACCGACTGCCACAGTATGTGCGGTGCTGCCTTAAGCATTGTGAACGTCTGGTACGCCATGATCAGCAAATTGTGACCCTTGCAGCCTGGTGTGCGCTGGTACCCGGCTCTATGCCGGTAGATGCGCTTGCACTTTCGCTGAGTATAAGGTTGCGTGCATGGTTGTCGAGTCCTCTCTCGGAGCCGCTGTTGTGCTGCTCTTGGTTAAAATCCTGGTCAGGTGTTTGGTGTGGACCAGGGAATGTGGTAGTAAGCCTAGGTGTGGGCTTAGGAAGCGCCAGTCACTTGTGACCTCTACCATCTCCGGTTTTCTTGACTATGTCTTGACAACGGTACCAGGGCTGAGAGGAGGAGGAGGATGGAGCGCGGCAGATACTATGCAAGTCTACTTTCATTATAAAGTAATTTGCCCACAAGTCACCGTGCGTACTGCCTTTGCCGTGAGGCACACGGTGGACATCCCCGGTTACGATGGTCTAAATGTCAGGTGGCGTGATAAGGAACCGTACAATTCCGAAAATCAAATCTAGTGATTTTGCGGTTGGAATACTAGTGCTGCTAATATTAAAAATGTTAAGAATATATGGTATATAGTATATTAAGGCTGCTTTTGTTTTTTTTCCGTATTCTTTCATAGTCAACCGCTGAAAGACTTTGTCTGGACATCTTTATCGCACCGCGTGACACAGAAAGCTGGCAGCACGTCTCACGTTCTCAGTTTTTATTCATTTATGTCTAGTAATTCTCGGTGTGGAAAACAAAGTGCTATCGAACAAATATACTACTGAGTTCTAGGGCACTAATCGCCCGAATTCACAAAAAAATAACATAAGCCGATTTCACCCATTTTTTCTTGAAAACTTTGCAAATTCTCAAGCACGCCCTCATTGAGTTTCATGGAAACGAAATCGAATCTTCCATTCGCAGATGTGATTTATGTCGTAGTTTCCCCGTTTACATTAATCTTCGTTTGAAATGCAGTGCACATAGCCACAGACTGTTGATCTGCAAACTTCGTTAGTGTTGGAACTCATCTGGATATCAAGAAAGGTCTAATTTCGCCCAAATCTGGCCAGTTTTCCTTTAACAAAACTGACTTCGGATGAATCGCTCTTCGGTAAAGGGCTTTCAGTGCTCCAACTCATCTCGGTAAACACAAATAACAACACCAGTGGCGTGACATACTTCTGGCTTAAATTTCGACCAGGACATTTCATGAGTTATACCACCTACTGTATTCAGATGGCGCAGTCCATCTTCCTTCCTGCGCAGGATAAGCACGTTAATGAAGGGGTAGAGTGAAATTACTAAGCGCTTATGCAACGAATGATCAGGCTCCAAATTACTCGGCAATTGGAAAACTTTTTTAAAACCTAATTATACTCCTTCCTTAATCATAAAATATAAAGAAGGGGTGATTCTCTATTGATTTACTATAATAAAGCATATTTTAGTTTATGTTTTCTATAAAATATATTTGAATTTGCAAGACCATCGAAAATCAATGGGAAAAATGCATGCTACTTAAGTAGTCATGTTTTACCGAGCACGCTTTCTGCAGGAGATTGAAAAGAGATGCATTTAAAAGCTGACATCCTGCCGAGTCCAAAATGTTATAAGAGTATGCCTTAAGATAATCAATTTCACAACCGCGACCAAGTAATCCTTCCTAATCGAAAACGCATTTCAGAATTTCAGCCAACATTTCATGAGATAGGTCACGCACTGAACATATCGGAAAGCACTATGATTGGTCAAACTGCCCTATAAGATCACAACCGGCTGGTCTGCAAACGCTTCCTCGCAGCGTCACCGTTGAGGCACCTTGCGAAATTTCACCTTCGTCGAGCTGATAATGGTACATCAATCCACGGTTGCCCACCCGCGCCCAGGGGACCGCAATAGCATGATGGCCTCGGTAACTGAATCCGTCTGCCTGGCATGGCGACACAATTCATGGGACTTTGAAAAGCATCCAGAGAACTGTGTACGCAGCCGATGCCAAACCTGCCAACATGATCGCAGCAGTGGAGTCAATCCTCAGTCAGACGGGAGCGACAGAAGAAACGAAGAACCTCATTTGACACCAAGTGTCCTCCCTCCTCATGGCTCATAGGCCGCGCGATGTGCCTTCCAAGATCGATCGCGATGCACTTAAGGGACTCAGGGTCGACAACGACCTCGTTATCGTGCCTGCAGACAAGGGGCGTTCAACGGTCGTATTGGACAGGACAGACTACAATCAAAAAGCCAAAAGCTTGTTGGAGGATCGTCAGTCCTAGTCCCATGCGAATCCAACCCCATGAAAACACTGACACGCGAGATTAACGCGACACTGTTGGCAATGGAGAACTCCGGTGCAATATCGCCAATCGACCGACGCATGGCGAGAGCACAAGAAACGGCCCTGGCCCAATTCTACGGTCTCCCGAATGTGCACAAATAGGGCGTCCCTCTCCGGCCTATCGTATCACCAAAGGGCACTCCAACCTACGGACTGGCAAAGTGACTGTTCCAACGTCTCAAGTTTCTGACCTCCGATTCGAACACCACAGTCAGCTCGTCAACGCAATTCTTGGAGAAACTTAAATAAGTAAGTCTCCTGCCAAGCGATGTCCTGGTTTCCTTTGATGTCACGTCCCTTTTTACTTCTATCACGCAGGACCTGGCAGTCGAAACCATCGAACTACTCCTACGAGGGAAATACGACGGAGCGGAGAATCGCCTCGGACACGCCCAAGTCATCCAGCTCCTTAAGCTCTGTCTCAAGACGTACTTTACGTTCGACGGAACAATCTACGAGCAGGTGAAGGGAACGCCAATGGGTTGCCGATTTCGGGACTCATAGCCGAGGCGGTCCTACAACGGCGGGAGTCGCTGGTTTTCCGTCACCACAGACCGAAATTCTGGGCTCGGTATGTGCATGACACCTTCGTCGTCATCTAACGGGATCAGGTGCTGATATTCAAAGAACATCTCAACGCCGTCTTCCCGGACATTCAGTTGACGATTGATGAGGAGGAAAACAACCAGCTGGCCTTCCAGGATGTCCGCGTCTGCCGCAAAGATTGTGGTGGCCTAAAAACCAAAGTTTTCAGGAAAGCGACAAATACTACGCAAATACTGAACTTCAATAGCAACCACCCGATCAGTCACAAACGCAGTTGCGTAAGGGCGCTAAGCCGGCGCGTTGAGACGCACTGCAGTGGAATGGAAGACAAGGTTGCTGTATCACAATATCTTCGACGGGTAATGAGAGCCACTGGTTACCCGTGCAACTTTGTCAACCAGTGCATACGTAAACGACACCAGAGACCAAATCCAACCAGCCCCAAATTTTAGTGGGCCGTTTGTCTTCTCACTACACTTGGAGCCGGAGTTGCACGTAGGCCGGAAGCAACCATTAGGCACCAAGTCATGAGACCAAAAGACTCACTGCCACGGCAGAAAACGTCTGGAGTCGTTTACCGGATCTGTTACAATTGCGGACAAAGCAACTACGTCGGAGAAACTGGAAGATTACTCCGTATGCGAATTTCCGAGCACGCAGCAGCAGTGAGGCGGGGAGACGCTAGCTCTCAGGTGACGGCACGTTAGACGGGACCCGGCCGTATTTTCAAATTTCAAGAGACCGAAATCCTCGCCGCGAGCTGCTCGAGTCATGGTTCTCAGGCCCACAATCCATCAACAAGCACAATGACCTCCCGGAACCATATTCCTTGCTGCGATTCTCCATGGGCAGGAGAATCATTCAAGTGGTGAGGGGGCGGGCGAGCAATTATCACGGTGACATTGAGCCAATTTGCCGAGCAATTGTCAGACGAGCATCCAGCACGGATGACGAAATCACGGCCATTAACGACTCGGACAAGGACTGACAAGCCACCACCTCATCAATTACGACCCCATTGGTGATTGCGAGAACTGTTAGTTGCAGTGTGCATACGGCAGCCACGTGCTATAAATACTGTACTCCTTATGCCACCATCACATTTATCCGCGAATGTCTCTGACGATGGATTCGAGTGAGAATCCGAAACCTCAGGTCGATAAATTTCTTGTTCCAGTGATCGCATCTTCGTCTTCAGTGTACAATTCCCCCCTCCGGTAACTCTCGTAAATTAAATGCAGGAGATTGACGACAATGACGGGAGTATTTAATTTAAACCAATGTGGGCCAAATATTGCTTTACTTAGTAAGCATTTACATGATGATATGCATTATATTCCCATTATTTGTTGTGCTAATAGTAGGCTTCAAACCTGGGTATGCACTAATGACGGCATATTATTGGGATTACTGCAGATGTACATCTGGTGGTATCGGTTACTCCTTGCAAGTGTACTTACCAGTACATTTTTTAAATTGGCAGCATGTTCGTGACTTGAATGATATTATATTGCCTACATTCTCTTCGCGTTCGCCCCTAACATTTATTCATATTTTTGGGACATTCGTGCTTTCTGTGCTTATCTTCTTCCACTGCAGGCATTTCGCAAAATCGCATTTTGGTAAACAACCAACGCAACCAATTCGGAGGATTGGTAATAGACTTTTGGGGAGAAATCCTCACAGCACGACAAAATCTGTTGTGTGAAGTCTCCCATGGATGTAGTCTATTTTATTTTGAAGTTGTGAAAATCCCCATCACTATGTTCAGAAGAGACAGTGGCGAGCGAACGTTCCTTTCGGTAAATTCTCATCAGGCCAATACAGTTACATAGGGCGGGGTACAGTGAGTGAAACAAAAATCGATAAAAGTTAGGTTTTAAATTACAGGCTCGGCAAGAGCGGAAGGGCACCGAAAGTTGTATGTGGTTAGTCAACCTTTGACCACGGTAAGCGCGGAGCCTGAACAAGGTTCTTTTGGGCGCACAGGGTCGGTTTTCGTAACCTTATGGCGGCCGCTTTTGCTGTTGCTAACAGGCGCTGGCCCAGTAGCTTAGGATAGCTCGAGGGGACCTTATAAATCACACGCTTCAGTGGGGTCCACACGATGCCCTGAATCCACTGCATGCGCAAGAATGGCGCTGTCTATTCTCCTAGTTTCATCCTTTGCCAGCCATGCGGGAAGGTGCTCTCGTATTCTTTTGGAAAGGCGCCGAATCGTACGACCAATATTTTTTGCTTAAGTTCAGCGATGATACCCATGTAAGCATTTAAGAAGTTACGTCCGACAAACGCACGCTATCGATTATTTATCATCAGGCCAGTACAATAATATGAGGGAGGGTGGAGTAGTTGAAGGGCGTTCAGAGGTCAGGAGTCAGAGTCTGGCTCTATCAGGGGCTTAGGGAGAGGGAGGGAGAAGGTGCCTTGTAATTAGCTGTCCCTGTTTCATCTCTATAATGTGACGTTGTGGGTGTGAACACGGATGCCGGGTTTGTCTTTGCGCAGATGACCTGTAGCGCTTGTACAAACACTTTAAGTGAACAGAAGGTTGAGTTGACTAGCCGAATGGCCACTGTCTCTAACGTCGAAAGTATCTGCTGACTCAGGAAACTGGAGTGTCTCGTCGCACGTTATAGGTGACTCCGAATGTTGGCGTGACGTGTGGATCAGGTCATATAGGTAAAACAAGGCGTCCATCCAAGCGGATGCGACAGCACCACCCTACCTAGCTAAATCAAGTGGTGGAGGTGATTTCTTTATTGCTGTGATTTCTCCGTCAGAAGTGTTGTTCCACCGAAGCTGAGATGCGACACACTTCCATTATTTGTGGGACTGTAGACTGCCTTGATTGATGAGTAGAAGTCCTCTATTTCATTTCGGTCACCATACCTCTGGATAACCTCAGCCTTGCGAGTCATCTCGGCGTCCTGAATCTCCGGCCGTCATTGCTGCTTGAGACGGCGGTAGCGAAAAAGAGACTGTCTTGTTTGTGTCAGTCCGCCTGAGCTTTTTGGTGAGCAGGTTGCTGATGCTAGTATCGTTGTCGTCGGACCAATTTTGCGTTTGTCGACATGCCCGTCTCCGGATATCCAAGGCAGCGGATTAAATGGCATTCCGCAGTTGACGACACCGGGGTTGTTGAGGCTGTGATCCATCTGGTCTTCGGTGTCTCAAGTTACCTTGATCACCAGCACGTCCCGTCGATCTCATCGCTAAGGATGAACGGAGTTTAGCAGCTGCCAGCGCCGTGAACGGGATGCATCTAAGATACCCTCTTCCGCACCGGGAGACGAATGAGGGCTTTGGCCAGTAGGAGATGGTGTTCTGTGCAGGTTCGCATAAGAAGGAGGCCATTGCAGTTGCAGCCGGTAATCCCATGTGGACCCAACACTCTCCCCAGGCAGCGTAAGCTGTCTCGATACGGGCGTTGAAGTTGCCAAGAGCGAATAGTTTATCCACCTTCGGCACAGACGGCAGGATGGCGTGCAGGTCATTTGTGGGGGCACTGATGATGGCAGCAATGGTGGATGGGAATAGAAACTAAACTACCGGGTGTGGGACGCACAGCACCGGATACTCTCATGTAGTTTAGCCCGCCCGTCTAAGCGGTTGCCGGGGTGTGGTCGCTAGACAGAGTCTGGATTCTACGGGCCACAGACGAGAGTTGAGAAACAGTTAAGGAGCGTGACGGGCAGTTACTATTTGCATGCTGCGACCTACCACTCGCGCACGGGTGTCCCTAACAGGACATCCCTACATTCCCCACACTCAGGCAAACTCATGGCAGTTTGATCGTCGTGATCGACGATGTCCACAATGTTCTTCCCATCAGGATGGGGACAGGAACGACGGCTTGCGCTTGAGTACGTTTATATTGATAGTAGACCTGCGCTGCATTTATCACACTCTCGTTCCCCCCCCCCTACCATCTGAGTCCGGTATCAAGACAGAGTCAAGGGGACCCGGGGTGAGAGAGCGCGCACAGGTGGTCGGCACGGTGAAAATCCACACCCAGGCGGTGCCATCACACCCCTGGGTGTGAACACACACAGTACTGTCCACAAAGAGCGAGTTAGCCTGTCGTTTGATAACCTTCCAAGCCATGGCTTGTTGCGTAACGTGTTAAATTTCAGAACGTCAAACTTACTATTTTTAGAAATGCTATGTAATATAGTATTACCGACAGAGACAAGGGAGACTGCAATGGCCGTTTCTGGCTTATTAGCCGTCATCAGCCAGTCACACCCAACCCCAAAGTGTGGAACTGTTGGGAGCGCCTACACTCCCAAAAACAAGAGCCAGCCAATCACGGGAGGCCACGTGCGTTTTCTCCACTGCGCTGTCATCTTAATCGTGGCGCCTCTCCATTGGCTTTTCCTCGCGGGCCTGATCGATCAGCATATTCGAATTATCGACCGGCTCGTCTAGAATGTTCTTCCCCAAGGGCATTGGGCCGAACGCCGGCGAAGCACCGTAAGGCGTTATAAATACGCGTTACTTCCAGTTCATTTTGACTTGCATTTTCCTAATACACAATTTCGTGGCCGGTCGCGTTCTCCTTCTCTGCCGCGTTGGTATTGGGGACAAGGGTCGAGTGCGCATACGCTCCACAGGATTTCACGTACCAGGCGGGTCATAACAAATTGGCGACGCAGTTTTTCAACTACAATGGCTGACGAGTACGCAGACTTGAAGCAGATGTTGCAGCAGCAGCTGAAGCTAATGGAGGCTTTGACCGTCAAGCTATCCAATTCATCCATGGGCCAATCAATCGCGACTGGTGGTTCAAAATCTGTTAATCACATTGCCGGCAGCATCACTGAATTCCTGTATGACCCGCAGGCCCATATCACCTTTGAGTCCTGGTACAAACGATACGAGGATTTGTTCTCTGTCGATCTGGCTGCCCAGGACGATGCATGGAAGGCTCGACTCCTTCTTCGCAAACTGGGTCCGGCTGAACACGAGCGTTATGCAAACTTCATCCTCCCCAAGAATCCCCGAGAGGTCGCTTTCAAGGACACAGTTGAGACGTCGCAGATTTTTGGTGAGCAATCATCCCTCTTCAACACTCGATTTCAGTGTCTGCAACTGTGCAAACGAGATTCCGATGATTTCATCACATATGCGGGCATTGTTAATCGTGAGTGTGGGCGTTTCCAACTCGGTTCTCTCACTGAAGACCAGTTTAAATGCCTTATATTTATCTGCGGCCTCCAGTCCCCCAAGGATGCTGATATCCGGACACGTCTCCTGTCCAAAGTGCAGCAGAACAACTCCACCACACTCCAAGAGCTGGCAGCAGAGTGCCAAACGCTGATCAATGTCATGCACGACTCTGCAATGATTCAGAACCCGGCCACATCTTTCTCAGTCCATACGGTCACATCGACCAAATCGCATCCTGTTACACGGCCCAAGCAAGTGTCCAAGTCGAGATCTCCGCCATCTCCCTGTCGGCACTGTGGCGCATGGCATTTCCACCGGGATTGCACTTTCCGCCAGCATCGCTGCCAAAGCTGTAATCAGGTGGGACACCGTGATGGGTTCTGCAAATCAGTACTAGCTTTTGTAGGCAAGCCAGCCCCCGCCACTCCTAATTCCAGGCATCGTTTCCGACCAAAACGCAAGTCCAAACTCCAGTCCGTTGGTAATTCTCAGAGTCTCTTGGCCGCTTTCCAGCTCAATGCGTCTGGTCGTAGAAAATTTGTTGATGTCTTGCTCAATGGCCATTCAGTTCGTCTACAGTTGGACACTGCCTCAGATATCACCATCATCTCTGAGAGACTCTGGCAGTCCCTTGGCAGCCCAACGATGCAGCAGACTTTCCAGTCCGCCACAAGCGCGTGCGGTGGTCTCGTACAGCTAATTGGACAGCTGCAATGCTGTGTGTCGTTCCGCGGTACCAGCATCACTGCGATCTGCTACATCACCAAGTCTGATCTTAACCTACTTGGTCTCGACTGGATTGAACAACTTGGGTTGGCCGATATGCCGCTCCGCGTTGTTTGCAGTCAGGTGCAGATTCCCGCTGTGCTTGCAGACCAAGCCAAGGACATTCTCCAACGCTTTGCTCCAGTGTTCCAAGACGGCCTGTGTCGTTGCACATACACTCAAGCCGTGCTACATCTGTCTCCTGGAAGTCAACCAGTCTTCCGTCCAAAGCGACCAGTCCCATATGCAGCCCTATCACTTGTCGAGGCTGAACTGAAGCGTCTAGAGGAATTGGGAGTTCTGGTTCCTGTATCCTACTCCGTCTGGGCCGCTCCAATCGTTGTGGTTAAGAAGCCCAATGGCTCGATTCGCATTTGTGCTGACTTCTCCACCGGTCTCAATGCCGCACTGATGCCGAACTGCTATCCACTACCGGTTCCGACTGATCTTTTCACCCTGCTGAATGGTGGCACTTGCTCTGCCAAGTTGGATCTCGCTGACGCGTATCTTCAGATCGAGGTCGCCCCAGAGTCGCGCGAATTGCTGACCATCAATACCCACCGCGGTCTGTTCCAATACACCAGGCTGCCCTTTGGTGTCAAGACCGCCCCGGCCCTATTCCAACAAACGATGAACGCAATGCTCTCCGGCATCCCTGGCACACCTGGGTACCTGGACGACATCATCATCGTGGGTCGCTCCCCTGCCGAGCTGCAAGACCGAGTGTGCGCAGTACTCGAACGCGTGCAGGAATATGGCTTTCGCCTACGAGCCGACAAGTGCCAATTCTTCCTCGACTCCATTAAGTACCTTGGATTCGTTTTTGACGCCAATGGTCGCCATCCAGATCCTGAAAACATTCGGGCCATCCAACGGATGCCTGCACCCAAGAATGTATCGCAAC
>CACRXP010000666.1:282300-293217 GCA_902702965.1 Spirometra erinaceieuropaei
AAGTGCCAATTCTTCCTCGACTCCATCAAGTACCTTGGATTCGTTTTTGACGCCAATGGTCGCCATCCAGATCCTGAAAACATTCGGGCCATCCAACGGATGCCTGCCCCCAAGAATGTATCGCAACTTCGTTCGTTCCTTGGCCTGATCAGCTACTATAGCGCCTTCCTACCATCGCTGCATGACGTACGGGTCCCGCTCAATCGTCTGTTGCAGAAGGATGCTCCTTGGTGCTGGTCCCTCGACTGTGAAAAGGCCTTCGCCCAGCTAAAGTCGATGCTGAGTTCAGATCTGTTGCTCACGCACTACGACCCGACGCTGCCGATCGTTGTTGCTGGAGATGCTTCCAACCACGGAGTTGGTGCCGTCATCTCACATACTTTTCCTGATGGGTCTGAAAAGGCGATCATGCATGCATCTCGCACGCTAACCCCTGCGGAGAAGAACTATGGGCAAATAGAGAAAGAGGCTCTAGCCCTCGTGTTTGCCGTCAAGAAATTTCACAAACTGTTGTACGGTCGCCACTTCACGTTGTTGACGGATCACAAACCATTGCTGTCAATCTTCGGTTCGAAGAAGGGCATTCCCGTCTACTCAGCCAGCCGACTTCAACGATGGGCAACCATCCTTCTTGGCTACGACTTCGACATTCGCTACTGTCGTACTACAGACTTTGGTCAGGCTGACGCCCTTTCTAGCCTCATCAGCAATCAGCAGGAACCGGAGGAAGATACCGTGATTGCAGCTATTTCGATTGAGGACAATGTGCGCCGTCAGCTATCAGACGCCATTCGAGGTATCCCTGTCACTGCCACGGACATCCGACGTGCTACTGAACAGGATCCTGTCCTCCACCAGGCCATCACCTACGTGCAGACCTGCTGGCCAACCACTGCTCTCGCTGGCGATCTTCGCCAGCTCTTCCTCCGCCGAGCATCGCTATCTGTGGTTGACTCCTGCCTCATGTTTGCAGACCGTGTGGTGATCCCATCTTCCCTCCGACCCACTGTACTACGCCAGTTCCATGCGGCTCATCCTGGTGCCAGCCGAATGAAGTCTTTTGCTCGCAGTTTTGCCTACTGGCCGGGTATCGACGGCGACATCGACGACCTGGTTCGACGCTGTTCTCGATGTCAGCAAGCTGCCAAGATGCCGCCTCGTCAACCTCCAAAACCCTGGCAACCACCGGAGAGGCCTTGGTCACGCGTGCATATCGGCTTCGCTGGCCCACTTAACGGAGTCTCCTACCTAATCTTCGTTGACGCCTACTCGAAATGGCCCGAGATTGCTCCGCTGAATCCAGCAACCGCATCTGCCACTATCGCCTTCCTACGACGCATCTTTAGCCAGCATGGCTTACCAGAAGTCCTGGTTTCAGATAATGGTTCTCAGTTTATCTCGTCGACGTTTGAAGATTTCTGCCGCCAGCACAACATCCAGCATCTTCGCTCCCCGCCCTACCATCCTCAGTCTAACGGTCAGCCGGAGCGTTTTGTCGACACGTTTAAGAGAGCCCTTTTGAAAGCTCGTGGGGAGGGGACCCCGGAAGAGATAGTCCAGGCGTTCCTGTTTTCCTACAGGACAACACCGAACCCGGCGTCCCCTGGTGACGTTTCTCCTGCCGAAGCGTTGATGGGCCGAAAACTGCGGAAAACATTTCATGCACTCGTCCCTACCGGTGCGCAGCCCGCGCAGACTTCTCCAGTTTCTCGCAGCAAGCTCTCCATCGGAACACCTGTCTTCGTTCGTGATTATCGAGCGGGGTTCCCAGACTGGATTGAAGCAACCGTAGTATCGCACAGAGGCAGTATGTTGTTTGACGTCGACGTTGGTGATGACATCTGGGTTCGCCATTACAATCAGATCCGACGGCGACATTGCAGTAACATAACTGGGCTCGGTTCGGCGCCGTCACTCTCTCTCGACATCCTACTGGATACCTTCGCCATTCCGGCAGATCAGTCGGTTCCCGAACCCACTTCTGCGCCCCCTTCGGATGTACCATTTTCGGTATCAGTTACCGCTCCCGTATCTCCAGGCGTTAAACCACGACTAAGACGCCGGACCAACCGCGTGCGCCGATCAATACGTCTGACGCAGGTCAACCCACGCCAGAAGCGGTACTGACCTACTTGGAGGGGAGGTGTAGGGAGCGCCTACACTCCCAAAAACAAGAGCCAGCCAATCACGGGAGGCCACGTGCGTTTTCTCCACTGCGCTGTCATCTTAATCGTGGCGCCTCTCCGTTGGCTTTTCCTCGCGGGCCTGATCGATCAGCATACTCGAATTATCGACCGGCTCGTCTAGAATGTTCTTCCCCAAGGGCATTGGGCCGAACGCCGGCGAAGCACCGTAGGGCGTTATAAATACGCGTTACTTCCAGTTAATTTTGACTTGCAATTTCCTAATACACAGTTTCGTGGCCGGTCGCGTTCTCCTTCTCTGCCGCGTTGGTATTGGGGACAAGGGTCGAGTGCGCATACGCTCCACAGGATTTCACGTACCAGGCGGGTCATAACAGGAACACCCAAGGCTCGAAATCGCGACCTGTAAGTTAGAATTCCACGCCTCTAACCACTGGGTCTCGAGCTCGTTGCCCTGTCGGTTTCGATCGGGAATATACAATGGGAGGAGTTCTGTAGGAACGATCGGTGAGCGCCCTCTACCAACGCTCTGTAACCCCCTGGCGATGGAGTCTGCGTAGCCGGCCTGATCTTCACCCACCGCTCCCATCCACCAGTCCACTCTCCAGGCCAGTGCTTTCTCTGGAGGGAAACCGCACTCCACCAAGATGATCATGTTCTGTCAATTCTGTGACGTCATTCCGACTGGTTAATTTAGCGTCAGGACTGGTTCAAGCGCTACCGCGGTGGACAAATTGGTCATCGCCACACTGGCCGGGTCAGACCAAGCAGCACACGTTTACTTGTAAAAAGCTTTTTCGTCATCTTCATTAGGGAATACACATTTGTGCCTCCACTGAAAAGGATCAAATCAAGCTCATGAAAATTCCGTGGCGTTTTAAAAACGCATTCGCCAGGACAAAGCACCTTGAGTTTGAGCGGGGAGGGGTGGAGGGTGAACACCAAGTACGGCGGGTGCCCGCCAGTGATAATTTAAAAAAAACAGGCAGAAGTTGAAAACAGCAGAAAAGTAAGTCTGCGGTGATGAAAAAGAAAACCTTTCGGAAGAAACCGCCACACTCAGTCCGCAGTATCCCACAGAAAGGAACATTGTGTTTGGGTTTAAATCCGGTGGATTGCGCGCGTTCAATACAGAAATGTTTAGGGGAAAGAGAAAGGTTTCAGTCTTAAATTAGGAAGAAAGAGATGCTACACGCTCTGTGGAAGAAGTTTGGGCTTCTCCGTTCGTGTGTGCCAGACCAAAATCTAAAAAATGAAAGGGTATTTTGAGCGCTAGACGATCTGGTTAAAAACACGTAAATTTTTTTATTCTATGCTTGAAGAATGTCTGCCGGATGGTAATTTGTCCCTATAAGTCAAAGGCAATTCTATGTTTTCACCGTCAATCAGTAAAATATGCAGGTTGTGGTTATTTGGACAACGTTAACTCTACGAATAAGAGCGAAACACCGGACAATCTGTCGCTCCAAATTCGACACAGAGTTTATAACCGCGTCTCCCCGTATGAAAGTAAGACGTAAAGGACGTTGGTATGTGTGTTAGCAAAGACGGTTTCGCCATTATCCATGATCGTCGTTATACCTATTTTTAGGGAAAAGAAACCCAAAAAATTGAATTGGAATTTATTTTTTGCACGCCGTTACCAAATAAACGTCAGCAAAAAAACTGGTCTTTGCTACGTGAGAAGTTGGTTCGCTTTGCTGGATAAAATAGGACGGCGAATCGGAGTGCCGCATTTGATTTGTGCATGCTCCCATTTCACAGGCGAATTCTAGATTTATTTTACGGATACCACCTGAGAGTGCTTGGGTTCTCGCAGTGTTTTAACATAACCGAATGCACTTCAGATGGCCTATCTGTTCACACGTAAACCCAACCTTAACGCCGAACCTAACCTTCCTTGAAATTAGTGCAAGGCCTCGGAATAAGGGGAGGGATTTTTATTCCTGTGTCTCTTGCACTTAAAAATTTCGATTGCAATTTCATTTGGCAAGTCACTTATTAACGCACCGGCTAGTCCAGGACCAGGGTAGCCGCAAATCAAACCGCCGTAGTGACGGCAAGGAACTGTTCTAGAAGGGACCTTCACCTGCTGCTGAATTAGTGGGTCAGATTTGGTTATGTAGCCCCACCTGAAGTAAACAAACCCCAGCCACCTGTAATACGGGACCGGTGGTAATTGGGGTTTTTACAGGTGGGGCCGGGGAACGCGCAGGCGACGAGGTCAAGCAAGTTGATGCAAAAGAAAAGCTATTGGGAATGAGCGGTTGTACTTTGAGTAGATGAGAAATAGTTGTCCTAACCCATAACCCTAACCCCTAACTATAACCATTAACCCCAACCACAACAGTATTGTGTCCATCAGGTGGGGCTACGTAACCACATCTTACCAAGAGATGCACGGAAGGGACAAACCAACCGAATCGTCTGTAATGGAGAAGGAACGAGTTTTCCGGAGGACAGCTGTCCCAAGTTTTGTGTCTGAAGTTGAACCGACGCTTACCCACTTAGGTTGCATAAAGCTATACGTCCAGGCTCTCACTCCTGAGAGCCACAGTAGGTATCTTATCTCATGAAATGTTGACCGAAATTTTTAAATGTGCTTTCAATTCCAGATGGTTACTTTAGTGGTGCTGTAATATTAATTATCATGCAGCATAATGTTAAAATATTCCAGTCCACCAAAACGGGGGGTTTTGGAATATACTTCTTATTGATCGCTTGCATAAGCTATATTCCCTAAAAAATGACTACTTTAATGGCATGAGTTTTTACCATTGATCTTTGACATTCTTATAATTCCGTTATATTTTATAGTAACCACGCATGAAAATATTCTTTCTCTTCCGGTTTTGAAAAACTTTCTCGATTCCCGAATAACTCGACCTGCAGTTATACTTGTATCCAGGCTTTCCAAATTACAGGCCGTATACTTTTACTTCAAGGAAATTCACATATTTTCATATGCTATTATGAAGAGGACATATAGAGCTCATAATTTTTAGTAATGGACTTAGACCACGTTGTCCACTTTATGAACAGCATAAATGGATGCGCTGATCCGATGCTGTACGATTGGGCATTTCACGGTCTTGCAAATCTCATAATTAGGAACTTTTTTAAAACCAAATGATAGGCTTTCTTTGGGAATAAAAATTTAAAAGGACGTAGTTTTCTACCAAATAAATAAAAGAAAGAATTTTTTGCATGTTTTCTATAAGGGCATTTAGAATCAATGGGAAAAATTCACGCAACTTAAGTAGTCAATTCTCATAGAATGTAGCTCATTCAGGCGGTCGACAAGGAGCTTGTCTGAAGGCCAGCATCCTCTCTTGACTGGGACATCTTGGCATAGAAGCTACCTTGACAATTCGACTTAGGTGACTTTTTCAAGTTAAAAACGCATTTCAGTATTTCGGCTAGCATAGCAGGAGATAGCGCATCTACAGTAAGTCCAGAGTCGTCAGAGGCAGTAATACATATTGCGCTACTTAGTGGGGCCTGATTCCTCTACGGAGCTGGGCTAGCTTTCAGGTCATCAACCGGGCACTTTCCAAGACGATACTTGCGGCGAGGCTCGGTAATGAAGGCTCCCCTGCCATGTGTCACAGACGTCGTCCACTACTGGTTCTGGATGGTCTTTATGCAATAATAGCAGGGGATTGAGATTAAAACCAGAAGGAAGTCGTTAGAGATCATGTTTTGGCAGAGCAGATGGCAATACAATCTGCGGGACGGCGGCAGCTTGTCTGTAAAGCGAGTCCTAGCGAAGCGGTTTTGCCTAATGTTGGGCGCGCTCCATGTTCCATTTCCCATCACAAGTCAGAGTACGACAGTGACCACTTGGCTTGAGATTCGTTCTGTTCCAATGCCTGACAGGACACTTGATATGTGTATTCCCCAATAGCTTGTGCCATGTCCACTCCGCTTCTGAAAATGGCTGCGATGTAGCAGATTTTCTTGCCAATCGCACAATTTTAACCGAGGAAGCTATTGCTACTGTTATTCAGGTTAGTAGAACGGGACTGTCCGGTTACATGATTGATTGACTACCCTCCTGACATAGTGAATATTCTTCCTTACAACCGACAGGGATCCGAACCCCTGGCTCAATTGTAGAGAAGCAGGGAACCCAGGTTTGAATTCCAGTTTATCGAAATTTGGGGCTGGGTGTGGCTGGTTATTTCACGTTAACGCCCACTCAACAAACCGGCCAATTAACCATCAACTCTCAGATGGATCATGACTTGAGCTTCTACCTTTTGTCGCAGTCACAGGGCACTTCGACGATGGCCTCGGGAAGCAATTCTCAGAAGATAGATATCGAGAGAGTATTTGAAGGTTTTTTTCCCCAGCAAATGAAGTCCCATACAAATTGTTGGGAAAGTAACTGGCATATTTTATTAAACTCTATGCCTCCAACACTGATCAGTCCTGCTTTCCTTTAAACCTAGCAGCGGTCGGTTACTAGAAAGAAACAAATACTTAAAAACAACCCAATAAGTCTGGCAGAAAGAACTAGTCATCTTCTGGCACATGAACTTTTCCTCCTAACTGGCTCAAAGCAGAGGTCACACTGAGCGCAGTCATTGGACCCGCACATACTTCTGTTTTATCGCCTCACCTCACGCAGCTGAACTTCACTGCCTGCAGACTGAAGTGCACAGCCAGATGCGGTCACCTCAGTCGCCGGTCAGGAGAAGATTGCTCAAGACATGTCACGGTCCGTCTGTTAACTGGGGTGTGCGAGTGTGACTGTGATTCAGTCAGACGATGAGAGTTGTTACAAACTGCCCAGGTTCATCGCCACCGCGCGTAAGAGGATCAGGGTTAGCTGCATCAGACTGTCGTTTGTCCGTCTTACCTGTCTGACTGGATCCTGCAAGTAAACGCCTCCCGTACTGGAGACTGGGATTAAGTGAGATGGAGGGAGCCGTGACCGGGAGGTCTTTCATCGTTCTGTTCTTAGCCAAGCTGGTTAACAGTAACAGTGCACGTTTTTTGCGATAACGAGTGGGATTTGTTACTGGTGGCCCAGTCCAGCTTAGTACGCGAAAACAACTAACGGGGAAGTAGTTTTGCTCGTATGATGGTTTTTGCAGCTTGATCTACGCAAACAGTGTATTGTTAAAAAACTAACATTACTATTAATCAGTCGTGCTAAAAATAGATGACTGACCACTTCTTGAATAGGCTGTGGCTTCTTCCATTCCATTCTACACAGTCTTTGGGCTTGGCTCATATACTAACACGATTACATTGCAATAAATCCGTTTACACATATTTAAAGGAGAAGGTGTGAAATAACTTGTTTCTTTCGTTCAATCTGCGTGGAAGGCTGTCGTCTAGAAAGACAACTATCGATTTTATCATGGAATGTCCGAGACGCTTCCTTGAATAATCGCATCATCTAGTATTCTGAGATTGGTTAACCTGGCTCACAAAGTAAGAAACCTGATCCTGGCCGACTAGGTAGATTCGTCGTAGTAAGAAGACCTTACCTGGTGAAATAGATGACTTATGACACTAAAAGTAGTCAAATTCTGTACCGTATAGTTTAGAAACCATAAAAAGCTATCAAGGGGCAGAACTTCGAACTATTTAGGTACTGGAATTTTCTAGAACTTGTGACCAGATTTTATGTAAGCAATTTGTTGGGAGCGCCTACACTCCCAAAAACAAGAGCCAGCCAATCACGGGAGACCACGTGCGTTTTCTCTACTGCGCTCTCATCTTACTTTTGGCGCCTCTCCATTGGCTTTTCCTCTCGGGCCTGATCGATCAGCATATTCGAATTATCGACCGGCTCGTCTCGAATGTTCTTCCCGAAGGGCATTGGGCCGAACGCCGGCGAAGCACTGTAGGGCGTTATAAATACGCGTTACTTCCAGTTAATTTTGACTTGCAATTTCCTAATACACAGTTTCGTGGCCGGTCGCGTTCTCCTTCTCTGCCGCGTTGGTATTGGGGACAAGGGTCGAGTGCGCATACGCTCCACAGGATTTCACGTACCAGGCGGGTCATAACACAATTGCTGCATATACAAGTACCAAAACAAACTGTCAGTTCCCTTCGATTGCGGTCAACGTATCTGTCTAAAAAGATTCTCTGATGAAATCTGGAACACCAGTCGGAAGTAATTAACTCAAGATTGTCCTTAGCGCTAATCAATTTTACCAAGTTTTTAGCAGAAATTCTACCTAATCCAAAGAAGCACAAGTAAATATTACCTTCGGCCTGGTGTAGAAATACGGTATCCCTTGATTTTTGAACTTGGCCTGGTTTAATTGCTTTGAATTTTCAAAGAAACGAAGCATCTGACACTTCCTTGAGACACTTTCGATATCCTGTGTGAACGTGTAACGGTTCACTGTTTGCGATTCCACGACAGATTGGAGTTATGTGATGCCGGTCGAACAGGCGTCATCTTGGACGGCAAAAATCTTTCCTAAGTTGCGTAGTTAGCCTCAGCGTTCAAACCCACAGCAAAGACAAGCTGCACGTACTTAACAGAAATATCTGACGACAAGTGGGGAGATCTGAAAACGACAGTCCATGAGCTTTATAGGGTTCCATCACCGAAAAGTCCTAACACAGCAGAAGAAAGCGCCTGTCTTCCTTCAATGCACGTGCATTTTTTTCGTTGATTTTCTATGCCCTTAAAAGTTCAATTATATTTCATGGAAAACATGTATAAAAATATTCACTGTTTCACACATTCGGTAGAAAATTACGTCTTCTTCCAATTTGATATTCATAGGAAGGGTATGACCTGGTTTTTTAAAAGTTTATAATTGTGCGATTTTTTAATACCGTGAAATGGCCGTCAACAAAACGTCATGTCTCCACATTTACCAGTGTGGCTTGTAAAGTTAACAATATGGCTCACATCCACTGTTACATTTTGTAAACTCCATACGGTCACCTATTAATGCCGTAGAGGAATGCATGGTGTTCTGTACTTGAAAAAAAGGCTCTTGGTTTGGAAACCCTGAATGCAAGTGTAACGGTAGAGCGGGTCCAAAAGTATTCGGGAATTGGAAGTTTTTGAAAACCGAATTTTGCATTTCCTTCGAGCATAAAATTGGAAGAAGACGTAATTTTCGACGGAATGAGGAAATGAATGAATATTTTGATCCAGCTTTTCTACGATATCTAATTAAATTTTTAAGGGCATCGGAAATCAATGAGAGAAATAGGTAGTCATCTTTTACAGTGTGGTTTATGCAGGCGGCCGAAAGAAGTTTCTTCGAAAGCCGGTATTCTGCGGCAACAATTATTAAAGAATGATGCTGCATGGTGATTAGTTTTACAAACCTACTTAATTAATCTTTTCGAAACGAAAACGCATTTCGGAATTTCGGTTGACATTTTATGAGTTAGTCCACCTACTTTATATCACAGATAAGTCGTGACAGCAAAAAAAGAAAGTGCTCGTCTTCTTTCATTGCGCTCTCTCCCCAGCATTTGCGTCCGTTTGACCATATATGACCTACAACCGGTGATTCCCACGATCCAAGTGCCTCTATCAACTGCATGTATCTGATTTTTACAATTTGTACCTTTTCTGTCCCCCACGTTCTCAAGCTCTGCCGTTTTTCTGATCTTCATTGCCCCTGTAAAATTTTCATTTGCCTTGCCGTATTCTGTGTTTCAATGGCACACTTTTGTCGTTATCTTTACCTTGGTGAATTAAAAGCTTAAAAGCAGATTAACGTGTCAGGTAACCGAACATCTGCTTATTATGGGAAGAGGTTCGCTTTGCGACCATTTTTGACGTTACCGAGGTAGGCGTTTGAGGTGCATATGACACATCTGAACGCAGCACTAGTATTCCAACTGCAAAATCACCAGATTTGATTTTCGGAAATGCAATTGACGAGTTGTGAAATCGGCTTATGGCATTTCTTTGTAAATTCCGGCGATAAGTGTCATAGAACTCAGTAGTATATTTGTTCGACAGCAGTTTGTATTCCACACCGAGAATTACTAGACATAAATGAATAAAAACTGAGAACGTGAGACGTGCTGCCAGTTTTCTGTGTCACGCCGTGCGATAAAGATATCCAGACAAAGTCTTTCAGCGATGGACTACGAAAGGATACGGAAATAATCAACGGAAGGGTTGTTGCATAAATAATTAGAAAGTAGCCTTAATATACTATATACCATATATTCTTAACATTCTTGATATTAGCAGCACTAGTATTCCAACCGCCAAATCATTAGAATTGATTATAGGAAATGTCATTGACGAGTTGTATGGCTCCTTATCACGCCACCTGACAGTTGGGCCGTCGCAACCGGGGATGTCCACCGTGTTCTCCACAACAAGGTGCAGTAGGCACGTTGAGTTGTGAGCAAATTAGTCTATAGTGAGAGTAGACTTGCATAGTATCTGCCGCGCTCCATCCTCCTCTCACACCTGGTACTGTTGTCAAAACATAGTCAAGAAAACCGCAGATGGGAGAGGTCACAGGTGACTGGCGCGTCCTAAACCCACAGCAAGGCATACTACCACATCCCCTGGTCCACACCAAACACCTGACCAGGATTTTAACCAAGAGCAGCACAACAGCGGCTCCGAGAGAGGACTCGACAACCATGCACACAACCTTATAGCCAGCGGGATTGCAAGCGCATCTACCGGCATAGAAGCAGGTACCAGTGCACATCAGACGGCGAGGGCCATGGTTTGCTGATCATGGCGTAGCAGACGCTCACAATGTTTAAGACAGCAGCGTACATACTGAATCAGTCGGCAAAATACGAA
>CACRXP010000666.1:295039-323854 GCA_902702965.1 Spirometra erinaceieuropaei
GATGTCTTTGCCTCGCAGCCTTAACGCTTCTCCATTAACGACGCCTTAGACGACACATTTAAGTTTGGGTTTTAGATTGCGTAATTACCGGTAGTGCAAAGCGCGGACTCCTCGTTAGCAGGTTTAGTAGAAGCAAATGACATATCCCATCGCAATCCACTTGTTCGTGCTTCGTGCTCCAAATCAGACAAAAAACTTAAATGCTTGAAATCTAGAGTCCTCATCAATCGGCACCCAGCTGTTCTTGGGGTCCACACAAAATGCTCCCATTTCACAGCCGGCAGCACTCGATTCAGTTTAAAGTACTGCATCATCTGGTAAGCGATCACGCGGTTCATCAAATACACGTCCCAAAATCAAAAGCGAAGGTAATTCGATTGAGCATTTAAATCTGCATTCACATGTATCATAAAAATCTCAAGCGTGTGCCCAATCAACGTCAAAAAGTAGTTGCAACGCGGATCCCACTCCGTTATCAGCAGGTGTCCGATTGGTTAGCAGAGTAGCCTAATTTCTTCCTCTTTAGTCATTCGGTTAACAAATTCGACTAAAGTGGTCTACTGAGATAAAAATAACTGTTGGTCAAATTAAAACTCCATAGGAGCAATGAAAATCAGAAAATTTCGAAGTAAGTGGACTCAAGAAGTAAAAAAAGGATATTTTTCACGTTAGAAACGTTTCCTTGATACAGTCGCTTGGGCAGTGAGTATCACTGGTTTTTGTTCATACCTGGTCGAATGGAACTAGCATTTCTACACAACATACGCGCGTTCATTGAATGAAGGTAGTTGCGGTCTGCCGTTTCATGTATTTTAACTAGCAAAGCATTATTTTGGCTTCTTTCCGCAACTGCGTATCCACCTAGTCTGTGTGACAACCGTGGACCGGCTGTCTGTGTCGGAGTCTTCCATCTGCATTTAAATATCTCAGTCTACTGAAATTGCTGATCACAGACGGATCCTTGTTTTTCAGCAGTTGACTGCATTTAGCACAGTTCTCGGTGTCAGAATGAAAGCGAGAATAGACAAAAATGCTGAAGCACAAATGACTCGTCGAGGGGACAAGAGCTGCGAGCGTATTTTGACAATCACTGTGAAAAACTGTGTATTCATAGTTCGCCAAATTCTTTCTATTGCAGCACTTTCAGTTTTCGACTATGAGCTTCCATTTTCCTCGTTTTCTAAAATCGCCCAGCCCAAATTCACTTTTGAACAATCATTGCATGTTTTTTACAGATACATAATTTTAAAGCTGAAGGACAAACGTGTACCCAGATGTTTTTCACCACGGTTTGTTTGTCAGTAGCGACATGTTATTGCAGTTACTGTAAAATTACTTGTCATTGTGCATTTATCTGATTTTTGTCTACCAGCCTTCTGATCGGTCAAATTAGTCAAATAAGGTAATCAGAAAGACAGTAACTTTTTGAGTTAAACACCGTTTCTGAGACCCCACCCCCACTGGCAGTTTCAGTCAGCAACTGCGCGTTGGCGAAGGGTACAGGAGTGAGCTTGCCCTAGGTCTTGCCCCCTCTCACGTTTTGCCCCAAAACGGTTTATATATGCATAACATTACAGCAAAAAGTAAGGATTCATCGGCTCAAAGCATGTGTTAGCCAGGCTACTGCTGTACGAACGGGTGAGAATCTCGGACGGAACCTCAAAAAAATTCAGTAAACTCCCAAAAATAATAAATTCGGTGAGTTCGGAAGCCATCAAAATGCGCTGACGGTGTAGCTTGGAATTCTGTCAGTTGACGGGATGTCTTGATCCTCTGCTGAAAGGATAGCCAAGCAGAAATGTCTCCCTCACCCTGTGCTCTTTGTGCTAACCCCCGCCTCTGTGGGATCTGAGCCCTTGTGAGAGCTCCTACAGATTATTTCGGCCACCGCAAATACTCGCACTCCTGATCGGCTTGACCCAAAGGGTACACAGAAGTCGACTGAACTGTGATCAAGAACTCGGCTTCCTTATCGTGCATTGGCAGACACGCCAACCGCATCAACCCCTACACAGTCCAAGACGGTAAGCAGACTCTCGACAGCTTACCGTCACCCGTCAACGCCTCCATTCTCATAGGAGGACTTGTTTTCTAACGCAGATGACGACGACAACAACAATAATTACCAAGTTTCCCAATCCCACCCCCGGTGAGAACCCTACCGACGTCCTGCCACCCACCACAACCACCACCAATACCTATCCTTATTGCAGCCATGCCTTCACATCGTGCATCTAACCTGATCGGTCACTTACGCATCCATCACAGTAAGACTGGCAACCAAGTGCCTCGAAAGTCGACATACATCTGTCCCAATCATCCGCACTGCCCACGCATGATCGGTCGCCGCATGGGCTCACTAGACCGCATGCACCTCTGCACTAAACTCCACGACAGGGCAGGGCATAAACACACACCTACCACTGCCAAGCACACCCGACACTAATACGTCCCACATTAACCACCGCAGGCACAGAATAGGCACCTCCCACGTATGTGGGAAGCGTGCATTTCGGTTACTCCTCTCTATGTCCTCTATGGCGCTATAACGCGTGTGAGGTCCGAACATCTCTCTAATTTTGTGTGAAAACCTGTTTTTGTTTTGGAGGTGGGCCAGGCCGTGTATGGCACTCCTAGACAGGTTGTTTTAACTCTGTCAGCATCAGCTGGTTAACCGACTTGGACAGTCAGCTAGTGCATGAAAGAGAAATGAAAAACTGTGGTCGAATCTGGGGACTCCGTTCTCCCTGTACTTCAGCTCATTTCTTCATTATAACACATCTGACGCGCTTATAATCCATCACGACGCGCTTAATCTTGTGGCTTAAAATACCACCCACTGACGGGATAACTTGATACTCTCCGGACAGAGCGCCAGAATGTAGTGGCTTCTTTGAATATGGCCTACATGGCACTCCCACTTAGACAGGATCCGAGCCGCCACCCCCCTCCCCCGGAGGGATGCGGCAGGTGCTGCGTAAATCGCCATCCTGCGCCCCCCCCCCTTACTGTGAGGCATACGGTGAGCATCGTCGTTCGCGACAGTTAAACTGACGACGGACGTAACAATGGCAGTATAGATAAGGCAGTTTCAGTTCACTTTCTGTGTAAATAATCTACCACATGGCGATTATTATCATCGAAGATAGCAATATTAAAATTGGACATCTTGAGCAAATCTGTCGTGATAGCCCGAGTGGCGTTTCAACTTGCAGACCCGACGCCTGGGACATGAGCCAGTTCATTGGACCGTCGCACTTGGACTAGGAGACCAGGTCCCATCGGTTGAGATGGGAATGGGAATGCTTTTTGCCAACCTATCCCGACTGCAGGGTAGAAATTAGCGTTCCCATTCCGCCTGAATTTGTTAGATTGGCGGACGTAAACAGCTTGCGACTATCAAACTGACAATAAGAGCATTCGACCGGAATTTTTACATAAAGTTTGAGGATGGAATTCGCAAATTAGTTCCGACGACTTCATCGACAACCTAACTCACAGCTCCCTCATCAGATCTAAGCGAGTTTTTGAAAATACTTGCTGCAAACACTCTGTTTTGTGTTGCGAAATACTACCGAATCGTGGGGTCCACTTTCTACTGCGGTTGTTTCCGTGATAAGGTACAAACGAATTAAATCAATCGGGAATGAGGTGAGACGCTGCAGTTAACCAGGCACTGATTGGCTGTGACCCAACGACGCCACGTATTCGTGCGACGAGCTGTGTCGCAGTATATTTAATCTGTAGTGCGCTCAAAGTTACAATTACTACATTTGTCCCGAGAGCGCAATAGTAATTTGAATGTGAATTGGGTTCTACTAGAGGGATGTTTCGCAGGATTTAACTCACAATTCCGACACCCGTTATGTGAGCGTCAGCTATGCCGAGATCAACAAACCATGATCCTCGCAGCTTAGTGTGCGCTGGCAGTTCTCTGGTACCTGGTTCTCTGGTAGTAGGTGCATTTTCGCTCGTATCGGGTATACAGGTCGTGTGCATGGTTGCCCAATCATCCACATCCCTTCTGTTTTTGTTGTTGTTAGACAAAATCCTGATCATGCGTTTTTTGTAGACCAGGGTGTAAGAAGCGGAGCGCCAAGGTGCGGGTTCGGCCACGCCATCAACCTGCGCCCCCCTCTGCCTCCAGGCTTCTTGACTCTGATACCGGGTCCACTTGGAGGAGGAGGAGGAGGAGGAGGAGGAGGAGGGGAGAGTGCGGTAGGTGCCGTGCAAGTCCACTCTCACTATGAACTAATTCACGCACAAGCCAACTTTCCTGCTACACCTTGTTGTGGAGCACACATGGACATCGTCGGATGCCACGGTCAAACTATCATGTCCCATTGGTAGTATAAAGCCTAAGAGACCATTGCTGGGTTTCAGCACACTGCTCAGGCCAAACCAAAATCCACGCATGTCACAGTTGCGTTGCTCACACACACGACAGTTCGGCCGTTGATTTCGACGATGTCCACCGTGTGCCCCACAGACTGCATTGTGGGAGCAGGGACGGTGACTTACACAGGGGTTTATAGTGCCAGTAGACTTGCGTAGCATCTACCTACACTCTCTCCTCCTCCCCCGCCTGAGCCCGGTGTCAAGACAGAGTCAAGAAGACCGGAGACGGGGGAGGCCGCAGGTGGATGGCTCGGACGGATCCTCGCCTTGGTGCTCCACTCCGCACCCCCTGGTCCACACACAAATGACCAGGATTTTGACCACAAAACAATGGGGTGGCGGCAGTGGTCCAGTTGAGCGACGAATGCTGACAACAGGGTCCGCCAACGCCTGGCTCGGATCCCACACTGTGGTGGGAGTGCCATAAAGGCCACATTAAGAAGGAGCCATTGCAGCCTGACTCTCAGACCTCCAGTCGGGGAGGTCCAAGTTATCCCGTCAGTTGGCAACCTTCTAAGCCACGGCTTTTAGCGCACCGTGATAGCTTCAAGCGCGTCAGGTTGTTTATAGTGAGGGGAAAATGCGCTGAGTGGTCGACCTCATTCTCCGTTCCCATTCCCACACCCCAGCCGCTGTCCGAGCTGGTCAGCAGACCGGAGTGGGGAATGGGCGCACGAACGAGACTTCAAATAAAGTTTCAAATCTCTCAGCGAGAATAGTCTCTACGCAAGTGTCATCGAAGCTTCTGACCCTCAGTTCGGAAATGAACCCTTCTCTCCTGTTCATTGGAGGCTTTCCAAATCATGCCTTTTTCTGGGTCATGTTAACTTAGGGGCGCGTTAGTATGGCTCAAATTTATGGTATTACCTGTTAAGTCTGCAGTGCATCGTTTACACGCTCTCGTTCCGCCAGGGTCACTTACCAGCGGCAAGTTTCAGTCAGATTTAATGGAGATTATATTTAACACACTGACTGACAGGGCGTCAGGTCTTCGTCTAAATGTACAATGTTCGCTGGTCCCTGACCTTACACAAATCAAACGTCCTTTTATGCAGATTTCCCTTGAGAGCTTGATGCTCTGTTGGCCATATATTAGGAGAAAGAAAATGAAGCCTAGGCATCAGACTAGAGAAAGAACCGGGTTTAACCGCATACTAAAAGTCTTTCAAGTCCCTAGTCCTATTCTAGGCGTTCGTTTGCTTTATTACAGTAGGGGAACTGAGCACCGGATTCGAAGTAGGTCGACAGTAAGTTTAGACCCACAAATGGGCACTTATCTTACCTCACTGCATCCACTGGCTTTGGGTTCCAGATCGTAGGCATTGTGGAATCCTAGCTGAGACAGTATACGACCCTCTTGCGTACCAACGTGAATGTAGTCGAATACCGCCGAGGGATAGCGATGAAACAGCTCCAGATTCACTGCAAAAGCAGCCATGTCGATAGGAAAAGGACGACTGGGTTTAAAGGAGGCTTCAAAGCCTATTATTTTGGTAGGGTTATTCTTATCTGTGACGCAACCTTCCCGAGCGCGACCACCAACCAGCCCGACAGGCCATGTGGAGCCTCTTACAGTCGTGCGCATCTAAAAGGCAGTAAAAAAGGACTCTGCTGACACTTCTCCCCGATAATTATTAGAGTTTACTTGATTTTGTAAAAACCAAACGGGTTCTGATCTCTTTTGCCAAAAGCACGTCTTATCTGCTGGCACGGTAACATTCAACCGGCCAGCAATAAATCTATGTGTAATGGATTGTTTTAAAAGGTCTGGGATTTACTACTGTCTAACCAGGTTGTAGACCGGGACAAAAGAGAAAAACACTTGTATGTCAAGAATTCTCCCGTAGTTTTTGAAATGAAACCAAAATCAACCGCCTAGACACACAGTTAATAGACGCAAAAGTCTCTGTTATAACGGAAAAGGGCAATTTTGGTTGCGGTTTAGGTCACTTTGCCGGCCAGCGGTCAGTGGTCTAAACACAAATAATCCTGACCTCTTTTATATACTTAAGGTTATCTCTTAACCAGTCTTTATGCAGAATGACTGCATTAATAGATCTTAGAGCATATGACGGTAGGGCGGAATGTGTGAGGACGATGTGAGCTTGTACGATGTGTCATACTCCAGAATTAGTACGCCCAAAAAGACCCGCTGAGTGAGTGGATGTGAGGATACGAAGCATGCAGGGAAGACGGACGTAATGGGTTTTGTTCGGGACTTCGAATACTGGCTCTCCCCTAAAGTTGCAGTTGATTAACAGCTGTGCGACAAGCCGATGTATGAACAAAATAGACGATTACAGTAAACCCAAGTTGATGCCAGGTTTACGCTGTTGGCGGCTGTCATTTTTATGATAGGGGTGTCCTGTTATTGATGTCTAAGAGGGTGTCTAAACAGTCGGAGCTGAGATGGAAAGCTACAATTTCAGTAAGGCATGCAAAAAACATCTTCATTCGAACTATGGACGACTTTTTCGTATGCAGCTATCGCAGGCGCATCTAAAGTGTTCAAAAAGGTCAATGCGGACCTTATACGTACTTTAACAATGGCGATATATTGACGGTGGTTAGGTGATAATACCCGTCTGCGCCGTCACAGTCGTGCGCGCTTCTCGCCTCGCATAAGTCTTCTATTCTCGAAGACATGAGAAGGTTACTGCTCCAGTTTCAGCATCTGCTGGCCATCGTAACGGCCTTGTATTATCATGTCCACGGTTGAGTTTGAGGCAAATTTGGGGGTCCTAAACATGCTCTCGTAACGTTTTTCATATGCCTCCTCTGTGAATGCCAGTACTGTCGCCCATATAGAAGGTATGATTTAGCCTGCGCTCATCACGATACGACCGCTACATCGCAGTTGGACCTGCTTCAATAAGGCGCCGGTGTTCACTTCACTGGCCGACTCCAGCATCCAGATACTCAAAATCTAACCTTCCCGCTCCGTCTTTAGTATACACCGAAGACAGTTTAGGTGGGACCGGTTTAATCACCTCTACTGGCTTTGATGGACTTTTTAGTTTCCCTTATTGCGAAGTAACGTTTTCGGTATGACTTGCCTGGAACGTAGGAATTTCATTTTGAGGTGGATGTCACAGCAATTCCAGACGGTCAGCGGCCTAGCTGGATTTGAAAACATCGCCAACAGCACCGCCAACTTTTGTTATTCATGAGACGACTTTGCCCTAGCAAGAGGACCAGTCTGTTGCTGTGAGGCGATTGCTACTGACCGAAGTTGCAAATTTGGAGCATTTAACATCTGGAGCAAACCAGGGACAGATGATTTACTCTTGTGTCCCTATGACTGGTCCGGAGTTGATATACGAGACTCCCATGAGCATGAGATGAGATTTTATCGATTCTGCCTGCCTAACAAAGCAATTGAGCGCACACCCAAAGACAATGCACTCGAATGAGACAGGTATCAGCAAACACTTCGATTTGGATACAATGTGTGCATTGAGATAAGCGAAATTGTAAACAGTTACTGTACGTATCTACCACGACTAATAACAATTTAAGAGACAAGTCTCAGAAATTTGCATTATAAATAATTCTGTTCCTAGATAAATCATTTTATTTCAAATATAATCACATATTTATGTACTATATTTTGGAAATGAGTGTCCTTTAGGAGCTCAGACACGTGTTTCATCAATCATACTGCTACTGCATTACTTGGTTTTAAAGGATTTGGCTGTACAGATCTTTTTTTTGCAATTTCTGACATATAAACCTTAGACTTAAATGCTAAACCAATGCTTCGAGAAATTATTATGGTAATTTATGCCCGGAATACGGGACTCAAAACCACTGAGAACTTTTGACGAAACACTGAGTCAAATACACGGTCCAGGAAAATTCGCGTAGTGCCTGTTATATGGCACTGCTATTCCCGTCTCCTTTTGGGACGGCTTTTTAATTTCGGATAACCCATTGTTGCACTTAAAAATGTAACCGAAATATGGCTTTATAAATGGAACTTACTGACTTTTATAAATAAGATATTTTATGTTCCTGAAAACTGAATACGAAAATTGTATAATACTGTACATGAGTAGAAGCAAGTTAATGCTAGAAATGACTAAATGGCCGCCTCTTTTGCGGCTGATATGCCCGTAAATTCTCATAGATTCCCCGGTGGAAATTCAGAATTGAAGTGGCATCATTTTATCTGGCTCTAGATATGCCTTGAGCAACCGTTTTGTAAAATTCATGGTCATTGCCTGTAAGAGGCACGTCAAAATCGATTGAGACTGTCTTTTAGCTATTTCTTGCATTATTGTTCCAAATCCACATGGCATTAGGGCCCGAGCCAGCTATTAATTAAACTAGAGTTCGAATGCAAGCAGATGGGCTGTGCAAAATATGTTATTGGCCCGACGTTTGAGCTTTAAACTTAAGGTGCGTGAAGTAAAATATAGTTAGCGGAACACGGCCGTCATCTAAATTATTGACATCACAGACTTGTTTAGAAAAGATTTACCACTGTTCGTGAACCAGGGTTGAAACTACTTACAGAGCTGACTGGTGGCAACAATGCCCTATTTTCTATCTGAATTAACAGTAGTTACACTTTTATGAGTTTGTGCGATCATAATAAGTTAGAAAGTTGACAATCAATCTTAAGCTAACGCATTGCATGCCATGGTAGTTTTAACCATGGTGGTCGTAAAAGATGCCGGGAAACCAAACTTTATTTTCAAAGTAAATCTTAGCTATATTCACATTATGTTTACCAGAGATAATATGAAAATGGCTGTTGGCCATGCAATCTAAAGGATCTAACAGTATTAGTCCTACTTATTAACTCAACATATCTGTTGATTAAATCCTTGATTTAATTAGTGTTTAGGGTAAAAATTGTGATCTCTTTGAACATAGGTAGAAACACTTACTTCTTCAAAAATCCTCGGGTCATAGGTATTGTCATCATCCGCAAAATATACAACTCCTTTTAGTTCAGGTAAATTAGTCTTATTTCGAATCCATCTTAGACCCTCGTTACGTTGATTGCTGCCTCTGATTCGTTTTGTCGATGGGGATTTTGCATATAACTGCGTTATTGGTAATTGACATCGTTCTATAAATTCCGTGACCTCCCTAGAGGATAGAATGAATGGTCAGAACTGAGCAAATAATTGACTTCTATGGATGTTTAAGTGCCTTTATCTCTAATTGTCTCTGATTATGGGATCGAGTGGAAGTCCGAAACGTCAGGCCAACAATCTTCTTGTTCCAATAATCGCATCTTCATCTTCTGAATATTTTCTATTTAGACTTGTGTCATAATTCTATGCAACAGGTAAAAAGCTGGATTTGGGATGTGTACGGTTGTCTAGAGGTACTTTATTTATAGGGAGAAGGTTTTACAGAATTTGCGAACGTCAGCTTCGGAAGTTCTCTTATTTTTCGTCAAAGAATCAAAAACACAAGCACTAACTTTCTAACTACCAAAACTCCAAGCATTAAAAAGTAGTTAACGAATTTTACGTCGATACTTAGAAGTGTGTTGCAGTCTGTAAGAAATGGGTTTACGCAATAGCACCTAAGGCATCGTTGTTAGACTTATTCATCATATATTGCAATCATCTAGCACTCGATTATTGGTCCTGCGTCTAAATCACTAAAACATCATCTTACTTTAATATTTGTACCAAAACATACCTTAAACATTCTCATATAAAACCGTCCGCATTGTTAAACCGAAAAGCTGTAATCCGCTTTTTTAACACCATTTAGACTGAAAACCGCTGTCGCGTTCAAAAAATGACTTATTTTGTGTTTAAAACTAACCCAAACCTACTATGAGAGAGAATATGCAACTTTTGCTCAATATTCTTACCAAAATCGCAAAAAACTAGGCAAAAAATATATAAAAAACGAACTCTATTTCATTACATTGCATTTTCGCAGCTGCTTTACCGCAAATATGGACATGTGCCCTATTTTTACAAGGTACTTTGTTATTTTTCCTTAATTAATCGTTGTTGGATCTACCACAAATTTGTAACAGTTACGTACGATAGAGCACTTTCTTTATGAATGAGCTATCAGGATGGCCTATGCTTATCAACCACGGTTAACAAAAAATAAAATAGACGGACTCTTAAGCAAAATATCGACGTTCTGCTTAGGATTCCGTCTCTTATCACAAAAATATTTTCGAAAAGGGTTGAAGGTGGACGAGGCCATAGTTCTTAGCTGGGTATCTGACTAAGTTTTAATTTTTACGCAAGGCTTCAATCACAAACTTTGCTCCAAATGTTTATTTTAAGATATACTAGGTGAACTTGTAGGGCAGGACAGCAACAGACGCACGACTAAAGACGACGTGTCGCTCAAACAGTCGGCTACAAGAATTCTACATATAAATAAAAGCGAGAATTATGGCAGTTGGCGCCGCGCATAATAATGATAAAAATATCCAAGAATGATGTGGAAAGGTAATTTCTACGATTTCATATATAGGATAAATTTAAAAAAGTTTCCGATAAAATAAAAAAGGCCTTGGATCTACATAAAAAGTAACAACAAGCAATTAGGAGACATGATATTAAAATCAACGCCAATGAAGAAACATATGAAGAATATTCTTTATACAAATGCTGAAAATAAATTTTAAAAGTTATTACAATCATGTTGTTTTTGATTCTGATATCGAATACACATTTATGGCTGACGGAAATCGAAACAGCCGTATACGGCCGAATTTATTTCAAAAATCTGAGATATTCCCGGCGCCCGCTGAGAGCATGAAGTGAGATCAGCTAAACCATTGTGTAAATTTGGCTAGTTTAGAGTGCATGTGTATGACGATCGTCATATATAACTTCAATAAAAAAAGCTTCGAATGCTACAATGTAAACCCGTAACCGCATCATTTTTTTAAACCTTGAAAAATTAGCATAAATATTTATGCTAATATTTATGCTAATATTTTTTTATTACCAATAATATTATTGGTAATTTATACTAAACAAGTAATTACACCACGAAATCTTGAAAACCATATTTAGCGTACAGCTTGAATGTTTGCGATATTTAATGTGTAACATATTTTATCTTACTTCGTCGGGTGTTCGGAATCTTCAATAATTATCCAGTGGATATCTCGAACGTTCATCAAAGTACTACACAGCCTGACAAGATCTGGTCCCTGGGTCAGCCGGGCATACGTTGGAGTAATAATAAAAATTTTCTTCCGATCCGGCTGGGAATGTTGAAAAAGAATAACAGAGAAAAACAACAGAAGCGTGAGGCACACAAGAACACCGAACGCCTGTTTGAGCATTAGGTAAACTCGCTTTGGCAATTATTGAATGAATTGAATAGTTTAAACAAACCTGTTGTTCAGTTTAGGTCGACACATCACATATAGAGATTTATGCCTTTTTCGTGTTCTGTTACAATCAGCAAAACAAGCAAACAATTGAAGTTGCTCTTTTTATTGATTACTACTGACACTCGGATATGCAACGGGAACGAGATGGAAATGCGACGAAAAAATGCTATGGATACCATGCCTTGCTATGATCCTTTGAATATCCTATGTGTGACGTAAAAAAGGTCATGGTGTACTGGGAAATAGGCAATTAGGTCAATCAACCGATAACGAAGTGGACGTGAGTCTCAAGAGCTGCTTTCAATCTCTCAACATTTTTGTTCGTTTCGGAAGATAAGTTTGCCGCAGGTCCTTTTAATGCCTTCCATCAATAAGGGACGTCACAACACTTGCGGGGCACATTCAATGTTTCGACCATTGACAGAGAAGGAGAACTACCGCACATTCAGTCTAGTCTGATGTACGCGCAGTTATAATGAGTGGTCATGGTAGCGAATTCAAAAAGTCCTCAAAGGTTAGTTTAAAATAAACCCCTCTTCACAGCCAAGAATGACTGTGGGAGATTCTTTCAAATTTGCTTAGAGTTTAAACAAAAATGGAAGACGACAATGAATTAATGCAGGATCATTTGCATAAAAGTCATGAAATAAATTCATAGATAAAGGGAAGATGCCATTAGAAAAAATTAAATCTAATACACTAGCGTTTCTGGCCGAAGAATGGACTGGCTGAGATAAGTTAATAATATCTAGAAGCTTCTGGAATTAAGGGGAGGAAGTATGCAGGTGCCAGTCAATTTCTGACCAATTAAAATCGCCTACGATTATCCTGACAACGAAATAAATGTCTGGGATTTTTTCAAAGGGGTCACAGAGTTGGCTTTCATTTTCGGAGTACCATGGAGGATTATATACACATCCGACGAAGGCTTTCCTATTTTGCGGAAGAATTACCGAAGTGAAACATAAATTTCCAGAGAAGGAAGAAATGTTCATGTCATAAGGCGAATGTCCAAGTGTGGCTCTGGTGTATAGAAGGCAACCACCGCCGCGTCTTTCAACACGATCGTGACGATATAGTCTGAGGCTATGTATATTGACTGCCGAGTCTGAAATTAGAGAGTGAGCCCAAGATTCTGTAATGCACAATGCATATGGGTCAAACTCAAAGGCCACACTTCTTCGTTGTGACATCTTTTGCACGGCTCATCTTGCGCTGAGAGACAATATGCAGGTTCCGCCCATTGCTACTTAAAAAGAAGGGAGAGCTGGTGGTGGAAAATTAACCTGTTGGGAAGAAGCAATCTGTGGAAGACAAAGTTGCTGTGGTCTAAAATTTGTGGGGATATTACCACTAACTAGAGCTGCAGCATCGTGAGGAAAAACATTTCAGCAGGACAGAGGAAGAGGAAAGTTATTTTGTTGGGTTGGAAAAACAGGAGGCATAAAAATAGGATTTTGAGCATAATATGAGGTTTAATTTACGTTAAACAACGGACTAAATAACTATTGGGGGACTTTCAGTGCAAAATTTGTAAAAGCGAGCCTGTCAAACTGAGAAGAAAATTTGAACTGAATATGCTGCAAAATTCATTAAAACACCATCCAGCAACACCCGGACACCCATACGTCCAAGAAAATAATATATACTCAGAAAAAGGCTATTCATCACTTATTTGTAAACTATTTTCTATTTTCTGTGATAAAAAATTTACCGGAAATACTTCACTGGCTCTCAGCTGGGCGTGATGGGCGACCGACCATCAATCACGAAGAAAGCAGTTCACTGTTGAAATCGGCCACAAATAAATTAGATACGGAAACGCCGACAGGCTGCGATGGATGTTGAGAATTCCCCACCAGAGTTTCGAAACTAGAAGTAGACGTTGTCCTACTCACTGAAATAATAGCATCATTCCTCAAGTATAACAAAATTAAACCCCTGAGCACGATACAAATGACATTAAAACATCAGTGAGCCGGACCACAGGAACCTTAGGAAACCGGAAATGGCTGAAGACGTTACGTTCAACGAAAGAAAATGCAACGAATGAAATCGTTAGATAAGTCTTCAGACCCAATCGAAATGGAGGGAAGTAAAAAGAAGACAAGCGGAGATAGAACTGGTACTGGCAATTCTTAATCATACAGAGTCCGTCTGCACCAAAATAAAACAGCGATCGAAAACCCCGAAAAAACATGTAGGCAATAATCGTATGGACTTACGTACGCCACCAAAGAGCGCCAGCAGCTTGCCTTTCACATATGCATCTAGCTATAATGCAAGAAGTCATGTGAGGCAGCCAAATAAAGACGTTACAGCATATATCACGGACGTGGGCAACTAAGCAACGGACCAGAGTCGGAGACTCAATCTATCGCCAGCAAGAGGGGGCAGGATGCAACCACCAGTTTTTTCCTGAGAGATCACGTTGTGTGGTAGTGCGAGGAGTTTCTGAAGCTCCCGGCAACATCCTGAAAGAGAGGGCGAAACATGATCTGCTGACATCCCAAAATTTACTAAACGACAACCAAGAACCCGGTGAGGTAGTCGAAATCCAAAAGATTATCCGTTTGGGGCCTTTAGTTAGAAACAGCGCTTCGGAAGTGTGACCGAAACTGCTAAAAGTCGTATTGGGAAACGAACAGCAAGCAGATCTCATATTGTCGCGAAAGTCCAGGCTTTGAAGCAACCATCGTGGAGTGTTTTTCAGCCGGACTATCACCTAATCGAACGGATAAAATGAAGACCCTGGTAGCGGAACTGAGAAAACGTCGGAGCGAGGGCGAAGTGAATCTGAAAATAGTAAACAACCAAATCGTAAAAATAGAGCGTTTTTTGTGGAATCATCCGGTGGCATTGACGGTAAAAGCACTGGCGCTCAGTTACAACAAACGTCGGACTTGGCACACCATGGGAAATATGCAGTAGTAACTATCAGTCAAAAGCACTAGCAAACAATCTCCAGAAATCTGAACAACCGAAAAATATAAAAATGATGTACACAAATGTGTAGAGTTTATTCAACAAATTGTACGAAATAAAAGGCACCGTGACCCATTTCCAACCTGACTTGATAGCCCTAACAGAAACATGATTAAATGAGCAGATAACAGACGCGGAAGTCATACTAGATGGATTTCAGCTTCTCTGAGTTGACCGAAACGAACGAAGTGGTGGGGGTATTGCGATATTTATGCATAATGGCATCGACTATGTCAGAGCTGAGCCTTACCCATGTAGGAACATCGGTTGTGAAATACTCAGTTGTTACTTGAAAGTGCCAAACCATCCAAGCCTCCATATGGCCCCGGTTTACGGAGCACCGGGACAGCGGACGATGCCCTCATCACGGAGATAAAATAAATTTGTCAAAACAAAAACATAATGCTACTTGGTCGTTTTAACAGTCAAGACATCGAATGGACTTTGAGGCATTGCACGCGATCAGAAAACTCCTTCGAACACAAATATATACAACTGATCAAAAGTTAGTTCCTTACCCAACACGTTAAAATAGACACTCGATTCCGAGATGAACAGCAGTTCAGTTGTTTGGACCTCATCATTGCTAGGGATGATAGTTACATTCTCGGATTGGAATCACACACGCCCCTTGGCCGAAGTGACCACTGCGTTCTTGTTTGGGGGTAGTCATTTTTCTGTGCCCGAAATTCGAGCTGCTGAGGAAAGAAATGTATGGAAAGGGAATTATCCCTGCATGAAAAATCAACTACAGAGGGTGAACTGGAATGCTGCACAAGCACCTGACGAAGAAAGCGATTGGCTCTTCTTCAGCGACGTAATGCAGCACTTGGTAGAGAGCTTTTGCCCACTGAAGAGGAAACCGATCACTTCCCGACCAGAGTGGATGACGTCAGAAATAAAGAAGAACCTTAGATTGAAAAGGGCACTTTGGAAAAAGTACGCCAGATGTCAACGACCAGAGCATTTTACTGATTTTATAAAACAGAGATATTTATGTCGGAATATTCTGCGGGGGGAACGGACAAAATTTGGGTCAAAATTACTCAAAAACATCCCGCAGAATTCCAAAGAATTATTTGGATGCGTGAATAAGGCGAAACGCAACCGGGATTGCATTCCCTTTCTTAAAGATCGCCAGGGAAATACGCTTTCTGATAATTCAGACAAGGGAACCTGTTTGTCGATTTCTTCACGTCTCTGTGTGCCGAAATTCAAGAAATACAATTTGCGCGGTGGCCTCCACATCAAACACCGTAGGGAAAACGTTGAGTCAACTACAGCCCACTAAATGGCCTGGTCCGGACGGCGTGCTCGCAAAAGTCCTGAATGAACTCTCATACCAACTGGCCTCTCAGTTTTCAAGATCTTCAGAACTTCGGTGGAGGCCGGGACTCTGCCTACCGGCTGGAAGCAAGCAAATATCAGCCTCATATATACAGGTAGCTAGAGAACAGTCACAAATAGTTTTAGACAAGTAAGTCTCGCAAGTATTTGTTGCAAACTGATGAAAAGATAATAAAAACAGAGCTGATGCCGTCATCTCGATGGAGACAATTTGATCATTTTGCATCAGCATGGATTTCGAAGGGGTAGATCCTGTCTTACTAACCTGCTAGTATTCATGCGGAGCTGGAGGCAATCAATCGAAAGGGGTTTGTCAGTCGACGCCGTGTACATTGACTTCATAAAGGCTTTTGACAGCGTTCCCCACAGACGACTTATATTTAAACTACGTCAAGTGGGCGTGAGTGGAAATCTGTTGAAGTGGTTAGCCGATTTTCTTACGGGTAAATCTCAGCGTGTGTGTATCGGGAACGCTAAATTGCAGTGGGTATCTGTCCACAGTGGCATCCCGCAGGGGAGCGTTCTGGGTCCAATTCTGGGTATGATACCAGTGTCGCAGCACGTCGATTCACGGCGAATCGATGTGCTTCGAAATTAAAAATAAACGCCTACTGATTGATGTAAGTAGGCGTTTGTGTTTAAATTGTCTGCGTCTGCTGTTTTTCCTGTCGAGTGTGCCTGCGACTTTCTTCCGCGGTATTGCTTGTGCTAATGAGTGGTACTATCACCTACCGCAATTTCTGATATTACTATCCGTTGTCGGGGCGGCTACTGCAGTAGTTATCTACTTGCGGTATTGTTAGTTACTGTCTATTGCTAGGATTTAGTTCATTATTAACACCTGACAGCCATTGCCGTTACTGCCGTTATTATTACTTTAGTCGGTTACCCCTACCGTAAGAGCTGGTAGAGTAATATTCATAGCCGTGGTTGCGGTAGTAGTATTAGTAGTACTAACAGTAGTAATTTTAGCGGTGTTCGCAGTAGCAGTAGTGGTGGTAGTTGTTGTTGTCGTAGTAGTGCTGGCGGTAGTATCAGTGATGGTAGTATTAGTAGTGGCGGTTATATTATAAGTAGTAGTAGTAGTAGTAGTAGTAGTAGTAGTATTGATACCTATGGCCTTGACAGCAGTGGTTGTACCAGGGGCGGAAGAAGTGGCATTAGCCATTGAAGCAGATTCCGTACCCGTCGACGTTCTCCCACTATTAGTGATAGACGCAGGTTTTACATAAAAAGTAGTAGACATAGCGATTGCAGTGGTTCCGCAGGTGGAGGTAATACAACTATGTACGGCAGAATTAGATGCAAGAGTCCACTTAGCCATATGGGTTTAGGTACCCTCCAGATAAAAAATTGCGTATTTCCGCCCTTGTAGTAGTGTAGCTGTATGTAATTCCATAGAGGCAGGTCCACACGCATTCCTTACTTTATCTGAGAGAGATATGCGCCATAGCATCAGAAACAGTTCTTGATTCAGTGACGGTAGTCATCGTACTACCTGTAACAGTAGGTTTACCATCCGATTTACCGTAGGTGGACTAACCTACGAAATGTCCGTCGAAATTCCAAAATGCGTCTTCTCTCCGAAACCATTCATTACGTATGGCTGTAAAATTAATCATCATGCAGATTAATTCCATAACAATTTAGTTACCTCAGGATGCCTGCTTTCGAACGAACTTTTTTCCGGTTGTATATAAAAACCATACTCCCTAAAAAATGACTACTTAAGAAGCATGCATTTTTTCCTTGATTTTCGATGCCCTTAAAATTCACTTACATTTCCTATAAAACTTGCATAAACAGATGCATTCTCCTGCTCATTAGGTAGAAACTTACGTCCTTTTCCTATTTTATATCCGAAGGAAGAGTACATTTCGGTGTTAAAATACTTTTCCAATTCCACGAATAATTTTGAATCCCGCCTACCGTTACGCTTGCATTCAGAGTTTCCAAACTACAAGCTGTATGCATTTCCGCGTACGGGAAGCCAAACATTTGCCTACGGTATTAAAAGGAGACCATATGGGGTTCCTAAACTTCAGTAGTGAACTTGAGCCATATTGTTACCTTTAACAGCCCTATTCCTACATATAAAGATATGACATTAAATAAACGGCCATTTCACGGTTTTAAAAATCTTGCAACTAGAAACTTTTTGAAAATCAAAGTATACCCTTACTTCGAGTATGAAATTAGTCGAACACGTCATTCTCTACCGAATGAGCAAGAGGATGACTAGTTCTACTCATGTTTTCCATGAAATATAATTGAATTTTTAAGGACATCGAAAATCCATGAGAAACGTGCATGCTTCTTAATTAGTCATTTTTTCCCAAGTACAGTTATCATATGCAGTCAGAAAGAAGTTCGTTTTAATGCCGGCATCCCGAGGTAACTGATTTATTATGGAATTACGCATCCAAACGACTTGTTTTACAACCTTACTTAATTAATCTTTCCGAACCGAAAACGCTTTTAGGAAATTTCCTTGACATTTCATGCGTTAGCTTACTTATCTTACTACTAGACGCAGCACCCTGAGAAACCGGTTGCCCTAGGCGTACCGGCACTAAGTTTTCTATTGCCAGTTGTCTTATGTAGCTAAAAAACCGGCATCTGATCGAGTAGTCATATTGCCTTTTACTAATATTTGTATTGACTTGCACGACAGCTTAAACCCTTTAGCTGTAGCAGTAGCAACCCGGCCGTACTTGTAAATTTCCAACCAACACTTGCTGCGGCGGTAATATTTACCGTTTTTGTCGACTGCCGTATTTCATAAAGGGACTGGACTATTGCCTGCAGTGACTGTATCCCTAACGATATTGCCGTTGTTCTACTAACAGTTATACTACTGGCAGAGTCATTACTAATAATAATGGTAGAGCGTCAAACTCCATGACCAAAGATCCCGGGTTCGAATCTCAAGTGATCCACACTTGGGGTAGGGTATGACTGGCTGATGACGGCTGATAAGTCAGAAATGGCCATTCCGGTCTCCCTTGTCTTTGTCGGCTCCATCTCATCTATGTCTACTATTAGTCGCTGTGCGACTGCCTGCGAGGGTTCTAGTATGAGCCCCAAGGCACAACGGAACGAGCATGTTCCGTAACCTGATCGGCGAGCGCCCACTGTCATAAATAATAATAATATTTGTATTCAATGGCAGTTTAAAGGCTTCGCCAGGGAAGCGTTAAACGTAAATCCAGCCAGCAGTGAACGAAAACTCCTGTCAAAAAATTCAGCTAATGTGGTTTTCTATACTTTGGATGTTTCAGTAGGAAAACACCTCCCGATAATAATATGTCGACAGTCAAGAAAGGGAGGGGTAGCACTTTATCAAATATAACCCGTTGCCATTTCTTTTCACGAAGTTGGGGCTGATCCAGACAGAAGCGCCGAAGATCATCTGTCGTTGTTGGCTATTGAAATTGTCCCTGATGAGACCTGTCATAGAGAGCAGAGATCACGAACGCCGTCGCTACGGTATAGTCCATCAGTGGATTCCGCACCCAAAATTTGTGGGTTTTTCTGAATGCGAAATTTGAGTAATTGTTCTCTTAAATTAAGGGTAATTTTGCAGAGTTTTCACATTCCCGGGTAATCTTTGCCAAATAGCCATTGCATTTACAGAAAGGTACCGCCGACATCTAACGGTACGTGCCAGAGGACGAAATACAAAGACCTTGCGGTGACTATTATTTCGAGTGCTGACAAGATGTCTTAAAGCAGTGAGTGGCTTAAAGGTACGATTATATAATAGCTTACATAGTAAACATAATCCCTTCTGGAGTCTACAAAACCATAAAGGATAACGGCCTGTGGGCCGGCAACGTTCTCCGTAAGAAAATGTCGGTGTTCCGGGGTTAAAACTCTCCTGGTAAAAAAACTGTTGGTCGGATTCAGTTTTCTTCCGCTCAGCAGTATGCATGAGGCTAAATAAAAACGAGCAGTATTCCAGGCCAGGTCGAACGTATATTTCATAAAAGCGCATTCTAATAACACTGGTTCAAAAGTTTGGGAGCATAAACCCGGTCGTTGTAAGTGCTTTGGAGACTATCAGGGCGCAGTGCTCCGAAAGATTAAGACTATTGGATTATGATATACCGCGATCCCTAATAACCCCAGGCAAATTTATGTCTTGAAAATGAAAACAATTCGGCTTAAATAGGCCTTTCCCATTGTCTAATTCTGACGACCTTATGTATACAATCATTGATGGTTGCCCTGCTAGGAGATGACTTCGTATAGGCGGCCTCATTGGTGGTAGTACTATTACCGAAAGGTTTTTGAGTACCTTATTAGTCTTAGAAGTATTACTTCTATCCGACGTCTTCTCAGTGGATGTAACAATGCTTGCATAACACAGCCACCGAATGTTAGCATTCAGACTCCATCGATTTAAGGTATACCTCCATAAAACTATTCCTATGAAAGTTAAATAACATAATTTACTTACCAACTTCTCCATGCCCCATAACAACCAAACTACGAAATTGCAACTAGTTATGTGCCCAGATTTCGCTACTCACAAAACGGCTTTCGGAACTGCTGCTGACGTTTGCTGTATGCTGCTTAAGAATAGATGCGGCCTACTAATTAAACTTATCAATTTTTGCTTCGCTTATATGACGCTGAAGACGACAGTAGTGCGTCCGTAAATTATCTTCATGAAAAGTACACATTTCTCCCAAACACCATTGTTTACTTTGCCGTATTCAAACTGTTTGCCGACTGCAGTTTTTTATGCTCTGCCTTCTCTACCGCGCATGTGCGGTTTGAATGGACTTCTTCAGTTTTGTTTCAAATTTACTGCAGCAGTTAGGCGCAGACGGAGGGCATCTGTTTGTCAATTGCAGTACACATAGCCGGGTGAGTTCATTTGTGGTTACCGAGTTCACATTCAGGAAGGTCGTACGCTGGCTTGACACTTAACCTAGAGAGCCGGTCAGAGACTTCTAGGCGTGCAAAGTGCGTTTAGTTGGAAGGAGAATTCTGATGAGGTGAAATGCGACTAGAACGCCATCCCACCATGGCATACGGTGCGGTCGCGCAGCTCGTGTAAGCTTATCCATGAATGCGTCCTCTCATGTCACTCTGACAATGAACACACACAGGGCTCGTGAATACATTTTCCACTGACTAGGGAAGCTGGGCTTGGGGGGGGAGGTTAACGGATGCGATAGTGGGCCGGCGGTCATGTTATGACTCAAGCCGGCTGAAGAGTCGCCGCCCAAGGCCAACACCGCCCTCGCATGGTGGTACGTCTAAGCCAGTCAGAAACCTCGATGGCTTTGTTTAGCTTGGAACTGTGAGCATGATGACTGGTCTGACGGAATGGGGGAGGGGAGCATGCAGGCGCGAGCCACCGAGTGGGGCTGTGGAAACAGTTGTCGCAACATTACGAACACTTCGAAGTCATGCAGGGTCAGGCGTGAAGACCCTTGAGTGGGTGTCTGAATTTAGACCCTACCTACCGAAGTCTTTTGGTACCACCGCAAACGTTACTGTAAGAGCTTTGCGATCACGAGAACAAAGATGACGGGGGTTGGGGTGGCCGCCGCATGTCTGCGGGCACATAACGGATAGTGGGTACTGTGCGCTGTTTACTGCAGACACTCACATGGACATGCCATCTCCCGACGCAACCTCCCAACCTAGGCGGAAATGTCGCTGACGTAATCAGGTTGCTCTAGACATTCTTAGTTTGGACAGATGTGTGACTTGAAATTTAGTTCTGGGTTCAATATTTCGATTTCCAATGTCACATTATACTCTTACCCGTAGATAGGCAGTTTGCCTGCGATCGGCAAAAGTACTCACAGGAAGAAAATGACTAGTTGTTTCAGTTTTATTCTCTTAAATTATTATCTCTCGCGACAACAGTATCAGTTAATTTTCCACTTGTTGGTTGAATGTTCGGAATACTTACAGTTGACCTTAAAGTGGTATGAGTATTGACGACGGTAACAGTTGTCGTAGCAGTAGTAGGAGATTACACAACGCCATCAGGCGTTCTACAGAATGATGAGTTGACGTTAACTTCGTTACACAAGCTATCTAATGTGCACTCGCGGTAGCATTATTGACAGTCGTAGACTTAGCTGTCCACATAGCCTACGTCATACTTGCTCTAGGACTGCACCAACAGCAGCAGGATCTGCAGTGTCATATTTTAAACTGATTTTGCTCGTAATATCTTCTGCTAGTGTTATCGGTACTGCCTGCGTAGACGGAAATCGCTGATGAAGGGACTGCTTTTCCATATGCAGATCACTGTCCTGCCGTATTACTTCGATTGTTAGCCAGGTACACAAACCTTACCTTTACCGTCGTTAACGAAGCAGACATACGTTTTGGCGTGGGGAATAGCATAGTACGTTTTACAGAAACAGCAGTACCGGCATTGCCTTACACCCGGTAGGACTTGCAGTAGGCTTGTTCGGCGCAGGCATTTCAATAGTGGAAGTAAAACCCGAGTTTCCACTAACGGCAGCAGCCCCGATCTAACCCAACACCTCTACACGTCATTCCTGTGGGCGTATTACTTGCTTATTCATTCTGTTGGTTCTAACAGTATTAGTCTTAACCATTAATTCTGCTATCTGGTGTTCGGCAGACAAAGGTAACAGTGACATTCTTAGTAATATCAGTAAGTGATATGAGTCATTAATATGAGTCAGTATGCTAACCCGTGAAATGTTAACCGGACATCTGAAATGTGTTTTCATTTCGAAAAGATTACTTAAGTAGGATTTTGAACCTTTTATCTAGTAGCGCAATCATATAATTATTCATTTACCGCGGGATGCTGGCTTTCGAAGGAACATCTTTCCGGCCGCATGCAAATCCGATATTTCGCAAAAAAGGACTACTTATATAGCATGCTTTTTTATTCGTTGACTTTCGACGCCCTTGCCAATTCAATTCTATTTTACGGGAAGCATGCATTAACTTATTCATTTTTTCACTCGTTCAGTAGAAAATTACGTCTTCTTTCAATTTTATGCTCGAAGGAAGGGTACGATTTGGTTTTCTAAACCTCTTCCAATTCCCGAATAATTTTGAGCCCGACCTGCGGTTACGCTTGCATTCAGGGATTGGAACCTACAAATCATATATTTTCCGCGTGCGGAACATCAAACGTTTCCCTACGGTATAAAGAGGATACCATAAGGGGTTCGTTAAATTTAGCAGTGTACTTGAGTCGTATCGTAAACTTTACAAGCAGCATTACTAACTGCAGAGACATGATGCTTCATGGACGGGCATTTCACGGTATTAAAACATCTCATGATTAGAAATCTTTTTTAAAACCAACTTATACCCTTCGTACGAGTATGATTTCGGCAAAAGGCGTGATTTTCTACCGACTGGGTGTACGAATGGATATTTTTATGCCTGTTTCCATGGAGTACAATCGGATTTTCAAGGGTATCAAACACCAGTGCGAAACATTAAATGCAACCTATATAATCATCTTTTACAGAGTGTGCTTCTTGCCTGCGGCCGGAAAATTGTTCATTCGAAAGTCAACATCCCCAGGTAACTGACTTAATATTAGATTTTCTTGCATGATAATTAATTTTGAAACCCGACTTACGTAATCCTTTGCGAAACGAAAACGCCTTTCAAAATTTCAGTTAACATTTCCTGAGCTAGCACATCTACTGTACGTCATTAACCGATAACTTAAGAGGATGTGCAGTTGCCATAATACGGGTCGACACATACACGCAAAAGTTCAGCAACGCATAATGGTAATGGCGTTGGTCGACTTTACCGAACCGTTCAGTCTACCGGGACTGCCTTTGTCTTCATACAGTGCGTGACAGATCTCATAAAATGTTGGCCGAAATTCTGAACTGTGTTTTCGACTAGGAAAGATTACTTAAGTGGGGTTGTATTACTGATTATCATACGACACAATCCTATAGTATTTCGGAATCACCAGGATGTCGGCTTTTGAGCGACTTTCTTTTCGACCTCCCGCAGTAACCACACTCGGTGAAAAATGGCTACTTCAATGGCATGCGTTTTTCACATCGATTTGCGGTGGTTTTATTTATTCAAATACATTTTATAGAAAACATGCACAAAAGTAGACTTTTATGCTATGATAGGACCCCACGGGTCTTGAATAAAAAATTATTATTATTATTATCACCCGTTTGGTGTAAAAGCATACTGTTTTCCTATTTTATACCCTAAGAAAGTGTGTATTTAGGACTCGAAAAAATTTCCCAATTCCTGAACAATTTTTTACCAGGCCAGCCGTTGCATTGACGTTTAGCGACCGCAGTCTACAAGGTGCATACTTTCCGCGTAAAGAACATCATATATTTCTCTATGCCTTTAAGAAGATATCATATGGAGTTCATAAAATTTTGCAATGAATGCGGACTGTGCGGTACATTTTATGAGGAGCATTGGCAAACGAACATGTACTATGCTGTGTGAATGTACGTCGCACAGTTCTAAAAATATCAAGACTAAAAACTTTCTCAAAACCGAAAGATAGCCTTCCTTGGGGTATCAAATGTAAAGAAGATGTGATTTTCTACAAAACGAGTAGAAGGAAGCATATTTTCGAGCATGTTTTCGGCAAAATATACTTGACTTTATATGACAACCGAAGACCGATTTGAAAAGTGTATGCTTTTAAAGAAGTAATTTTTACCGACTGTCGTTTCCGCAGGAGGCCCAAAAGACGTTCATTCAAAAGCTGACATCGTGGCAAATCCGAAATACAATAGGATGGTGTCGTACGATAATCATTATTACAACTTCACCTATGTAATCCTTCCTAATCGAAAACGGATGTCAGAATTTCGGCCAACATTTCATGAGATCGTTCACTCACTGTATGTAGTGAACCGGAACACGAGATTGCCGAAATACAATACCTCAGACGGGCATTCAAGGCCAATGGCTGCCCGCGCAACTTCGTCAACCCGTGCATACGCAAAAGGGACGAAAGGCCTAACCGAAGGGACACCAAGTTTTGGCGAGCGCTTCCGTATGTCAAGAACGTTTCCGAAGCTGTCGGCCGCCTTCTCGCACCACTTGGAGTTGCAGTTGCACACAGACCGGAGGCAACCATCAGGCGTCCGGTAATGACACCGAAAGATCCGCTGCCATGGCAGGAAACGTCTGGAGTCGTTTATCGCATCTGGTGCAGTTGCGGACAAAGCAACTACGTCGGATAAACTGGAAGACAACTCCGATCGCGAATGGCCGAACACGCTGCAGTGGTGCGGAGAAATGACTCCATCTCTCAAGTTGCGCTCATTCGACGAGATCTGGCCACACATTCAAATTCGACGAGGCCAAAATTCTCGCAGGAGGTGGCAACCACGCCAGCACTGAGCTGCTTGAGTCGTGGTTTACTGGCCCCCAGTCCATTAACAGGTGCAATGATCTTCCCCTTCCATACTCGGTGCGAAGACTTCGCCTAGACGGAGTCATTAGCCACGCGGGGAGCGCACCGGCGAACACTTTTCCCAATATCAGGTGCGGTGCGTCAGATGGTCGAGCCATCATCACACCAACATCCAACGCACGTGATGATATTGCGGCAGTTAACGACGCGAATGCCGGCCATCAGATTGCCAGCATACCAAGTCCAACGATCACTGATGAAGGGGGGAGGAGCCGTGAATATGCATAGGTAGGCGGTGGCATGACGACTGCATCCTATACATACTGCAGCCCCTTGTGCATGAACCACCCGTATCTCCTTTCCTCTCTGATGATGGTTTCGAACAGGTATCCGAAACGTCAGGCTAATAAAGCTCTTGTCCCAGCGATCGTGTCTCCTTCTTCACGTATTATTAGTTTCACTGGTAAACAGTTGTTGGCGAATCCCAGTGGTAATCGCCGAAGCAGTTGCCGTGGTGGCAGTCTCATTGGTATTAGTACTTGTTCTGTCGGTAGTATTAATCCTATGCATTTTTAGTGGCAATAGTTTTTCTGTGAGAAATCAACACTGCCGATGACAACAGCAGTGCATTTTTGGTGATCATAAGGTCCGCCGCAATATACCTAGAGTCAGTAGCAGTGCACTTTTTAGTGGCATTATCACTTGCGCAGGCGACAGTACCCGTAGTATCACTAGTAGTGAAAGTAGTATTAGCATCGCCGGCGGTATTAACGGCAATAGCAATATCACTATTAGTAGCAGTAGTAGTTTTGGGGATTAAAGTTCGGAGCTACCGATAGTAGAAATACCAGTAGAATCGGTTACCGTTAATATTATTGCTAATACAGCCAATATTACTAGTGGGTTCCGCACTAATAATTGCCTTGTTATTTCCAGATATGCCAGTTTCAGGAGGCTCTATTTTAATACAATTAGAATACCGTCCCAGTGGTAAGTATATACGAATCTTAGTAGTTGTGGTGGCAGCAGTAGTGCCTTACCTCACGTTTTGGCCACGACTCCTGCCGCATTAGCGCTCACACCCGTTGGTAAAGGTGTCTCAGTGTTCATTCCTAGGTGGTGGCTGCGGTGTGGGAGATCCGTGGCTGAAGTCTGTAGGTTACATTCCGCGTCTTCTAATGCCGTCTCTTGCTGGAATACACGAGTAATGTGCAATGTAAGCTAAAATTTTATGCACGTCAAAGTCGCTACTTAATTCTATAATACCCTTTTTCATTCGAATTTCATAATTTGTTCTCACTGTTTTCCACAATATGCTTACCAATGAATCTTGTCACAAATTGCACCTGAGTCTTTACGCATCAGGGAATGAGATATTGTAGTTAAAAATTTACTGCGCAAACGCATCCAGCCATTCCTAATCAGGGGTACTCCCTGTGTAAACCGACTGGACAGACCATCCGCTGCTGAATTTGAGTGGATTACATGAGTCAATGACATTGGGCAAATAAAAATACGTAGCTCACCGCCTGCTTTACTACTCGTAAGTAATCACATTATTATTAAACTTCGTCCTACTCGTTTGCCATCTCCTTTCACGACCCTGCGGACTACTTACTAGTTCTTTGCCGGCGAAGCTAGCGCTTCCTTAGTTAGTACGGGACCTCCATACTGTACGATGAAGGCGAACAGTATAGCTCATCTAAGGAACTCATGCAGTTGTCCGAGCCGCAAAGTATTTCTTACACTTCCTGCTCATATCAGTAACAATTGCAGACAGTTAGTTGCAAGGCTGACTGATTGCGTTTTCCTGGTCTGTTACTCATGTTATCCGTTCGCTCACTCCCCCCCCCTCCCCGGTGTCAGCGACAAGCAGTACTCGCAAGCATTTCGTGAGCAGGTAGTCCACATCCTTCGTGCGTCTCCGATTTCTGAATAATCTTCGTTTCCGTTTGGTTTGGCTTTAGTCCTCGGTTGTTGGGCAAGTCCGTGAAGACTTCCGCAGATATTACGCTCGTACGTCCTTTGTGCCTTGATAGTCTCCAAAGCACGTAGAACGACCGGGTTTATCCTCCGAAATTTTAAAACTAGGGACATTAGAATGCGCCTTTTCAACATGTACGTTAGACCTGGTCTTGAATACTGTTCGTTTTCATTTAGCCTCATGCGTGCTACTGAGCGGAAGAAAATAGAATCCGTTCAACAATTTTTTACCAAAAGAAATTTAACCCCGGAACACCGACATTTGTCTTACCAAGAACGTTGCCGGCTTACAGGCCTCGATCCTTTATGGTTCCGTAGATTACAAAAGGGACTATTTTTGCTATTTAAACTCTTATATAATCACACATTTAACCCACTCACCTCTTTAAGACATCATATCCACCCACGACGTAACAGTCACCGTGAGGTCTTCTTATTTCTGCCTCTGGCACGTACTGTTAAATATAGAATAGAATAGAATAGGTTTATTGTAGCGCCCCTTGGGCACTGTCAGTCCCCTTTGAACTCAGGAAAAAAACCTAAAACAAACTCGTCAATTTCAACTGCACTTTGACTTCATTTGCTTCGGGTGCCTGGTTAGCCAAAAGAGCGCGAATTGAGAGTTTGTTTTAAGTTAAAAAAAACCTCAGTTCTAAGGGAAAATAATAACAAAAGTTTCAAAAATAACGATATGTACAATATAAAAATTGAAGTTTGCAGTTTGGTAGTTTTCGGGGGCATGAATAATATGTCCTTCATGGCAATTGAAGAACTTTGATATCGGCCTGACCTTGAAATTATTTTCCTGTTGGGTAAATTTCGGTTTGCTCTAGTTGTTGGTTGTCAGTCTATCTGGCCAGCTGTAAGGGGGCGGTCGCACAGTTCCGACGTATTTTTCAGGAGGCTTACCATCGTTGTCTGGACTAAGAGCTGGAAAAGATGAATATATATCAGGAGTAAGAAACATTCAATGGTAAGTCACAATCAAAACTGTCAAAATACTATTGAATCATGTATCATATTGTTCTTGTTAATGTGAAATTATAGGAGTAGTCGTCGACTGTCTACTATGACCTAATATAGTTCTATATATGTTTAATATGGCTTTAATATAGACATACGCATGATTAATATGCAGGGTTTTATCGAAGGGTATATTTTTATTAGCTTTATAAGGGATATTTAGTGTCTGGTGACATAGCTGATGAAAACGAGAAAGGGAGGAAAAAAATGAATATCATTATCTGTTCTATGTTTATCAATGATGCTATCTTTTATAAATTTGATTATTTTTAGTGCTATGCTCCGGTATTTTTCAATCGGCTGGCATCATCAGAGCCCTTTTGGACCAAATTCAATATCAAAGAATTGACTT